>CM077253.1:16995068-17022568 GCA_039654775.1 Spinibarbus caldwelli | reverse complement strand
AGCCAATCAGAAAAGAGCTTATTGACATGTTCAGTTTGACACATCTGGTTCTATCAGAAAATGGAGGAGCGAATTATTATGTTTTTTATTCGCGCAAGTGACACAAAAAACATCCTGTGGGTAATCTTATTAATTTTATTTGCGTGAGTAGATTACATACAAGGTCATTGCAAAGACTCAAATAGACGTAAATTCGCACTGTGGAACACAAATTGGGGAACGTGATTGCCGCAAACGTGAGATATTCACCTCAATCACATCTTTTGCACAAATTGAAAAATTTCAGCTCATGCAGGAAATTCGCATGATGCATCGTTGTGCAGGCCAATCAGCAAAGAGCTTACTGACACGTCCAGTTTGACATGTCCAGTTATATCAGAAAATGGAGGAGAGCATTATTATGTTTTTATTCATGCGAGTGATGCAAAAAACATCCTGGGAAATGCAAAAATGCGAATAGATGCAAAATTTCAACTCGAGCGGGAAATTCGCATGATGCGTTGTCGCACAAGCCACTTGTCCACTTTAAAGAACATTTTGTGCGATGGAAAGGTTCTACACTCTTAAAGTAAAGGTTCCAGAATGGTGTTTTTACAGCAACGCTCTTGAAAATTGGGCGACATGATTGGCATGAACATGTGATATTCGCCTCAATCACATCTTGCGTGCAAAAATGTCAACTTGAGCAGGAAATTTGCATGACTCGTTGTCGCGCAAGCCAATCAGCAAAGAGCTTATTGACACATCTGGCTGTATTAGAAAATGGAGGAGAGCATTTTTTTTTTTTATTATTGGCGTGAGAGATGCAAAAAACATCTTGCAAGTAATCTAGAGTAATGCGAATATTTGAGATGCGAATATTCGCTTCGCTTTTGGTGTGCACACACCATTAAGGTAAAGGTTCCAAAATGGGTACCAGTTAAACTTAAAAGTTCTAAAAAGAACAATTTTTTTTTTTTTTTTAGTGTGAAGAACACTTAATTACTCTGAAGAAAAAACTTTTCCACTATAAAGTGCATTGAAAAGGTTCCATGAATATTAAAGGTTCTTTATGGAACCATCAACGGCATTAAGAAACTTTATTTTTAAGAGTGTAATCACTAGTGCTGTAGACAAGACATGCATCACACAACAGTCCGTAAATTAGTGGGTACTCTGAGCATATTTAAAGCCATCTGCGTTTCAGTCAAAACTCGTCCCTGCAGAGACGCAGGGGAATGTTTTTTCCACCAAGTAAACCCTGACATGAAAAGCCAGCCTACGTCAACATGCTAAGAATACGCTACAGAGCAGCGCTGTGTGCGCATGGTTAAGGAGCAGCTTTGAAAAGGCTGCGTATCGATTGTGCCGAGTGGATTGTGTTTGAGGCTGTAGGCGCTGCAGAAGCTGAGGTTCCCCTCTCTTTCTTGTCACAGCTCAGCTCCTTTTAATTAAATGACTTGCAGTAGTGGCTGAGTGTGAATGTGAACGACGAGCGGCACAGACAGAGTCTGCGCCACTTCTCCAGCCCCCTTCCCTTCACTTGACCTTTCCTCATTTACCCCCGACGCTGCCCCCTGAGTGCTTCTTTTCAGAGTCTTAAGAGTCTTATTTCCATTTTTCCTTTCACCTTAATTTACCCAGCTGCTTTTGTTAGACGTCTTCGGCGTCGCGGCGCTCGATGTCTCGCGGCTTGCGGGTTTACCTGACCTTCTTTATAGCAGCCTCAGGACTGAGTTGGTTTCATTCTAGCCGAGCAGGGATCATTACCGTGCCGCTGATTCTATTGCTGTACGTACAAATCCTTCATATGAGGCTTTATTAACATAAGTACTGCCTTAGATGTGTTTTGGCCATTGCCTGTGGCCATCGAGAGGCAGATCCACGGAGCATGTGTGCTCTGAATGGATCCAGAGAGAGTCCTTTACAGCTGGAAGCTGTGGCCTACTCAGAAATATTCACCGGAGAGCTGAGATAGATACATCAATATACATAATGAACTTGGTGTCCGTGCGGAGTTGGGGCACTTAATTAAGATGTCTTAAAATGGTCGGCTTGCCAATAATGGATGCGGAATAACAATGGAAATGTACCGTCTTATTCCAGTACTGGAGTCATTCGGTGCATGTGTGATTGCTGTGTGTGCTGGGCTTCTGAAATGAGCGGGATATGTCTCCTCTCTGGATTTGGGTTTTTGTTGTCCATTTGAAATTAATGCAATGTTTTATGGGTTAAAGGGATTTGAAACATCATTATCTTACTGGATCAACAAGAAAACAATATTATTATATGTTTGTACTGTATTTTCTTTAACACATTATTAATTAAGCCACATAAAAATAAGTGTCAATCATCCAGTGCATGATACTTATTTATTTGTTATTTATTGTTTATACAATATATAATAAACAACAGCTAGTAGTGACAAAAAATTGTAATTAAGTAAATTAAATGAAATGAATGAATGAATGAATGAATGAATGAATGAATGAATGAATGAATCAATCAATCAATCAATCAATCAATCAATCAATCAACACAGTTGTTAAAAACCACACAATTGATGACTGTCACTTGAGACTTTTATGTAATAATAATAATCTTTATGTATTGATTTATTTATTACAAATAAGCTACTAATTAAAAAAAAATCCAAAAAGATTGTTTTAAATATGATCCAGATGTAATAATAATAATAATAATAATAATAATAGGTATTATTATTATTATCAGGATCATATCTGATGCAATGTTTTTGGATTTATTTATTTATTTATTTGTTTGTTTATTTGGAGCTAGTAGCTGTTGTTTGCAATTAATACGTCAATAAATAAAAAATAATGCACACAATTGTTAAAAACCACACACTTGAGACGTTTATATAACATTTTGTAAAAATTATTTATTGAAGTTAATATTATTATTTTTCAGATCATATAATCTGTATGAATCAATAATCAAGTTTTTGTCTTTAACCACGCTTTAGTTCACCTTTATTTGTATCACTTAAAAATAAATTACACACTATTTAAACTCACTTTTCATTCATTCATTCATTCATTCATTCACATTTTGGGGAATAATTCCTGGTCTTCTTGAACAGAATGATTGGGCGGCGGGGGAACAAAAACAGACAAATCGTTCCATTAAAACATATTTATCTGACTTGTTTGTGGTTGTGAGTTTATATTTGTAAAGTTTTCCCTAAAAAAATGGCTCAAAAAGATGTTAGAACTAGGCTGTTGAGATGCCAAGCCCTCTCCAGGCATGCACTTATCCGTGTCTCTTAGAATGACCATTTTCTTTTCACAACACTCCGTTAGCCAGTCAAAATGTCTCTCACAGTTAGTTTGCTCAAATGGAGCACTTGCCTGGACGTTTTTTGATCTCTCAGCCAAATGAGAGGTGTATTTTCCAAGGAGCAAGTGTTTTCTGGCTACTAAAACAGTGTGAAGTCTGTTATCTAGGTATGTTGAGGAGCACAGTCTGTGTATTCCGCTGTTCTGTCTCTTGATTGCAGGGCAGAGCAAATGGGTGCTCACTTAAAACCTTTAATGGCAACTCGAAGGTTGTAACTTGCTGTGAAAGCTACAGCTCTTTATTTGTGGCTTTTCCAAGTGCAGTTCTTACTGAACTTTTCCACACTTGGAAAGAGGAATGTGAAAATGCGTAGTGCCATTCTTTCCTTTCGGGGTGTGTGGCCTCAGTAGTACAGTCCCTAGGTTTCTATTAAGAAACATATTTACGGTATGAATAATGCTCGAAAAATAACACACATCAGTGTCCTTTCCTTGCAGTGCATGAGGTACTCGGCAAGAAATGCAGTGCATAATCACTGATGGCATAGGTTTCATCTGAACCATGTCCTCTCATAGCGGGTGACAAATGCTGCTGGTTGAAAATGGGCATATATTAGCCAACTCTGAGCTGAGGAGTTTCGCCACGCTCAGTTTTGTTTATTTAAAGGAATAATTCAAACTGAAACTTTACTGAAAATGTCCTTATCCTCAGGCCATCCAAAATGTAGATGATTTTTGGAGAAATTTAGCCAATGGATCACAAATGGATCCTCTGCAGTGAATGAGTGCCGTCAGAATAAAAGTTCAAACAGCTGATAAAAACATCACAATAATCCACAAGTAATGCAAGTAATCCACAATTAACATGTTCTGCTAAACAAATCCATCATGTAGAAATTTTTTACTTCAAACAGTTACTTCTGGTGTCAGTCTTCAATCAATAATGTTGCTTTCTCCAGTGAAAACGCCATCTTGTCTGAATCAGGAGAGAAATATGCACAGAACTAGCGCCATTTATAAGTGAAAACAGACCAAAACAGTTCTATGTGTCAGTGGATGTTAATGTGAGAGGACAACAGGAGATGGACTTTTTCACTGGAGGAGTCATTATTTTGAATTATGGACTATTTTCATCCAGAAGTGACCAGAAGTTTAAAGTTAAAATGCTTTAATAATAGATTTGTTTGTTACAAACATGCAGCGTTTTGCTTCGCACAACTGGAGTTGTGTGGATTACTTGTGGATTATTGTGATGTTTTTTTCAGCTGTTTGGACACTCATTCCAACTAAAAAATTCAACCTGGTCTCATGACGAAAACGTACCTCTGGGAACTTTTTCACAAGACTTGAAATACGTACCACCATGTACGTTTTGTGACATATTCGATGTGAAATGTCCACTGGGTGATGCAAAAAGAGTGTTCGGTTTTTTCCCCGGAACAGATGAACGTACATATGGTACATTTTATGTGACGTTGGTTTTGTACGTGTCACCACAGTTCTGACTTGAAATGTTCGTTGAGTGGCGCTATAAGTCTAATGCTCCGTGACGTTTTAAAATAGCGTACCATCTGCACTGCACCTAAACCTACCCGATAGTATGAACAAAAGCGAATGTGACGTAAAAACGCAATCGCAAGCATGCCATTTTACCTTGTTTTTCGATCTTTCATGTTTTTCACAGGATTTGTACCCAAGGATTCCACATCCTAAGTCCAATTCCGTGCCGGCTTAGCTTCCGAGCAAGCTTGTTACGTCCGGAAAGCGAAACATATGGAGCTGTAATAATAACTGTGTACGAAAACGGTTACAAGTGCTCACTGTTTTAGAGTTCATTTCTGTTGGAAACTGCATTGATATGTACTTCTTGGTACGTATTTCACGTCTTGCGAAAAAGTTCCCAGAGGTACGTTTTTGTCATGAGATCGGGTAGAAGAAATTGTTAATGGTACTGTTAAGCAACCTGAATCGTTAAGAGGAATCAGAACCAGAACTGTTTATGATTCTAATGTCTAGTTATGCCATAGTACATGTTGTTTTGTTAACACATAAGCTCAGCTTCACAGATGCCTACTACGTGTAGATTGTAGAGCTGATTTAATGATCTTTTCCTTCTCTTTTCCATTTGGCAAGCACTTCTCATTTTATTAACAGTGGTTGCAGTTGATTGGTGCCAATGAAAGAAAGCAAGACTGATTAAGGCAACATATTGCAGCGCTGAACACTTAATGCACTCTGGATGGATGTGTACACATGCTAGCAGGTGCTGACTCTGCAGCTCGTTGTGTATGAGGTATCGCCACCCATCAAGAGCTGACCACTGACTCATTCAGAGCCCTTATGAAACTGAAAGGTATTAGGTTAGATTCAAGATGAATGTCTTCCATTATGAAAATGGCTACTGCTTCCTTTGGGAATATGCTGGGTTTGTTTTAGCATTAAGGCACATAAGACCTCAATGTAGGTATTTCTTTGAGTTTCAAATGAGACTTTTTTTTTAAAGAAAGTAATACTTTTATTCAGCCAAGATCCATTAAATTGATCAAAAGTGACAGTAAAGATATTTACAATGTCTTACAATGTTTACAATCTTTATACTGTTTAAAAAACATTTCTATATTAAAAATCAAGCAGCAAAACTGTTTTCAACATTGATATTAATAAGAAATGTTTCTTGAGCATATTAGAATGATCATGAGACACTAAGGACTGGAGTAATGATGCTGGAAATTCAGCTTCGCATCACAAGAATAAATTACATTTCAAAATATATTCAAATAGACAAATGTTATTTTAAATTGTAATAATATTTCACAGTATTACTGTTTTTACTGTATTTTTGATAATATAAATGCAACCTTGGTGAGCATAAAAAGCCTCTTTGGAAAACATTATAAAATCTTACCTATTTATAGCTAGCTAGCTAGAAGTGTGGCTAGATAGATAGATAGATAGATAGATAGATAGATAGATAGATAGATAGATAGATAGATAGATAGATAGATAGATAGGTAGGTAGGTAGGTAGGTAGGTAGGTAGGTAGGTAGGTAGGTAGGTAGATAGATAGATAGATAGATAGATAGATAGATAGATAGACAGACAGACAGACAGACAGATAGATAGATAGATAGATAGGCTAGATGAATTTTCGTACATTGTCAAATCCATTAACATACTAAAATTGAATTGAAATGTATATAGGCCTATCCATATAGTATATTCTTAAATAATGCATATATTATTTTATATAATACAATATAATAACAATTTTATATTTTCTAGCTTATTAGTTTTTGAATCAAGAATGGTAAAATTTTGAAATTTTGGTATTGTGACAACAATGTCCTACAACTTTATCAGCTGTTGGAATTAGCTAATGTGACGAACATATTGTGCTTCTGTTGTTATTTCTGAACAATTCAGACCGCCCAGGTGTGTCATTTGTTTTCATTTCTATGAATCACTATTTATCTGATTGCACCTGACAATAATCTCCATCTGTCTCTGAATCTTAAAGATCTAGAATACATTTTCTCTGACGAACGCTGTCAAATAGTATCTACATCATTATCCATTCTGCAACTAGTTCAAAAGTTGTGGCTGAAACCGATGGCTGTGAATGCAGGAGGTGCATTTGTCCACATGCCATGTTCTTGTTATTGCCCACTTATGGAAACTAATTAGGTATCTGTGCCATAAGTAAATCTGTGCCATAAAGTTCTTTTGATTCACCAGACAAATGTTTTTTCTCATTTTAAAATGGTTGGGTTTTTGTTTTCACTAGTGCTGGTTGGGGAATAAGGAGCACTCTGAGTGTGATATATCAGGATCATAATGACATTTCAATGAGAGAACATCAAAAGTCTACTTTTATTGATATTAGAAACCATCAAAAACCAATTGTAAAACATGTAAATGGTTTTATAAAGCACCTGCTCTTAATAGCAGTTATATCTCTGACAGTACAGATGAACAAATGAGCAAGACATCCATTCATTTGGACGCTGAGTGTATTTCATTCTCGTTGCTGTGAAGTTATTGGAAAGTTATGGCCTTCCTGTACGATAAATTGGAATATAATGGAAGGGGAGTACGGATTCATTAATTATATTAGACAGTAAAAGCCTATCTAAGGCTGCTTCATCAGCGTGATACAATGTCTATGAATTCTGCTTGGTTTTTACCTGAATCATGTTTTTATTTCATTTCAGAATCGGTGTGTTTAACCAGTGCCCTCTTGAAATGTTCTCGTCAATGCTAACATGCCAGAGATGAAACTGTGTGGCTGAAGGGTTTAATTTGTTTCCTCTTAATAGTTCTTTTGCATAGCTTTTATTCAACTAATTGGTTATGCAACTAATTTTCTCTCATTCAGAACCTCCAGTGCGGCAAAACCTTCAGCTCTCTTTGTTTACAGAACTAGGTCAAGCATGCACTTGAAGTAATACACATAAAAAAGATAGTGTGGCATCTTTGAAGGATTTTTGAGTTATTTTCACCATAACTGCACTTGTCACAACAGTTTATGTCAAGCTTTCAACATTCAAACGTTTAAAATGAAAGGTGTGGTTCTGCTACTTTCACAGACTTTGCTTAGAGGTCTTAAACGGGCCCGTCGACAGCTGAATGAAAAACCCCTTCAAAGATATTTTATCAATAATGCACCATATGTCATTTTAATAACTGATTTATTAATAATCCTAATTATTTCAGTAGTCCAATTGGCTTGAAACATAGGTCAGGTCAGTTTGAATATTTGATTATTGCCAGTTGGGCCGGCTGGGACATATTGAGTTACTTAGAATGACAAAGAAAGAGTTGACTTCACTTCTCTACTCTAGAGAAAGTTGAATTAATGGTGTTTTATTTTTCCTCTTTGAAAAGTTTTGTGCGAGAAATGAATAGTGTTCTTTATAGCAAAAAATACTTTTGAATTTTGGAGAAAGTGATACATAAACATCAATGGCAGTTTTTTTGGCTGGTGCAAAACCAAAACTGAAAGTTCAGTTATAATTCACAAGGATCAGGTTCCTCTTTTTGGCTGCTGCCATTTTGAAAACACATGACCAGTTATATCATTTCGACCCAGTTACTATAGTAAAATGATAGTAATAATAACAATGACAATAATGATAAGCATTTATGGTGCACTTTTCTAGTGCTCAATTTATAAAAATATTAAAACAGCTTTATAAGAGTTGTATTTTTAATTTATTTTAGTAATATTTTATGCTATTATAGTATTTAAAAAAATATATATATCCAGTTTTCATTTTAAGTTTTATTCATTTTGTTATGTGCTTTTGTCATTTTTATTTATTTTTAATGTATTTTTATGTTTAAATATTTTTATTTAGCTTTTTTTGTGCCGTTAATATTTCTATTTAACTTTTTTTAGTTTTTTAAACATCAGCTTAAACTTGTTTCAGTTATGTGCCAAGGCAACACCTAATATCTAATATTTATATTTTATTTTATTCCAGCTTTATTTCACTTAGCAAATCAAATTTTAATAGTTATAATTTTAGTTAACAATAGCAACACTGGTATAAAACATAAACATAAAGCTCTCTAAGTGTTCTTGTAGCTTTTGATAAACAGCCAAATGCATAAATGTACTGTAAATGTAAAACATAACAACTGGAGTCAACAACATAGATGCTGGAGTGATCGTGTGTGTGTGTGTGTGAGGTCCACCTGTACAAAATGGAATAAGAATGCGAAAATAACACTTCCAAATAAGTAATGCCCGCTGGAGCAGTGAAACAAACTGCAACGATCCATGGAGCGAGGACGAACAGCAGGACCTTAAGCGGGAGTGTGGTCAAACAACGCCCACAGTCATCACACCATCAAATACAAGACACAGCCACACACACATACTCACACACACAGGAAGTGAGCACACAGCAAAAACAAACTTATATTTTTGTACTGCTTTGTACAGTTGTACAAGAATATAAAAATATATATAAAAGCAACCCCTATTCTACAATATAAAGGCAACTATATATTCTAAAACTCTATGCTATATAAGGACAAAACAATGTGATATTAAAATGTATTAAAAAAAAAGACATTTATGTTGTTGTTGTATAAAATCCAGGCATTTATGGTGTTGTTTACATTTTTTATTATTTTTGTATATATTTTATTATTTTTATTATTGTTTTATTATTATTATTATTATTATTATTATTATTATTATTATTTTTATTTATTTATTTTAATTATTTATTTATTTATTTATTTTGAAAAATGAATTGAATACAAATTTATTTGTGCAGTCTTTTTCACAATAAATATCCACCTTATTCTTCCCGTAAAAATGGGCGAGGCCATTTGTAAATTTTATGGGTCTTGCTTCTGGTCTCATTTGCTTCCAGCTATTTTTAGCTTTACAAAACCACTCGTTTTGCTGATTGATATTGCGAATTGTTGTGTCTTACCATATGTGACCCTGGACCACAAAACCAGTCTTAAGTAGCACAGGTATATTTGTAGCAATAGCCAAAAATATATTGTATGGGTCAAAATTATCGATTTTTCTTTTATGCCAAAAATCATTAGGATATTAAGTAAAGATCATGTTCCATGAAGATATTTTGTAAATTTCCTACCGTAAATATATCAAAACTTCATTTTTTATTAGTAATATGCATTGCTAAGCGCATCATTTGGACAACTTTAAAGGCGATTTTCTCAATATTTAGATTTTTTTTGCACCCTCAGATTCCAGATTTTCAAATAGTTGTATCTCGGACAAATATTGTCATATCCTAACAAACCATACGTCAATAGAAAGCTTATTTATACAGCTTTCAGATGATGTATAAGTCTCAATTTAAAAAAATTGACCCTTATGACTGGTTTTGTGGTCCAGGGTCACATATTATTTTAGTGTATTATCTTAATTATGAACACACTGGTTTATAGTGGAAACAGTTTTACCGTTTACTGCACATTGTTATTCTTATTCCCCTATAGCAGCTAATGAACCGGAAGTCTCGCCCATAGGCTTACTTCCGTGTTTATGAATAAGGTGGATAGGTTCGAAGCAGTTTTCCCCATTTTTTTTTTTTAATTTAATTTTTTTATGTAATTTCCTACAGACCTCTTAGACATAAAACAAACAATCAAAACCCGTTGTGATATGAAGCAGCAGCAGTTAATAAGCAGTTATACATACACACCAGCAGGTGGCAGTACAAAATCCAAGACTATTGAGATAAAGCGGTACCAAAAATAACTTATTAGCTGTATCTGAAATTATCTCGTCAGGGTACATACTGCATTTGATGAAAACTCTCAGCCATACGTAATTTTTGTGAATACTGTCTTTCAGAATACTGCATATTTAGATATATTTAGATATTGGGATGCAGGATTTAGTATGGTAATGTAATAACTTTTTCAATCTGGAGCCGCTGGATAGTACGCTTAACTCCACACTCTACTTTGTCAACTCTTTGAAATAGTAAATAGGCTTAGAATAGAGATGGATAGTGCACTGTTTTATAAAAAGTTCTTTCCGCACTTATTAATATGAAGACCTAAGGATGTTTTTTACCCAGCAGTTGTTCTAATTTGTCAAATCTTTCAGAGGAGGCACCATTTAATCATGTTACTGATAAACTCTTTGCTTGACAGGGAATATTTGAAACACCTAAACGGTACAGTCAAGCATCAGAGCGTCTCCAGAAGCCTGTCTGTACTCGCCGTATTAGCTGTCCAGTCAGAGGAGGCGAGCAGAGATCGTGCCCCTTGTAGATCATGTCAGAGAAAGGGCACATGAATGTTCCATACCCGTGGTGATTTCCAAATGGCAACCGTGACCTTTAGATGGGGGTAAGATAAACAATTGAAGAAGTAATAGGCTGGGTGTGAAATGAGTGAGTAAACCTGACATTACACACCATCTGCTTTTGGAGCAGATGGCAGTGACTGAGATTCACTAGTAGCACTGTTTTACAAAGGGAAAAAGATACAACATTGTGATCTGGCTGAATCTTGAACGCCTGCCTTTGCTTGTTCTTGATACAACCAGGGAGGATCTCATGTTGGCAAATACACCGTAAAACACACAGTTGGCATAGACACAGTTTCACACAGTAAATTTATGGACTTGGATTCATCTGGAGACGTCCTGGCATACCGAACGCGCAAAGATTTGGCTGTCTGTGAGGATTTGTACAGGCTCACGAAGACATTTCTTCACAGGGAATCTTTATTG
Source organism: Spinibarbus caldwelli (assembly GCA_039654775.1). Lineage (NCBI taxonomy): Eukaryota > Metazoa > Chordata > Actinopteri > Cypriniformes > Cyprinidae > Spinibarbus > Spinibarbus caldwelli. The sequence goes on along the minus strand of CM077253.1, from coordinate 17,011,057 downwards.
TGAATGTGTATTGCTTGGCATTTGAATCCTGAAAGAGTCAAGACAGCCCTACAACACGTAGTCGAAGATGGACAGGCCTTGGGGAGCAATCGGGACTCTTCCTGGTGGACCGGTTGTCTTGTGTGCCAGCCTAGATGTCAAAACCCGAAATCACCAGGCCAGCCTGCTGCCCTTGCTGCTAAAAATGTTACAGACTCTGTACATTTTGTCAACTTGCAAGATATGAGTCCAAGGCCCCTCATTTTTGTTGATGTTTTTTTTACTCAATTTCTACCCAGTAAAATATTTTTGAGCTTGTTGTAACTAGAAAAAAAAAAAAAAAGATAAAATTAATTATAAAATAGCCCATAATGTTTACATTTTTTTTATTCATTTCCATTACTTTTAAAACTCATAAGGCTCATATATCCAGGTTTTTCAAGACCACGAGAACCCTAGTTCTTCTTTGAAAAAATAAAATCAAATAAAATTATATTAAATAAGGTAAAGTAAAACAAAACAAAAAATAAAAAGTAATTTCCATGATTTTTTAAACTCATAAGGCTCATATACTGAGTTTTTTTTAAGACCACGAGAACCCTAGTTCTTCATTGAAAAAATAAATTAAAATATTAATATTAAAGATTATTTATCTTGATAAAAATATAGATTTTTAGAAGTTTTAACTTATTTAAAAGCTTTTTTTGTTGTTGTTGTTGTTGTTGTCTTATATTGTCCAGAATAGGGTTTTCCAAACTTTTGGATGCTAAGGGCCCCTAAATTTGATGATTCCTTTGCAAAAGACCCGCTTCCTATAGTATTCCTATAGCAAGACTCATATAAACGGAAAATAGTGTCATATTAAAAATAAAAAAATAAACAAATAAATAATTAAATGTTTCCACTGTCCTAAAGCCAAAAGCAATGATTAAAATATTATCTGTTATTGTTATTTGTTTATTTGCTTGCATTGTGCTTTTGACAATAAATATTGGTAACACTTTATTTTAAGGTGTCTTTGTTACACGTTACATGTACTTTCTATTGTAATAACAATAAATTATGCATAATTACATGCAAGTAACCCTAAGCCAAACCCTAACTATATAGTAAGTACATGTAGTTAATTATTATTACTCAGTACTTGCACTGTAACAATGACACCTTAAAGTATAACTTAAATATTGGTCTTTTCAAAACATTTTACACTTTTTTCCACCAATGTTTAGAAATCCCTGTTCTAGACAATTAGCTTAGCATAGAAAGCTAATGTACACATTACAGTGTATGACATGAACAAATTCTCCTCGTCAAAACTCTAGCAACTTCTTTTTCTGATCTAATATAGATTCTGATCATACAGTGAGGCAGAAAATATATTATTTGAAGCTATATGTACAGTGTTAAAGGCTACACCTGCTCTAGCGTTCTCCTCATGAATGTTCTATTCTTGTAGAAACAATCTAGATTACTTGAAGAACAAATCCAGTATTGTGTGTGGTTTGTTTAATCATGTATGTACTGGTTTCATGTTCCATCGGTCAATATTTCTAGCTCTTTCCAGATGTCTGTGTGATCAGAGGGCCCACCGTTATAACTTTTATCTCACGTCCTGTGAATTCAGATGATGGCCCTGTCCAACACTCAAGTTTGTGACTGTATGCAGACAGTGATAACAGTTAACCACACATTGCTCCATCCACTAATGAGATTTCATTAAGGTGAGAACATTGCAATGGCCTCCTGCACACGGGAGCATCTTCCATTCACACTCCACACCCAACATGCTAGCACATGTCTCGTCTGCTCGCAGCTTTGATCAAGCCTCCAGCGTCTTGTGGATGTAATATAGCGGCATACGCAGGCTGTCTCTATGTTTGAAAGCTCGAGAAGCGAGAGAAGTTTTGAGTGGGTCAGTCTGAGCCGGGATTCCATAGTGTTATTTAGAAATTTAATGAGACTTCTGTTCTGCTTTCCAGACTTGCCCATTGATTCCCTCCTGGTGACTATCCGTCATCTTTTCTATTCCGCTCAGTACATATCAATCCTTTGAAATTTTAACCATTAACCTCTTTTCCAGAAGGGTTTTTTCAAGCTTTCTATAATCCATTTGTGTGTTTTTGGAGTATGTATTTTCATTAGAGAACAATCTCATCTTTTAGGCATCTTTTTTGTATGGAATGTTTTTGTATGTGGGCAATTTTAGCATACAGCACAATCAAGGGTGAAACTAATTGAAATGACATTCCAGTATGTATGTATGGATATACTGAATTAGTAATAGTAGTAGTAGTAGTCATAAATACATATTCAAACTAGGGGTGTAACGGTACACAAACATGATGGTTCAGTACGTACCTCGGTTTTCACGTCAAAGTTCGGTATGGTTTCGGTACAGCAGGGGGAAAAGCTATGCATAAAATTTCTTTTTTTTATTAAACAATGGTTTAATGAACAAATGGATCTTTCTTTAAATAAATTCAATTATAATTAAAAATTTCTTAGGGATAAAAATCTACCTCAGCTTATGTTCTAAACTATAGGGAGCGGTTTTACATTACTGAAGGTTACAAACGTGACATTTTGTGACATTTTGTTTCAAGCTGTTTTACTGACGTCCTTCTGCAGTTGAAACACTGATTGAGCGATTACATGAGGCATGAGATGTTCATTCATGTATATTTCACGTTAAAACTAGTAGTAAAGAGGAAGAGATGATCGCGCTTCCGTTTGAACTGAGCCATTTATACAGTGATCTGTCACGCCACATCAAAGAGCATCAAAACAGCATTTATTTTAAAGATAAGACTTTGTTTCTTATCAAAAGTAAAAATATATAAAACTGGAATATTCCAATGAAATTTCACTTGTGCAGTGGTTAAAACAATGCTGTATTTGTTCAGTACACGTGTACCTAACTGAAAGACCTGTACCAAAAGTTTTCGGTATGAATACGTGTACCGTTACACCCCTAGGGCCAGTTTCACTAACAGCTTGCGCCAGCGCAAACCGTCTTTTGGCATTAAAATAGTGTTGTCAGGATTTACTTAAGACGCGCAGTTAAGAATTAGCACTGAAAAGGCGTGGACACAGTTATTTTTGCGCCTGACCATACTGAATATGCATTTGTAGGAGTTTCCCTTTCAGACACAAAATTTATGAGAGGAAAGTATTCAAATGAATCACGCAAGAGATTTACTAACGTTTACGCTTGTCAAATTACTGGTATTTGCACCATTATTTAACGCCCCCCAAAAAAAAGCATGTCTTAAGCTATTTTGAGCTTGAAATGGCTGCAATTATTGTTGCTAGGAGGAGGCACCTCAGAGAACAGAGAGCGCGTGGTAGAAGGGAGAGGATTTTTTCCACACGTATTAATTTATTTGGAATGCCAGAAGAACACATTATCCAAACATATATGTTGCCAAGCCATGTTATTTTTAATTTGCTTCAAGAAATAAAAGAAGACTTGGAACCCTCAACTAGGAGTCACGCAATACCAGGTCTATCAAAATCCTTCAATTTTTGGCCTCCGGTTCTATTCAACATACTGTGGCTTCTTTATTTCTTTATTCTTTATTTGCAACTACGCTAATTTGCGCTGGGCTTGGTATATTGCGTTGGTCGATATGAGAAATGAGATGTTGCATCTGTGTTCTTTAATTTGTGCATTGTTAGTAAATCACCCGCAGAAATTTCCACACCCATCGGCACTGTTTTGGAATTGCACTTTCACTCTAATTTGCCCTGTTTAGTAAAACTGGCCCCTAGTGTTAACACATATTAGAGTTGTTTTTTATGTTTATGAATTGACCCCATTTACATTCATTTTAAGTGTTTCACTGTAAACTGTCACTTTTATTAAAGAAAACAAGAGACAAGTGGAAATTCTATTTTGTTGTAGTCTACATAAAAGCTATAAATGCTATTTATGCTAAATGCTAACACTTAACTTTAAATGCTAACACTTAACTTGAACCCTAAATATTCTTTTAAGTATTGTGCTCTGCTATAGTCAGTTATGAGTCAGGATGTCAAATCAAACTATGGCCTGATGAAGCTGACGTCAAAATGAGATTTCCAGAGCAGAAGCTCTGCTTTAAAGCAATCCAATCTGAAGTAATTACTCACAGGCCGGTGTGATCCCAGCATGAGCCGGGCTCAAGGCATTAGTCTCTGCTATGTTCACCTTGTTAATTTCACCTTCTCATGACAATCTAATACAGCTGAATTGGACTCTGAATTAATAAAGGCTCAATAAAGGTTAGATCAACAGGAGGAGACAAGCCCACAATGAAACCTTCACAAATGTAGCAGTGGCTTTGTGGTACTTCTCAGTCTTTTAATGAACAGTGGCCACGGTTTACTTAGGTGGTGGAAAAAGTCAAAAGAGCCTTGGGACAAGCATCATTATACAGCACGAATTGGCTTTGCTTTATTAGTACAAGGGCTGCGTTAATAGGACTAGAACTTGAAAATATAAGGATTTGATATTCCTCCCATGCTCTCAAATACGCAATAATTGGTGTGATCAGTGACCTTGATAAAATCATGTCTTGAATTTCATTTCGTTTCACTGGACAGACATTCAAGTCTTCAGTCAACTAAATGTTGGACTTAAATTGACCAGGTGCAAATGTCTCTTTGAGTAGTTGTCATCTAAGATGGGTTTTTTGGTCAATGACTGATGTAGATAGAGTTCAGGTTGACTAATATCTGAAATAATGCCAATAAACAGTACATATCATCAGGGCCGGATTATCCATAGACGGGATTGGGCGAGTGCCCTGGGGCACCAGCCAATAGGGGGGCACTAAGTGATTAAGATAATGACAAGGCCTTTAAAATATTTTTCATGTTTTGTATATATATTATTTTGCAGGAAGAGATGCAGATACATACAAATGAACAGATAATGATTCAATATGTACTTAGAAAATATAAAATATATGCATATAAAGAATTGCGATTGGGTCCGGTCACAGTGTATTCGCCCCCTCCCCCCAGTCAGAGTCGAGCCCGCTGATTTATATTATTAAATTCATGATGGACAGGCAGCATCAGCTTAGTGGTTGTGTGAAACGTATATTTAAATAAAGAGAGAAAATATCACGACACATAGCTAGGGCTATACAGTGCAACCATTTTAGTCGCATTTGCGACTGAAAAGTACTGTGTGCGACTATCAAAACATATTTAGGAGCACCTGTGCGACTGACCCGATCAGCTACATTATTTGTGTTTGTGCTCAGGGGAGCTTCAAAGATTTCTACGTGTTTTTGCAGCGTTGAGTAATGTATCGCAGACATATGTTGACTCCTTGAATGCAATGTTAATCAGAATTCGCTCACTGCTCAAAATACTGGAGTTTTTTCATTTCTGAGTTACGCAAAATCACAAATCCTCTCCTTATAACAAACAAAGTATAGACAAGGTGTAATAAAGAGATTTGTTGTGCAGTGTAGGGAGCTTCATTGATTATAATGGAGCTTTGAGATCACGATGAACTGAAGTGAGTGACAGCTTTTAAAGATTAATAAGGGAGTTTGCAAATGTGATATTAAATTAATACATCAGTTCAATAAACAAAGTTAATAAGTGACGTACATTGTATGACTTTAACAATATTGCCTGATATTTCGTCAACGAAAATAGTTTCAAACAGTCACAGCTGAGCCGCATGTCCATTCAAAACACAGTGGTGTTTCGTTTATGAATGAACCTGAGTTTTTAAATGAATCTAGTGAGTCGATGATTCAATTACCCATTCATAAAGTTCAAATGTGGTCACCCTAGGGCACTACACTGTGTTAATCCGGGCCTGCATAACATACACCTTAATGAAATAAGGTGCAATGGTCACATTCTAGTAGAAGTAAAAAATCTCATCTATTTTCTCAGTGGAGAAATTATATCATATAAACCAAAGAAGAGAGATGTACCCTGAACTTAAGTTGGTTGTTAAGAGATAGTATGTGCTTGGTATAAGAGCCAAGTAAATGTGATTTCAACCTCTTTTCATACGTCATATTTTTTTTTTTTAATAATTTCAATCAGCATGGACACATTAAACTGATCAAAAGTGACAGTAAAGACATTTATGTTACAAAAGATTTCTATTTCAAATAAATGCTGTTTTTTTTTTTTTTAAAACGTTCTATTCTTCAAAGAATCTTGAAAAATGTAACAGTTTTCACAAAAATATTAAGCAGTACAATTGTTTTCAACATTGATAATAATAAATGCTTCTTGAGCCAATCAGCATATTGGAATGATTTCTGAAGGATCATGTGACACTAAAGACTCGAGTAATGATGCTGAAAATCACAGGCTTTACCATCACTAAAATAAACTGCATTTTAAAATACATTTAAATAAAAAGCAGTTATTTTAAATTTAAAAAATGTAAAAAACACTATAATAATAATAATACACAACATTACTGTTTATTTGACTTAGGTAAATAGTAAATACGTATAGGTATATTTAATAATATAATATAATATAAAATAATATAATATAACATAGGTAAATAGTTTTATATTGCATTTTTATACATATTTTATATTGTTTTTAATTCAGTTACATAATTTCATCAATTACATCAAATTAATTCAGTTATCTCTTGATATGAGTAGTTCATTACCTCAAAAGTCTTATACCTTCATTCATTCATTCATTTATTTAACTTTGAATTAAATTTAGTTATGTTTGTTAGTTGGATTTATTCATGGCATAATTTATTGAAAAAAAAAAAATTCCTATATAAAAGTGATTGCCTAAAAAAAAAGTTTTGAGTGCTATATTGCTGCAAGAAAAAAAAAAAAATCTACACAAAATTGATTCCAAAAGTCATTTAATTTTGAAAACATACACTCTTAAGTTCAGTCTTTTGCCATCATCAAAATGTATTTGCAACACCATGTATTAGCCAGTTAATCTGCTATCAGTCTATCATTACTTTTTCTTGCAGTCATGATCCAAGCCAGACATGAACAATATCATCTCCACCACAGAATACTATGTTTCTGTATAATACGAACCATGTCATCATGAAGCGTTCTTAAAGATTTTGTATCTGATTGCTTTACTCTACAAGGCTTCAGTCAGAATGTATAGCCATTTAGCGTTAATGGACACTTTTGAACTGCGCCCAACATCTCCCAGCTGCTGATCTCTCTTATTAGATGGATTGGCAGCCGTGGCCCTTTTGCCAGTGTCTAAACTCTGGCTGTTGTGCTGCATTCAGTTGTTGGAGCTCGGTGTTGCACAATGCCCATTTAGAATTCTCATTGATCTCCATCTCCATCCACTGTCAAGGTTCCTGCCCTCTGTCAGATTCATTGTTGTATTGTGCTGCAGTCAGTGATTGCATTTGGCCATTCCCGAGCATGGCTATCACTTTCTTAACCTGCGTAGCTTCTGCTTGATGGCTCTGTTAACTTACCTGTAAATTGAAAAAAGATTAAGTGCAGAAGCAAATTCACAGGACACACTTTGAACACGTCCTTGTTCTGTGAGAACCAAAGGAGGTGCATATTAATTAGAGCTGGGTATTCGGGATGGCTTTTGTACTTGTGTACTCTAACTTTTACGAAACAGGTAATCCATTACTCGAAAAATTGTATTTGGTTAAAAAAAAAAAATCTGAAAGTGTTACATGCTGTAGCAGTTCTATACTGTGTTGAAACAAAGTAAAGTGAATAGTAATTTTTATTAAATTAATTTTTACATCTCTGTATATGTATTTTTTTCATTCAATGAAGGAATCATCAGATGGATTCAAACACTTGAGTTTGTCATTTTTTAAATGATTTTTTATTTTTAAATAATAGTCTCATACAGGTAATTTTTTTTTGTGAAACAACCTACATTTTTGTCCTGTTTGTTGTTTAATTAATTGAAAAGTATTGCTCATGAAAGTAATTTGTTCATTATGTAAAATTCTTTATTTAAACTTTTTATTTATTTTATAAAGGAACAAGGTACATCAATCAACAATCAAAAAATAGAAAATAAGAAAAAAAAAATCTTCAAAATAGCTTTTTATCTATTAAAATTCAATTCAGACTCCAAACTATTGAAACTCTTGTTTTATGACTAAATTTTACTAAATCACCCTTTTAATTGTTTCAGCTCCAGTAGCAAATATTAATTTTAACAATGAAGGATTCATCACTTTGATTTGAACCTGGTAACTCCAAAGTATGTGTGTATGTATGTATGTATTTATTGTTTTATTGTTTTATTAATTGAATTTGTTTATTGGTGTATTAATGATTCATTAAAAAGATTTGTCTTACACTTTTTAGAAATAAGTAGAAATAGAAATACTTAGAAATTTTTATTTTAAAAATACTTAGAAATATTTATGTTTCAGCGTTACAATAAATGCAAGTGTACCTGAGTTAGTTAATTTTCATCAGCAGTCTTTTTGCCTGATGTTACGTAAATGAGAAACAAAAAGTAAGAGTAAAAAAGTAAAAAAGACAAAAAAAAAAAATCTTTGAAAATGGCTTGTCTCATCACATTTAATTTATTAATTTTTTTCCATTCAAATTATGTTGTTTCATTCCCAAACTTTAAGCCTAATTACTGTTTTAATTGTTTCAGAATAACTGAAAGATACATTTCTTTTTTTAAGCAAATGAATAAATATATAAACGGTATACTGTATGTTAATTCAAAGATTTAATAATAATAATAATAATAATAAAGAAAAACAAGCTAATTTGAAAGTTAGACTAAAAAGCAGCCTATTTTTATCATTTTGCATGTTCGAATTCGCACAAAAATCATCTTTGCAAGCATTATTTGAGTATTGTCATACTAGTCGATTTTACTTTGCTTGTTGATGGACTTGTTTTGTAACTTGTTTTGTCCACCAATAATAACAGCAGGCACATATGATTTCCTCCAATGAATGTTCCTCTGTGCTCTTGGAGAGTAAAGTTTGCAGGGCTGTGAGAAGTTTGCTTATTCCAGGCTCTGCTTCTGTCCCAGGAGGTCTACCATTGGCTGATTGTAGTCTGCTAACTCTCAGCATGTTATGATGGATGATGGTATTGTTATTCAGCATTTCTCCTGCATGTTTTTCTGCCAAAAGCCCGTCTCCTCAGATGCCCATTGTTCTCCATCCGCAGCAAGAGTCACCTCTACGCCATGGAAATAAATGAGAGATAACAAAATTAAGACATTAATTACAGAGTTTATCTCTGGCAAAACTGCGCCAATAGATGACTTAAGCGAGCATCCATCATGGGTGTGGTTCCTGTGTGTTGCTGGGTCAGCAGACACGGGTCAACATGAGAGATGAATTATGCATCACTGCTTACTTTATACTACTATAAACTGGCCCAGAATGATAGACGGCCATGTGCTCTGTCTTTTCATTCCCTGACTTTGCTCAGGAGACTGATGCTCCTTTTTCCTGAGCTAATTTCACCTGTTTTTCATCTGCAATGTCCCTCTTTGTTCTTGCTGAGCATAACCTATTTCCCCTACAATGCACCTGTGCAATGCAATGAAAGATATATATATCTATATATATATATATATATATATATATATATATATATATATATATATATATATATATATATATATACAGTACGTGTATAATAATAGTTCATATGGTCTTTTTTTTCAAGCACATTTTACCAGTTCCAAACCACATCAATCTTAATAACTACTATTAATTTTGTATTTAATCTTTTATAAGTGAAATATAATTGTTAACAAGGGCTGGAAGTAAAAATTGCCTTATACTTAGGTGTACATAATTATTAAGCAGGTTTTCTTTTACAGATAAAATGTGCCAAAAAAGAGATGTGGTTAACCGTGGATAAAAAAAAAAAAAAAAAAAAAAAAAAACATCAGATAATTTTATTTATTTATTTATTTATTTATTTATTATGATTAAGGCAAGGTTAGTTCATGTTGTAAAAAGTTATATTTATGTGAATAAATATAAAATAGTGTTATATTTATTGTATGTTTTAATTGATAATTATATAATTAAAATAATTAAATTATTTAATAATAATAGTGTAAAGCAGAAATATATATATATATATATATATATATATAGTTCTACAATAGCATTTTAGAGTCATTAAAGTTGAAAAAAAAAAGAGTTGAAAGTTCATATTTTTCCTTTATTTTATCATGAACACTCTTACAGTATCTGTCATTGACCCTTGATAATCATGACCAGGCCAATGCAAGAGCATTGTTTTGATGTAACTGTCTTAAATCATAATAATATTTTATATTCATTTTATTTAAAAAATTATAATATTAAACTAGGGTATTATATATATATTTTTTTTTTAATCTGCAGTGAAACAGTTTTGTACATTTATTACAAATATTTAAAATAAAATAAAATAAAATAATAAAATAAATCGTATCCATCAAATAAAATCATGTCAAAACTTGCAGGACAAATTAACCTTCTTATGACAAGTCAAGGTTAGTTCAGATTGTGGTCTGACTCCCCAAAAACATATTTAATATTTATAAAGTAATAGTTTTTTTTATTTTTATTTTTTTATAACAGTTTTTTTAAATTAAAAATAAAATAATACATTCATTAATAATAATAATATTTTTATTAATATTTGTAAATATACTTTTACTTTTTTAACATTTTCGAAAAACATTTTCGAAAAAAATAAAGACGTGAATGCTATATTCAAGGTGTGTTACTTTTTAATTGATTACACCTTTTAATTGATTTTAATTAGTTTTAATTAGCATTTTAAAAGTCCTTAAAGTGAAAGTTTTGTTGACAATGTCACAAAAGTTTTTGAAAGTTCATAGTTTTCTTTATTTTATCATGAACACTCTTACAGTAGCTCTTTGTCATTGACCTTTGAGTATCCCGACCAGCTCAATGGTGTGAGAGTGAGTCGAGACTGAACGACCAATGACAGATGGGTGAAACCAGTTTGACACACTTTAAGGTCTAGTCTTGTTCCTCTAGCCTACACCATTATTTGTTCTGACATCCCTTTTCAGAGGGGCTGACAAGGGTTGTCAAGCCCAGACAGGATGTCGCTGTTTGCAGTAGGGATTTCCATCCATCTACATTTGAGAGGTAATGTAAGTCATGTTTAATGTAAGTTAGCATTATCTGCACAGAATACCACTATTATTTTTTGTTTAAGATAAGGATGTGTCATGACTATTCATCTTGTGCGGGACGCTTGTGTAAGTAATCGTGTGGGAGGCATTATGTTCATATTAAAATCCGCCCTCTATAGCAGAAAGTGAAAAAGTCATAAGACTGCCACAGTGGAGTAGAAGGATTTAATCAAATTTCATCAAGAATCATTAGCGCTAATGTATTTATGGAACATTTATGGGGGAAAAAAAACGCATGGCTAAATGTGATAATTGTATGCCAAATGTGTATCATATCAACATAAATATGCACATATCTGTTTGGAAAATGACCTACGAATACTCTGAGGAATCTCTTGGAGATGCAAAGTGGGATGTTTTCTTGTTTTATGCAAAACGCTTTCTTCTTCCATGTCATCTGAAAACACAGACCGCAGACTCAGTCGCCTGGCCAATTATATAATGTGCTTCCTCGTTTTAAATGGCAGAAAAGAAATCTCAGAGGTAGTTAAACATAATGATGAGTGGTAAGTAGGTCTTTCTTGCCACCGTATCGCTGGCATTTGAAAGGCTGGCAGAGCAGACTGCAGGTACAGTGGAAGTCTGATCACAGGCAGGTGGCTAATGAAGAGCTGCCGGGAGACAGACACGCGGGCCTGCATGGGTGCGCCGAGTGCGCTGTGATGGCTACAGTGCTGCTTTCATCAGTCACACAAACCTGCGAGAATGCCATTGCGCTTAGTGGGATCCCTCCTCCTCGACTGGCGCTGTCTTGTTTTTCCACTCCAAAGGAGGTGTAATCAGAGTAAACATTTTAATTTTGCAAAGGAAATGAGAATCGTTGTAGTTTAGCACTGGCGATTGCTGGAAGACTGTACAGGAAGAACTGCTTTCTTTTTTTTTTTACTCACTTTCATCTTTTGTTAAATAATCATTGTGCTGCTCACTGCCTGTTGTGGCTGGAGCTTTTCTATTATTATTTGGATGTCTGCAATGTTGCTTCTAAAAGTTGTTTTTTAAACTACTACTAAACAATTAAATTACTTAGTTCACCAACAATGAAAATTCTGTCATTAATTACTCACCCTCATGTCGTTCTAAACCCGTAAGACCTTCGTTCATCTTCGGAACACAAATTAAGATATTTTTTATGAAATCCAAGAGCTTTCTGACCCTGCATAGACAGCAACACAACTGACACGTTCAAGGCCCTGAAAGGTAGTAAGGACATCATTAAAATAGTTTGTTTAACATTAGTTGTTCAACTGTAATTTTATGAAGCTACGAGAATACATTGTGCGCAAAGAAAACAAAAATAACGGCATTATTACACAATTTCTTCTCTTTCATGTCAGAGGAGAAGTCTTTTTTTTTTGTTGTTGTCTTTGCGCAGAAAAAGTATTCTCGTAGCTTTATAATATTACGATTGAACCACTGATGTCATATGGACTATAACGATGTCCTTACTACCTTCCTGGGCCTCAAATGTGGTAGTTGCGTTGCTGTCTATGGAGGGTCAGAAAGCTCTCGGATTTCATCAAAAACATCTTAGTAATTAATCTAATTTAATTAATAAAGTAATTAATGACAGAATTTTCATTTTTTGGTGAGCTATTCCTTAAAGCTCAGAAATGTATTTATAATACTTACAATTGCATTGGTCTGGACGTATCAGAACTCCACACTGCAGGGGGCGATAGAGTTAACTTCAAAAGACCACTGGTAGTATACACCTACTGTAGATGTATAGGTAGATTCCAGATTCGACCAGTCAAGACATGTCAACACGTCCGCCATCTTGGAATTGTCAACATGTCGTCACTCATGGTAAAAATCAATGAATTTTCCAAGATGCCACAATATCGCACAGCATCTGGTTGTAAAAACTGCCTAGATTTAAATTTCTTGATGAATGGGATAAACTTTAAAAGGTGAGAATGTGTTGGTTTGTGTTTTTATATGTAGTAACTCAATATTACAGGCTTTTAAACTATGTCGTGTTAGCTAACATCTTCATCTTGCTGTAGTGTTAGTTTAGCAAAATCATCTGCTAAAATCTATTGCAGATGTTGTTATATATACACATGCATATAATTATGGTTGCAGACTGCAGACGCACAGTCAACTTGCTCTCGAGTTTTCATGGTGGACAGCTTATGTATAGCAGCCCATAGATCAAGATCAATATCAATGGGCATACTTCAGTTTGAGAACGACTAAGCTAAACAAAGATTGAAATAAACAAGAAAACATTTATTGTGTGAAAATGGTTTGTAGCAAAATTCAACAGTTAACAATTTACCATTTTTGTTGCTAGTAAAGTTTTTTCTCTCTCTCTCCAAAAGTTGGTGCACTTGTTCACCAAGGAGACATTAGTGCCAGTGAAGAGCTTGATATTTCTTAAATTTTTGCTCCATTCCCATAAAATTTGCATCATTTCCGCAATTTCTCTAATGATGTAGCCTACTATAACATCATTCTGTGGTAGAAATAATGGTGGTGATGACATTTTTAACATTTTTGGAATTTGAAACCTCTTCTGTTTTGTTGAGGATAATTTCAGAGTTTTTATGTTTGTGTGCTAAATACACACAGTTAGATCATATTTTCACACTTTTTGGGTAATTAGGTAAAATTACAGCTTGACTGGAAACTTCATACAAAAATATTCTATTTAAAAGTAATGTTCCTCTCAAACTCTTTACTGACACTGCACACATGCACTAATGCACTAACAAGTGCACTAACTTTTGAAAAATCTTTATTGTTGATAAAAATAGTGGAACTGATGCCACATCTGCAAGCCGTTGTGATTTTGCTCTAAAAAATAAAATGAATATAAATATTTTTCATACATTAAACGTTTTGTTCTCTCTTTGTTTAGCTCAGTCATTCTCAAACTGAAGTACAGAATGTATTCCACCAGTGTCTTTTGAAGGTAACTCTCTCGCCCCCTACAGCATGAAGGTTTGTTACATCCTCCATACCAATGCAATCGTAAAAAAATCTAAAAATATTTCTGAGCTTAGTTATTTAGGAGTAGTTTTTGAGAAGCAGCTTTTAGGAGCAACATTGCAGACACCGAAATAATGATAATAAAATAATAATAAACCAAAGTGAAAAATTTCCCATTGATCAGTAAAAAGCTCCAGTCACCTCTGGTAATAATCAGCACGCGGATGTTCAACAGCTTGCCTTCAGGATTTTTTTGACAAAACGAGAAATCTCTTTGTTGGCAAGCAGATTTGTTCAGGATTGCAGGCAATTGTGATTATTGGGAAAGGCTTGATTTGTTGGCACAGATGGATTCAGAAGCTCTGGTTCCCTGTCAGCAGCTGTATGTCGGCGCTGTAATGACAGACTCCAGAATGTTCCACATCAGTCTTGGGTGGCAGCAGGTAAATAATTAATGAATGCACATTATGCCCGAATTCATATTAAACTATGCTAATGTACAGTGGGACATCAGCGAATGTGTCTGTGTGGCATGCTTGATGGTTTGTCAGATCAAAAGTGGACGTCTGTGATAGACGGGATTGTGTGTAAACCATCTCACACAAACTCTTGGCTGAACGGGTGATTCTTCAGGCAGATGAGAAAGCGTTCACAGGTAGCTATTGGTCTTCCGTGACATTACCGCATTGGAAACGACACGGTATGTTTGGCTGCACAGGTCATTGGGCCCATTGATCACGCCTGGCGTTTGAAGGACACAGTGCCACTTTTCCAAGGTGCGCTGGATAACTTTCAGCTGGGACGGGTTGCATCTAGCGGCTAACTTCGCGCTTTTTTAGCTGGGGTGCTGATATGTCAGGGAACCGACTGGATTGACAGGTCAATCTAGGAAGAATCTGTTCACAAGCGCTCGCATTCCATTTTTTATGGCGGCAGCTTGGCGGATAACGAACGAGTTATGGGCATCAGGGGGGAATGCGTGTCGACTCCAACAATGGATCAAAACGCAAACTGTATCTTCACCTAGCTATCAATGAACGTCCAAAACGCACTGTTTAGCAAGATGCAGTATGCCAACTAGCTGCTTACAGATGCTCCTCTAGCACCGGCTGCCATTTGACCTTGATGTGTAGATGGTTTTCACAGAACTCTGCCGGTAAATCTCAGTTTTCTACATGAATGGCTGCCTTATCAGAATTTTTCACGCCGCGATCTGCCGATTCAACTTCGGGGGCTCTTCATTGGTCAGATGCACATGGTCGTCAAAAACCTGTGACAGGTTTGATAAGGTGGTGAGAATTAAAGCTGATGCAGTTGATTTCTCACATGGAGCACATTAAAGGAATATTCCGGGTTCAGTACAGGTTAAACTCAATCCACAGCATTTGTGGTGTTAATGTTTTATCATCTGGTCAGTCCTTTTCTTTCTTTCTTTATTTCTTTCTTTCTTTCTAGGCAGAAATCAAGATTGTGGTGAGGTCAGTGTTATTGTTAACTAAAAACTATTTAAAACACTTTTCATTAACTTAATTAAAGCATGAAATAAATTAAAATATCAATTAAATTAAATAAAAAGTAGAAATGTTGCATTGGCAGCCAAATTAAAATAATTATTAAATAATTAATTGAGAATTACTAAATCTAAAACTGAAATAGAAATAAAGCTAAATAGAAATATATAAAAAATTAAAAAATACACATTAAAAAAAGCACATTACAAAAAAATTACATTAAAATTAAAACTGAAAATATAAAAATTAAAGCTAGTTTAAAATATAAATAAACACTTCAGAAGTATATAAATAATACTAAAATAACACTTGATGAGGCACTTACAATCAAAGTGACTGGAGACCATTTTTGAAAGATTTATAGATCAATATTAGTTGATCTATAAAGCTGTCATTATTTTATAGTGTTTTTTTTGA
>CM077253.1:16647568-16990068 GCA_039654775.1 Spinibarbus caldwelli | reverse complement strand
AATGTCAGCGGAGGGTCGGAGTGTTAACTACCACCGGGTTTTTTTTAACAAGAAAGAGATGCCCTCCTGCCCTGGTCTTGGAGTTGGAGTGCAGGGATGGAGGCTCTCTGGAGGTTGAAAGTTCAGCTTGGATAATCAGTGGATTGAGGAGCTCATTTCGAGTGACGGAGGTTTTCTGCCATCTGTGTTCACGGAGGGCACTGAATTGAATGGAAATGAAGAGTGATTAATTCTCTCTAGTGGAGGCTGCTGGATCCTTGACAGTCAGGCTGTTTGAAGAGCACGAGATACTGAAGCAGAAAGAAAGGCGAGTGGGGACTAAACCCACCGTTTCTTCAGATAGCAGGAAACGGACTAGGTTAGCGGGATGAGGTAATGTGTGATGTCAGAGAGGGTCTCAGATGGGAATATTTATCCGACTGAGTTTCAATTGCGCTTTGTGTGGAATTTAGGTTGCTCGTTTGTTTGGAAGATGAGGTGAAATAAAGGGTTAGTAGTACTTAAATTAAGGTTATCTAGCCTAGCATGATGAAATATGAATATCTTGGTGATACTTTACGATAAGGTTCCTTTACGTTTAACTATACATGAATTAACATGAACTAACAATTAAAACATATGAATAGATTATTAAAAACAAGTCCAGTCACCTTTCAAGCTAAGTAAAGTCACCTTTATTTATATAGTAATAAGCAGGAAAATAACAGTCAGTGATGCAAACTTCTTTAAATATGAAACCAGTTCAACTTCTGCCATAAAGCAGCTCAGTTTAGTTCAGTGTTGATTCAGTTCAGTTTAATGACTGTATTAAAAAAAGTTCATTCATTATTAAACAAGTTCAATTCAGCTACTGTATAAGCAGCTGTACAGTTATGAGACCAAGTTGATTCAGCTATAAAGCAGCTCTACAGAGGAAAGAATAATGTCATCATCCAGTCCAATTTAGTACAAGTTTTGTTCTCATCCAATAGTCTCAGTGCTGTCAAATCAATAATATTACTAAATATTAAAAGGATAGTTCACCCAGTTGTCAGTAGCCACTGACTTTCACAGTATTTTTCTATACTATTGGTTTCAGCTGTTTGGATACCAACATTCTTCAAGTATTTTTGGGATGAAATATCCCTTTTAAATATCCCAGTTAAGAAGTCCAAAGGCCACAGTGGCTAGAAACCCAAACTCCATCAGGTGACAGAAATGGAGAAAAATCCTCGGGAGAAACAAAGATTACTGTAACAAATGTATAACACTTCATTATAGTTAGTTCATGCATTAGCTAATAGGACCTTGTTGTAAAGTGTTATCCATATCTTTAAGAAAATGTGTATTGAAAATGGTATAATAGAATATAGCGTTGCACATGTATTTAAATTCAGTCAGGCTGGATCCTTCTTGCAGTGCAGAAGGAAATTTGTGGAAGCTGCTTTCCAAAGCCACCGGTTTTAATGGAAAGAACGCACATTACATTAATCTGACTAATGATCTATCACATTGAATAAATAAATCTACAAGAGCAATAATGTATTTTAATAAGAAATGCTAAAGGCCATTTAAATGAAAAATTACCTCTCAAAACTGTTAAACCACAGAATAAATCAGATTTTCGAAAATTGTTGACAAAGGGAGCCATTTAAGGCTGATTTTAATAATTGACCGTGTGGAAGTGCTTTAAGAGATGCTGGCTGAATCGAAAGACAAAGGCTCTGATGCGTCTGCGTATGGCGCTCAGCTTTTGTTTGGTTAATTTTACGTGTATGATCTGCCACATTAATCTAACCCTCGTTCTGATGGTTTGATAGACAGGCTAGTTAATGGTTGAACTATTTAAAGACTATAAATCACTGATGTTATTTCTGTAGCCTGTTGCCAGTTCCGAGCTGAATAACATGCAGCCTGTTGCGCGTTGTGAAATGTCAGTTTTTAAAGAGTCACGCGATTTGGCTCCAGAAAGCTCATAAAACGGCATAAATGGAGCAGCTGTAATTTTCAGTAATTAGCGGGGTAATTTCCTCCCCTTTCGCCTTTAGTTTCAAAAAGAAGTTGCGCTGAGAGGCAACAGTGTTGCAGCTAATTTGTCATTCTTCTTTAGCCACTCTGCATTTGCACTTGTGTCATCTGTCTGTGCAATCTGCTAGTAATTTGGAAATGAAAGAACAGCTGTCCTGAAAGGAGACTGAGAATGCTTTTTTTCCTTTCTTTTTTTCTTTTTTTTTTTTTTTTAAAAAGTGGACAATAGTTCCTGTGAAGCCACATCGCCAAATTCTCTATCCCTCAATCCAAAAGATCTGACCATTTGATGGCCTTGGATGAAACTGCCTACTTACTTAATAAGCCAAATTAATCAAGTTTCATCTACTATTGCTGTGGTACATTGACAAAGCACCATCAGCTTCCTGTCTGAATGTTTATTACCCACCACAATAGACTGTGATTGTAAAAGCACTTGCTGTTTTAATGGCTCCTGTTTTGTTTTATAGTTGAGGAAAACACAGCAGTTACGACTTTCCTGTCCTTGTCACTTCATTCGTTATGTTCTTTTTTATACCTGTAAATAAAGATCCTCAACATTCAATAAAGGTGGCTTTTCAATTAACTGACTGAGAAGTGTTGTTAGGCCCCATGTGTAGAGATTATTGTGAAGTGCCTGAAACAGCATTTAGATTACTAGATGAACAACTTGCTATTCAAGTGAGGGAAATTTTTTGTAGTTTTGGTATTTTTTTAGAAGTGCATTAGCTAGCATGCTAACAACATACTGTTCTTTAGCTGTTAGACATTTTGTGCTGTAATACTCTCTGACAAGTGGTAAATGTCTTCTTTAATGCTGCAAACTGTACATGTTTGGATGGACTGATTTAAAATAGTTTATTTAATGCATAATTAAAATGTTTTGTATATTGTTCACATTTTTTGCATAGTATTTTTCTAAATGGATTATGTTTATTGGCCCATATGCAAACTATCCAAACACACTTTTACCTAGATTGGCAAAATAATAACATTTTAAAATACTTTTTTTTTTTTTTTTTTTTTAAAGTTTATAATGTTTACAACAAAATAAAATGAGTTTTTCATTTTATTGTTAAGTGGCACAAAATGTTTAAAATGTTTATTTATTTTTTAAATGTTTTATTTATTTATTTATTTATTTATTATTATTATTATTTTTTTTTTTTTTTTGTAATTAAAATAAAACTAAAATATAATATAATCATTACATGAAAAACTTGTTGCCTTGGCAGTTAACTGAAATAAGTTACTAAATTACTGACAAAATGGCTAAAACTACTGAAATATAAAAAGCTTACAAATTTAAAATATTCTTATAGAGTAGTATATAGTATAAGTATATAAATAATACTAAAATAGCACTGGACTAGAAAATGTGTTCTGTAAAACAATATATCACCGTACAATACATAATGCAATACACTGTAAACAACAGACAGTAAGATACTATTAAACAGTAGCAGAGTGATGGATGGTTTGCCAGATCTGAGCGTTAGAAAATAGGCAGTTGTCTATTTCAGTCGTGGGTTTGCTGCAGGACATGTATAAATCATCACTGTGGCTTGCGGTCCTTCGCTGTGGGATCTTCTGCCAGACCCTGTGGGGTGAACAGACTGTGACCTGGGTGGTTTGGATCTTGTAGTAAAGCATGGGATTTGCCATGGCAGCAGTGACAGGAGGTCATGGAAAGTGTCCTGCGTCTCTTTAGTTTTTCCTGACCTCCTTGTCCTGAACTTTCAGAGTGCTAGACAGCAAGATGAGACAGTGACGCCGCGGGCCAGGACGCTATCGCTGGTGTTGGGGTGGAAATTTTCATGTGCTGGCTTGCTTACACCAGAAACTTTGAAGCAGCACTGGAAATGGGGACACTGTTGTACCTTCCTCAGGATGTGCTGAACCTGAAACACTCCGTTCCCAGAGTCCCCATCTTCCTCCATAAGCCAACAAGTTCCACATTCAGAGCCGGCATTGTGCCAGTTGCATCAACAATGAGAATTTAGCTTTGAATTAAATGCAATAAATTCATTTTTTAAATTCAAATTAATTATTAATGTTACACTAAGCTATCTATCTATAGAGAGAGAGATTTTTTTGTCTGTCTATGGAGAGAGTCTTTTATGCAGCAGTTATTTGATCCAAAGATACAGTAAATATTGCAATATTTTGAAATATTATTGCAATTTAAAATAACTGTTTTCTATTTGAATATATTTTTAAACATAATTTATTAATTTGATGCAAAGCTGAATTTTCAGCATCATTGCTCAGTCTCTGTTTTCCGTGTCACATGATCCTTCAGAAATCATTCAAATATGCTAATTTGCTGCTCAAGAAACATTTCTTATTATTATCAATTTTGAAAAGAGTTGTGCTGCTTAATATTTCTATGGAAACTGTGATACATCATATTTTTCTTGATTATTTGATGAATAGAAAGACCAAAAGAACAGCATTTATTTCAAATAGAATTTTGTAACAATGTGAAAGTATTTATTGTCACTTTTGATCAATTTAATGCATCCTTGTCAAATTAAAATATACATTCTTACCTTACTTAACTTTTGAATGGTAGTGTACATACATATAAATCCATTTTCCACACTTAAGTATTGTTGTGGTTTAATTTATTTCAAACCTACCTCTAAATGGCATGTAACGTAAAAATAATAATAATAAGCTGTTGTTTCTTGTCCAGAAGTTGCATGAGGACTATACTACGCCGCAAGTCACATGTTTGGCTGTGCTAGATCATGGAACTGTAGATGGTACAGGCCGATAGGTTGTAACTCAATCTGATATTATTATATTATTATTCACATGGTGCAGCTGACTGGCTTCTTTTCACATCAGCAGGCAATGAGCTAGCTGCTCAACATTCAAATATTTGGCTAGTGCTTGCTGTAGCAGTTGCAGTGCTTCAGAAACCCTCCACTTCCCCAGCTCCACCTGTATAGGTCTGCTACAGGGTGATTTCATGTATGTTACATTTAGGGGTTATTTCATAAATGTTATATGTGCCACAGCAGTTTTTCCTACACACTCACAGCAGCATGTTGTGGATGTATTGGCAGTAGCAAGTCTTGGTACTTGCTCTGCCACAGCAGCAGAAGCAGCGTAGCAGATCTATTCCATCAAGACCAAACACATTATCATTCTCATGTATATTACCATGCTAAACTCTCCAAGAGTTGTCATGACAGAAATTTGATTATAACCACAATACAAATATTTATCTACCATTTATGTATTTATATTTATATGAGTATTATCGGGTTTTGTTCAAATGTCTGTTAGAGACTTCCTTCTTTAACACTTCTTCACCACACATGTAACCCAACCCATAATATTAACACAACAAAACAAATGCAAATTTACTTGAAGTAAATGGAATTGTTTTGTTGCCAAGGCAACTCGTTGAGTTAGCAGTAGGAATGGGCTCTGTAGGTGGACCTGTTGAACTGAGGGCAGTGAGTCTTTAATTCTGCCGATCTCAGTGTGGCGTCTGCGGAGAGTGGCTGTCTTTCCCACAGCTTAGTTCATAATTATTTACTCATTAATTGGCTGCAGACATTGGAGATATAGGCTGGCAACTTCGCACCATCATTACCTAAGCATGCCTCTCTAATGACAACCGAGAAAAAGGAATATGTTTTAATTAGCAATGTTGTGATAGTTGCTGCATCAGAGCGGCTATGCTTTGTTTAATTCAAACATAATTCAGTGATTTATTTTTACTGTTCATTACCAGTCAAACTCTGAAAAAATACCATAGCGCTACCATGGTGCAGTGATGAATCAGATTGTAATACAGATTGTAATACAACTGAAAAATAGATATGAATAGTGCACAGTGCTATTAAATTGTTAGGGTTTTTAAAGATGAACTTTAAAGGAAAAGTTCACTCAAAAATTACAATTCTGTCATTATTTACTCACCGTCATGTCATTCCAAACCTGAAACCTGAAGGAGAGATATGGTAACAATTTCTTAAAGCCTTTATGCATAATGCATTATAAAAGTACTTATAATACATTAATTATGCCTTGTAATGAACCTTATAATACATTGTACAATCTCATGAATAATTGTAACCACAGTTAATACATTATAATACTTATCAATTATGGTTACACTATGCATTTTAAATTTGGTTATAATTATTTAGGACAAGATATATTGTTATTACAATGCACATTATGAATAATTCTAATACATTAAAAACCCTTTATAATGCATTCTACATAAAGGCTTGAAGTAAACTGTTACCAAAGATATTTTGAAAAATGGTGGTAACTGAACAGTTTTGGTTCTTCCATAGTATTTTTCCATTCCATGGAAGCCAATGGGTACCGTCAACTATTTGGTCAACAACTTTCTTCAAAATATCTTCTTTTCTGTTCAACAGAAGAAAGAAACTCATACAGGTTTGGAACAACTTGTGGGTGAGTAAATGATGACAGAATTCAGTTCATTTCAATTCATTTATGGTTGGACTAGGCTTATCCCTTAAAGATGATGGCAAAGGTAATCTAAATGTAAAAATATGACACATGATCATGCACAATTAAATATGAATTAAAATATAATAAAGATCTCTAATAATGGACTACAAGCAATATGGTATATTGTGCATTTCTAATATGAACCAAAATCCTGAATGATTATCGTATACATATACCATGATATTTACACTGGTACTTTATAATCAGGGGTGCATATAAGCATATATTATTTTAAAATAATAGTATTATACTTATTTAGATTAGATTATTTATATTTATATTTGTTTATATTACTATTATTAATTTATTTTTTAATAGTTTTATATTTAATGGGTCACACTATGTGCAGTGTGAGCACCAAACCAAATGTCCAGACTGAAAAACTTATGTGCACCCCTCTATATAATATCATTGCATTAACATATTAAATGTCCAAAACAAACACTTTTTGTTACAGCAAACTGATTGTTTATAGCCTTTTAAGAATATGGATATCTTTGACTACATTGCTCACAGACAGCAGTAATCTCTCCTGGATTAAAGCAATAAATCTAATCACTTTTCTTCTTCTTATTTGATGGTCTACTTGGCCTTTTCTTATGATTTACAGAAGCTATTTTGTCACTGAAATCCTATTCAGTTCAGCCAAAAATCAGAGGCTGCGTCACTGTCGCCATATATTGGATCCCAGCATTCCTTCTTCCGCACAACACCCCACTGAGCCGGTAATTGCACCGTTCATGCAGTGAAAGGACAGGGCAATATTTTAAAGTGATAAACACCACTTACTAACTCCACCTCCCTTCGCATTAGCATCCGTGAACCTCATAGGTTGCTCCGTAATGGCTGCCAGAAAGATTTGATTTCCATTTTAGCTGGTAGACGTGTCATTTTGTAGGAAACGATGTGGCATGAGGACCACTAATCTTGACGTGGTAACAAAACTGCCACTTGATACTCCACGCAGCTTGCGGAGAACATGTCGGAAACGTGTTGCTAGCTGTTAGCGGTGTACATTTGCTAAGGTAGCACATGCTCAGATGATGTGTTTGAGGAGAACGGCAGCATGTTTGTCACTTCAAAGGTCACTCAGATGATGGAGGATTGATATCTCAGAGCTGTCTGCGCTTCCATCACGTCACTGAAAGATCTCCGCTAAAGAAATTCTCTGCACCTTGAGTCAGGGAGATTGAGGTGTTAGTCACGCCACGGCTGCCCTCACTTAACTAACATCAATGTTCAAACTGAGCGCTGGCTTCTCTGTCAGAGTCAGCCTGCGGATGCCTGTTTCTCTGCTGTCTCTCTCTATAGGTGTCAGCTCTGTTTTACATGAATAAATCAGCTAAAAAAAGACAATTCTGTTGTTTTCTTACATTAATGTTATTCCAAACCTACATGACTTTCTTTTATGGAAAAGGAGAAGATTTTGAAGAAAGTACTGGCTCGTGCAGTTAGGGACTGGAGACTTAAAGCTTCAAAAAGGACAGAATTCACCAGTTTTACCATGCTTTTGAGCTGGTATTTGACGTTTTGCTGGTTTTAAATTATTTACCCATGATTTTAGCATTGCTAGCACCATGTTCTGCTCTTTGAGCTACTGGAATGCTTCAGAACTGGCATTTGGGTATTTGACACAAAAGAATATTGCTTCGGAGAACATTTTGTTTTATTTTGTTTTGTTTTGTTTTTTATCTAATATAAATGATGCCTAGAATTGACAAATATCATTTTTAAATAATTTTTACCATTTGTTTACAAATGCTTTTGAGCCTTTTAGCAGATTTTGTTTGTATTTATTCATAATTATTTTAAAATATTACTCATAATTTTTACTCATGATTTGTACTGTTTGAGCTACTGGAATGCTTTAGAATTTTATTTTATTTTATTTTATTTTATTTTTTATTTTATTATGAATGCTTTGGAATTGGCATTTGGGTATTTGGCACAAAATAATCTTGCTTCAGAGAACTTTGCACTTTATTATTTTATTTTATTTTATTTTATTTTATTTTATTTTATTTTATTTTATTTTATTTTATTTTATTTTATTTTATTATTTACCCACTGATGCCTAGAAATGACAATTTTTTTATATAATTTTTACCATTTGTTTACAAATGCTTTTGAGACTTTTAGCAGGTTTTGTTTATATTTATTTATAATTTATTTAAAATATTACAGTATAGTAATATTTTATTACTGTAAAATATTACAGTTATAGTATATTACTCAGAATTTTTACTCATGATTTTAGTATTGCTAACACCATATTCTACTGTTTGAGCTACTGGAATGCTTCAGAATTAGCATCTGGGTATTTGACATAATGGGAACTTGTTTTGTTTTGGTCTTGAAAGCATTGCTAAAAATTGGTTGAAATTATAAACAAATCAGTAAAGTTTATCTTATTTTTAATTTTTTTTAAATTGAGTTTTAATTTTTTTATTTTTTTTTGTTAAAGTGCTATAATATAAACAGTAAAAATACAACTACTTTTCAGACACTTATCAAAATATGTTGCTAGAAAATGTAATTTATAATTTTTGTTTGTGGTGAGGCCAGGTAAAATGATGTGCAAAGGAAAAATGTGAACTTATAGCCCAATAGGGCTGACAGGAAAAAAGAAAAAAAAAAAAAAAATCCATTGTTGAGCCCTTGGCCATGCAAATATTATTCCACAGACATCACCTTGAGAAACAATTCCCCTCAGAATAGTGCTTATGTCTTTGGCTTAGCAATCTGATCCACTCAGAAAGCAGATAGAGACAAACATCCCCAGAGGAAATCCCTCAACCTTGTTTTCATCAGCACCATCGTGAACACAGGGACTTATTCTTTTTTGAAATGGCATTCGGTACTGAATACGCTAAAATTAATAAGTCAATATTGAGAGAGCCGTGATAGAACCGACTCTGTTTTCTATTCTTTCTTTCTTTCTTTTTCTTTCTTTCTTTCTTTCTTTCTTTCTTTCTTTCTTTCCTTTGCGGAACAGACGGCATGACGCACAACGAGCGCAGCAGAGACGTGTCAGGTTTTCCCATGCAAATCGTCACATCAGATGCAGCTCTAATGCACTGATAATGAGTTGGCTCCATGTTACACACATGCATCAGAGATGCGGCCTCATTTCGTATTTCACCTGTAACCTCATACCACATACTGAGTGTGGAATACATTACTCAGAGCTGAACTCCCCTAATAAAAGAGCACTGTGTGCTGCCGGGTTTGTTGTTGGCTGAACGGAGCCCCTCACAGTGAGCGTATGGAGCCTCTCCCCACCTGTCAGATGTGTGTATACGGGCGATGGGCGGCCCCCTGGGGAGGAGGCACTGATGTGCCAGGTGACGATCAAAGGCCCGGTTTCCTGCCTTTCACTGCGAGCTCATATGGCTTCCTCACTTTAGACCTTTTTCTGAGGTTTAAGCGCTGAATAGCGGTAACGCAGAGATGAGCACCATCACCGCTTACACTTTTCACTCACTGATTGCCCAAGGTCTCTGGTAAGTAGATGTAGATTTAGGAAAGGGAAGTAGAAGGATGTGAGGAATATTTTTTTTTAAATGTGTGTATGTGTGTGTGTGTGTGTGTGTGTGTATGTGTGGTTCTATTCCCTATGTTATCGAGACCAAATGTCCCCACAAGTGTAATAAAACCAGTAAATTTTGTCCTTGTCCTTTTTTTAGTTTTGTTGTTTTGGCCCCCATGAGGAAAACAGCTTTAAAAATTATACCGAATTAAGTTATATATATATATATATATATATATATATATATATATATATATATATATACATACAGAAAGTTTTGTTTGAGGGTTGGGGTAGGTTTAGGATAAGGGGATAGAAAATAGTTTATTTATTTATTTATTTATTTATTTAATTTACATAATTTCCTAATTTATTTGAAGTAGTTTTTTATACTTTACATTGTTAATTCAAATTTACATAATTTCCTAATGTATTTATATAACTATTGTTCTAAATCAATGTTACAGTTTAAACACTTATATTTCTATATCGACTATTTTAAATAAATATTTATTTTGTTGTAAGCCTAAAAAGGGCTAAATAAACTAATTAAACCTAAATAAACCTGAAAAATAAATAAAAAGAGGCTAAATAAATAATAAATAATAAAGCTAAATAAACCTAAAACAAATATTATTTTTAAATTCAAATTTACATAATGTCCTAATTAATTTATATAACTGTTCCTCCAAAGTAGTTATACAGTTAAACAATTATATTTCTATATATAAATTAAATTTGTGTTTATGTCCATAATTAACATTTAAGTTTCACATCAAATTGAGATTGTATTAATAAAAAAAATACATTTTTAAATTTATATTTGCATAATTTTTGTTCCAAAGTAGTGTTCAGTTAAAAAAAATAAATAAAAAATAAAATAAAAAAACATTTTTATATATATAACCTATTTGTTTTTCATTATATGAATTCATTATATTTCTTTTATGATTAACATCTCAGTTTTACATCAAATTGAGATAAATCTTTAATATATATATATATATTTTTTTTTTTTTTAATCCAATTTACATAATAGTTACTTTATTCTAGTTTTCTTTTAATGTACGTGTACATATTCAATATCTACACAAGAATCTTTACAAACATACCATAAAATAACAATTTTCAAGAAAGAACAGAAAAAAAATTCAGTAAGTGAAACCATTTTTGTTTTCTTAAAGTGATCTCTTAAAGTGGGACTTTAGTCTGGGGAATATATGTTTGATGCCTCTTCACTGCAGAGCATTTTCTCTCTCTTTTATTTTCTAGAAAATAGCTCTTGCCTCACAGGGGGTGGTTATACACCTAAATGAGACTCATTTCTTCTGTAGAATATTTATGATTAGCATGTGAAAACATGATTGAATAATCACTAACTGGGAAAAAGAGAGAAAAAAAATGACTGATAGTTATAGCAGACAACAAAGACATCAAGTTATTTACAAAACGACTGAAATGCAACCGTAATAGAATGCATGTATACATACACACGGACTAAATCAGTATGCGTAAAATGAGCGTAAGCCATGCTACATCTGATGCTGAAAGCCAATAAAAAAAAGCACTTGTGTGTAAATTGCTGTGTGCTCTCAAGCAGCAAAGATGTATATCACACTTCCTGCATGTCAGAGCCTAAATGACAAACCACGGATAACACAGTTTTTTATCTTAAATGTGGCCCACTTTCCATGTCGTCGCCCAGCATTCTACAGTACTTCAGTGATCGTCCAACCGAAGCAATGAATTCTGGCAGACGCTACTGACTTTATGGACCAGGCTTTAAAACCTTATTTTAGTGCCATGGCTTTTGCTTAGACATATTTCTCAGTCACACACACTCACACACACGGTGAAGCAGAAGCCAGATGGAGGATAAACACTAGCTGCTGAGCACCAGGCTTCTCGCCAGTCAAATGTGATTGCCATCAGTGGCAAATTAACAACAAATTAAGCAAGCGAGTTGGGTAATTACACAGTCAATCAATAAGACATACTTTACACTGGCAGCAGGTAAAATGGAGCATAAATAGCAAACTAGAATGAATTAATATTGATTTGAATTTCCTCCATAAGGAAGGACGACTGTTGTATCTGCACAATTTGAACTACTGTTAAAATTGTTGATTTTTGAACGTCGTACAACATATGCCAGACAGACTTGAAGAAACAATTCATTTCTGCAGAACACAAAAAAGACTTGGAAAAATTCTGATATTCAAATGTGTTTTATTTGCATGTTTTATATGTATGTATGTGTGTGTATATATATATATATATATATATATATATATATATATATATATATATATATATATATATATATATATATATATATATATATACACATACACATACACATACACACACACACCCACAACCATTCAAAAGTTTGGGGTCCCTAGTGAAAAATAAATATTCTTAATTGTATTTAAAATATTTATTTTATGATAAATATACTAAAAATAGATTGGCATGTCTATACTAACTGAAAATACATTCTAAATGTAGTTATTTCATGCTTTCATCAAGCACAAACAGTGCACTACAAATTCATTTGTAAAATACTCTACTTTTTACAAATGCATTTGGGGAAGTATGAAATGTATACACTCACTGGCCACTTTATTAGGTACATCTTGCTAATACAGGGTTGGACCCCCTTTTGCCTTCAGATCTGCCTTAATTCTTTGTGGCATAGATTCAACAAGGTGTTGGAAACATTCCTCAGAGATTTTGGTCCATTTTGACATGATAGCATCACACAGTTGCTGCACATCCATGATGCGAATCTCCCGTTCCACCACATCCCAAAGGTGCTCTATTGGATTGAGATCTGGTGACTGTGGAGGCCATTTGAGTAAAGTGAACTCATTGTCATGTTCAAGAAACCAGTCTGAGATGATTTGAGCTTTGTGACATGGTGCATTATCCTGCTGGAAGTAGCCATCAGAAGATGGGTACACTGTAGTCATAAAGGGATGGATATGGTTAGCAACAATACTCAGATAGGCTGTGGCGTTTTAACGATGCTCAATTGGTACTAAGGGGCCCAAAGTGTGCCATGAAAATATCCCCCACACCATTACACCACCACCACCACCACCACCAGCCTGAACCGTTGAGACAAGGCAGGATGGATCCATGCTTTCATGTTCTTTACGCCAAATTCTGACCCTACCATCTGAATGTCGCAGCAGAAATCGAGACTCATCAGACCAGGCAACGTTTTTCCAATCTTCTATTGTCCAATTTTGGTGAGTCTGTGTGAATTGTAGCCTCTGTTTCCTGTTCTTAGCTGACAGGAGCGGCACCCGGTGTGGTCTTCTGCTGCTGTAGCCCATCTGCTTCAGGGTTTGACGTGTTGTGTGTTCAGAGATGGTATTCTGCATACCTTGGTTGTAACGAGTGGTTATTTGAGTTACTGTTGCCTTTCTATCATCTCTAACCAGTCTGCCCATTCTCCTCTGACCTCTGACATCAACAAGGCATTTTCGTCCACACAACTGCCGCTCACTGGATATTTTCTCTTTTTCGGACCATTCTTTGTAAACCCTAGAGATGGTTGTGAGTGAAAATCCCAGTAGATCAGCAGTTTTTGAAATACTCAGACCAGCCCGTCTGGCACCAACAACCATTCCATGTTCAAAGTCACTTAAATCCCCTTTCTTCCTCATTCTGATGCTCGGTTAATGCATTGAGTTGCTGCCATGTGATTGGCTGATTAGCAATTTGTGTTACCAAGCAATTGAACAGGTGTACCTAATAAAGTGGCTGGTGAGTGTATATTAATCTTTAAGAAAGTACACTGGCTAGGTTCTTAATTCCATCTACAACATGTTTGAAACTTGTTAAAAGTGATTTTCACACATACATACCCATATAAACTACCTGGATGAAACCTTTGAAAGAGGACGCCACTTCATAACCCCAAAGACATGTCCATGCTCATTCAGCCCAATAACTAGTGTTGATAAGGGATGAATGAAGCAACTCATCTTATGATCCTGTAGCTGTATGAAAGCCATATAATGTATGTTTGTGGGGATTGTTTGTATTGTATGTTGTCATATCATTTAAGTAAACAAGGCCGCTGTATGAGTTCTCACCTGACTATGGGACAAGAGACAATATCACATTCTGTGTATTGATATGTTTTTTCCTTCACCCCTTAAAAGTGTCAAGTATTTTAATAATGTGATTTTAACATCGGCCTAAATATAGGCTACAGTATGTTCAGTGAAGGGGGCTTGATAAGTTAGTCTCTCCTAACCTTATACTTTCTTGATCTCTGAAATTCACCAACCATCGGTTTTGCTGTACTTTTACTAAACATCTGAACTCGGTAGAGTGCACACTATTAGGAATCTGTGTTGCAGATTTTTCAGAAGAAACCTTTAGAGTCTAAAAACTCAGTGCAGCTAAAGACACAAGTCTCACCATATATTTAAAATCTGAGAATGATGGAATTATTTTAAGATGATGCTATGTATATATATATATTTTTTTTACAATGAGACTTTCTTTTTGGGCAAACCAAAGAAAATGTGAGGTAAGAATTAAAACATCCAGTATGTTTCTGCTAACAGGTGCTGTAAGGGCAGAGATTCCAAACACAACTTTTGCCTACAGCGCAAATGTAAGAATGGGGAATTTGCAAATAAAACTATTTAATTTGTTAAATATTGAAGTAATCCTTCAGTAATTTATTTTAGTTGATACAATACACCGTATTTGGGTTCTACTTGTTGACTATAAAAATATTATAGATAAAAAGAAATGTTTTGAGTTGCAAAAAGTTTTAATAATAATTCATAATGATACAGTACTTTGTATAGTTATGAACTTTAACTTTTCAATAATTTAACCACACTTCAAATAGTGCTTTTCACAATTTTGCGTGGTTCCAAAGCAGCTTTACATACATATGTGACCCTGGAGCACAAAAGCAGTCATAAGTAGCACTGGTATGTAGCAATAGCCAAAAAAACATTGTATGGGTCAAAATTTTCGATTTTTCTTCTATGCTAAAAATCATTTATCATTTATCATCATCAAGATATTCTGTAAACTTCCTACTGTGAATATATATATATATATATATATATATATATATATATATGGGTCAATGAAGTGAAGCCTAAATTTTCTGTCCGATTGCATTTTTTCAGTTAAAAATTGGTTTAAATGCTTAAAAAAGATGCCATATATAAGAAGTACCTCTCCCACATATGTACCAACTTTAATTTTCAAAAAACATTAGTTATTTGTAATTTTTCTGTTATTCAAAGTGTCAAAACATCATGTGGTGCGACCGTTCGGCCATAACTGTTGTTTTGGAAACATCTTTGAAATTACCCTAAATTTATTCAGATTAATTTTCTGCACTATTTGGCATGTTTTCCAAAGTGTTTTGTAATCCTGTATAAAATTGCAAAGCATTTGTATTTATATTTCCATCATAATATTCAAACAAACTTTGTCCGATAATCTCCATTTTATGAAATATCATGTGATGCGACCATCAAGAAACTACCATTTTGGTACTTTTATGTTGAAATCCGTTCAAAGATAGGATGTTGCATCACATAACAATTTGCCAAGGACCCATAGAAGCATCAAGCAGGTTTGTAACTCTCTTTCAAATTTGGAAAAAAAAAAAAACGTCTCCCCGTTCCTGGTTTCCGTCTCCCGTGTTAAACCGTCACAATGGGAAGCTAGCTTGTTTTGTTTAGGTGGCTAATTCTGTGCTTGTAAATTTTGACTGAATTTGAAAATATCATGTGGTGCGACCACTGCAAAGTGTTTTACATTATAGATGTATGTCCCAGATTTGCAGTTTTTGTGCTTTTATATTCAATTAATGGTTTATATACACAAAATACTTTATTTAAATATCATTTGGAATAGATTTTTATGCAGTTTGGATCATTTCGAGCAGTTTATGTGTAATCTTTGTACAATATGAGAAAAATGCAAAAAATAGGAATTTACAGCATCTAATTTTAGTTTGGTAATTATGCATTTATTAGTAATTTATTATATATTTATTAATAATTATTTTAATCTATTTTACCAGATTCCACTGCCTAGCAAATTAAAATAAACGCTCACCATAGGCAGCATGTTAATTCTGACCCTGCAGTCAAGCACAAACCCCAGATGTAATTTTCTGTTGTAAGAACGATGTTTATGATTTCATCTCAGAACCTGAGCCAGCAACTCTAAATTGACCCTTAGCAAAGTCCCCCCCTTAGTTACTGTTGCTATGTCAGATAAACCATCAGACAAACCATGACACTTTTATGCCACACATCATGTTCTCATGCAGTGAAAAATACAGTACATCACGGAGCAAAGAAGATAACTGACAACACGCCGACATACAAGACAGAGCAGATTACTTTTGGTATTAAACAAAGTCTCAGAGTTCAAATTTTGTCTTTTTTTTTTTAAGAAATTCAAACAACAAATACTGTTTTGTGGCACTTTAATGTGTCATGACAGATCGCTGTAGCACCTCAGTTCAAGCGGCATGTGACCAATCATCTCTTACTAGTTATAGCACAAAATAAACATGAATGAACATCAGAAGGTATCTTGTTTCAACTGTGAAAAGATGTCAATAAACACTGTTTTTCAAGTTCAAGTCCACCGACGCTAATCTACTCTCCTGTCTGGTTTGTTTGTCGGACAAAAATGGCAGATTTGGCATTATGATTGTTCAGATTGCCTGTTAATCAAACTCCCGGCGAAGGGGTCAGTTGAGCAGCAAAGATTGGACAAAGTTTAGAAATAACTGGGTCTAAAGAAGTTCCTGCAGTTAATGCCGCATGCTGAACTTTTCACACGTTTCTTTAAATAGATTTTTAATGATGTAAGGTCTTTGTGTCATTTGGAGCGACCACTCATCATGTGGTGCGACCAATAATAGCAATAACTGTATTAAATTAAAAATAAATTATCTAATTTCTGTGGCTGAAATATGAATCACTGCTATAGTATGCTTAAGTGAATGGTATTTTAAAAATATTTTTCTCCATTTTATGCAATTTACAGAAAAATAAGTCTAACTACAATTAAGTAGGCAACTCTAAAATTATAGAACAAAAATATGAGATCATTATGTACAAAAACTCAAAAGAAATGCAAATACTTTGTTTCTAAACACTTCAATTACTGAGAACATCAAAAAAAATGTTATGCATGTTAACGAAATTAATTCATTTTAATATAAATCATGGTCGCACCACATGACATTTTTTTAAGGCTACGGCTGATTCATCTAGATGAAAAAACACTAAAATCACTTAATTTAAAATGTTAATATGAATTTATGTGGACACAACCTTCTTAATGTTTGAACAACTATTTTTTATATTTTAAAATTTGCCTGTTGAAAATCCTTATACGTCAATGACCCATATATAAACTTAATTTTGATTAGTATTATGCATTGCTAAGGACTTCACTTAGACAACTTTAAAGGCGATTTTTTCAATATTTAGATGTTTTTGCACTCTCAGATTCCAGATTTTCAAATAGTTGTATCTTGGCCAAATGTTGTCCTGTCCTAACAAAGCTTATTTATTCAGCTTTCAGAAGATGTATAAATCTCATTTAAAAGAATGGACCCTTATGACTGGTTTTGTGGTCCATGGTCACATATAGAAAGTAGTTACAAAAGTATGTAAACAACATTTAGTCATGGATTTGAAATGGTGAAAGAAATTCACAAACTTGATCAGAAGGTTTATTACGTTAGTATATTTCCAATACACTCCAATGCACCTGGACCAACACTTTTTTCCATTAATGTTTCTGTCCCGTACGGACAACGACAACGTTGCACTTGGAAATGTGGACTGCTGCTCTTTGGGCTGTCAATTAATTATTAAGTGAATTATTAAAATTATCCTGGCCAGCCCTTGAAACTACACAAAAAGTTAAAATGTCAAATAAATTCAGAGACATTAACTGCATAAAAAGCAACAAAATGTATTAAAATAATTTCAATTCACATATAAATCCGCAGCATAAGTTACTGCAAGACTGTCAAACCGCCAAAAAATTTCATTGCATTTTACATTAACATTTGTGCAGTGCATTGAGAGTTGAAGCATGCAGAGACAACGGGCAGAGATGTTACGGATGGGTTTATTCCTTTCGCATGCACTGAAACATAAGCAGTACGTTCACAATCTTCCACCAACTAACGGAATTGTCCATTTTATTGCATGTACAAGAATAAAACTAATGTTATTCCGGTTTATCCAATTGTTTCCTGCAGCGTTAATGACAGATCATGTCAGATAAAAGGGAAGCAAAACATTCTGCAGATGATATTTAATGTTGTGTCCGCTGACTTTAACAGCTTCAAGTTTAACACACTTTCGTGTTCTATACAGGTCATTTCATGTTTATTTTCACGCACCACTTACTGTGCCTATTTTAAGACTTTTCAGCGATTCGCAGTCTTTAAGTCCATATAATTTGTGCCTTCACTAATGGAAAAAAACGGTTTACTTATAGTAGTATTTGTATCAGTATAGAAAGACTACAAAGTAACCGCAGTTTATCACAGTGCATGTCTGCTTTGGTGGTGCATCTGGTAAAGCGAATGCACATGTGTGGTAGTGACCCGGGTTCGAATCTAGTCCACAGTGTTTCCTTCAGCCAACATTCAAATGTTTGTGTCCAATGTTCCACTGATGTTCTCTGGATAATTGAGTTGACTGGCATGCTGGGGGTCTTAGTAAAAGGCAGTTTCTTAATCTGTGTCATTATTTATAAAGGTTAATTTATTGCATTAAAAGCACAGAATAACTGTGCCATTAGCACACTTCAAGTATATTTGGAATGCCGTTGCAATGCATTTTAAAGTCACTAAAAGTAAGGGATAGTATGACCTCAGTTTGTTATTAGTATAATATTAATGTATGTTCAACACTCTTACAGTGTAATTCAGTTGCAATTGTAATGTCACCAAAATACATTTGAAGTTTATGCTGAATTAATTCTGCATTTCAGAAATTAAATAAAAGAGTGGATACTTAAAGTGTACTTAAGTTTACTTGGAATATTTCCACTTTAGCACAAACAAGTACATTTATTACAGCTTTACAGCACTGCTTTTGCACAACTAAAATGCATTTAGTACAAAATTAGTTGTTCCAATTTAGCAGACTTTAAGTATACCAGTTTATAGTGTGCCAAAAATATATTTAGTTATACTAAAGTACATACGAATAAATCATACTTAAGTATACAATTTTTTCACTAGGGGTTGGTAAGATTTTATTTTTTGGTAAGAAATTAATAATTTTATTCAACAAGTATGCATTAAAATTGAACAAAATTGACATTTAACTTACAACGAATTTCTGTTTTAAATAAATTATGTTGTTTTGAACTTTCTATTCATCAAAGAATCTTGAAAAAAATAATCAGTTTTCACAAAAATATTAAACAGCAAAAACTGATCTCATAACTAAAACGTACCTGTGGGAACTTTTTTGCAAGATGCAAAATACGAACCAATAAGTACCTATCACTGCAATTTCCAACAGAAATGAACACTAGAGGCGGTAAAACATTGAGCACTTGTAACTGTTTTCATACAGAGTTACGATTACAGATTTCGCTTTCCAGCTATAACAAGCTTGCTCGATAGCTCAGTCAGCACGGAATAAGACTTAGGATGCAGAATCCTTGGGTATGAATCCCGTGCAAAACATGACTCATGCTGAAAGACGAGAGTTTGGAAAAAAAAAGCTAATATGGTATGCTTGCAATTGCGTTTTTACATCACATTTGCTTTTGTTCATACTATCGAGTAGGTTTAGGTGTAGTGCAGATGGTACGTTATTTTAAAACGTCACGGAGCATTAGACTTATTGCGCCACTCAACAGACATTTCAAGTCAGAACCGCGGTGACACCTACAAAACCAACGTCACATAAAACATATCATATGTATGTTCATCTGTTCTGGGGAAAAAAAAAAACAAACACTCTTTTAGCACCACCCAGTGATCATTTCACATCGAATATGTCACGAAACGTACATGGCGGCATGTATTTCGCATCTTGTGGAAAAGTTCCCACACATACGTTTTTGTCATGAGATTCAGGTTGTTATTCGAATGATTTCTGAATCATGTGACGCTGAAGACTGGAGTAATGATGCTGAAAATTCACAGGAATAAATTACATTTTAAAATATATTAAAACAGTCATTTCACATTGTAATAATATTTCACAATAGTAATATTTTACTGTATTTTTTATCAAATAAATGCAGCATTGGTGAGCATAAGAGACTTCTTTCAAATGTTCTTGCTTTCAAACTTTTAACTGTGACTGAATCATTCATCAGTTCAGTGAACTTGATTCACTGATTCATTGAAAAGCTCAAATCAAATGGACAATTCGTTCACAAATCGTTCACTGTTACTCTACATCTGGACATCAAATGGATGCCATATAGAGACTTTTATGGTACACAGAAAAAAACATTTGATGTAGAAACAATTTTCAGTCAGAAATTGCTAGCAAATTTCATAAACGATTAAAAAATGGCAAGTAACAAACTGAATTGATCTATTCTGAAACAGAAAAACTGAAATTGTATTTTCTTATAAAATGTTCTCCAATAATATTATTTATTAAAGTTTTTTCAATTTTTGTTCATTTTATGTTACACAGAAGAAAATTATTCATACAGGTTTTAAACCACATCAGAGTAAGTAAATGAAGTGAATGTAACTGATTAAAGACTTTTATGCAATTATTTTTAGTATTTAAAACTAGTTTTAAAGCCATAACAATTTTGAAGTAATGATATTGATTTTAGTCCCTGAAATATGAATTATGTTTCCCCTGAGGGTTTTTTAGCATGAGGTCTCCACAGCACAAGCTGAATCATTAAGCTGACACATAGTTTGTCAGGCAACTTGTTTGCGTCATCACGTCCGCTATGATGCATGGAGAATGGAGCTCGCTCACACACTGGAAACGTTAAATGACTGAATGTCATTTATTCTTTTAATATAGCATAACATTTCCAGCCATTCGTTACAAGTGGAGGAACACTGGAATACTAGACATCATTTAGTCATATTTCAGAATGATTATAATTCAGACACAATGCAGCGTGCCACTGTTTAATATTCATATGCGTCCAAACCGTAAGCCTTTGAAACATGGGCTCAGGTGTAAAATAACAGTTGTGGTCTGCTTGTGGGAGGGAAATGCCACTCAGTCAATGAATGCCTTCGCTGAGGAAACATGTTTTGGAAATATGAAAATTGTTTATTGCTTCACAGATCCTTTTGTATGCTGACTACATAGCAATGTGAAGTTTTATGTGCGATGTCAGATGTAAGGCCATAACAGCCCACATTCTTCTCAGGTCATCTGAAATGCTTTAAAGACACTTTATGAGACACGTTGGCCACAACACATGATAATTAACAGTCTAGTCTGCATCATTTTCTTGTCATTTTACCAGTTTCTTTCAAGAGGATGACACCAAAAGGCATGTAATTGAGTATGTATATATAGAATGGTAGAATATTTAGGCCTATATATTCTACCATATAGTACCATATTACAGTATTTTAAAATGTAATTTATTCCTGTGATGGCAGAGCTGAATTTTTAGCATCATTTCTCCAGTCTTCGGTGTCACATGATCCTTCAGAAATGCCTTTACTGTCAGTTTTGATCAATGTTAATGCATCCTTGCTGAATAAAACTATTAAATATATGAAAAATAAAAAAAAACTAAAATAATAAAATTTATTATATTATATTATATTATATTATATTATATTATATTATATTATATTATATTATATTATATTATATTATATTATATTATAAAATGATTTCTTTTTTTATTCTACACAGCTTTTGTTCTTCTTTTTTATTCCACACAAATCATTTAGGCAATGATTAAATAAAATATGATGTTAATTAAATAAGCATGTTTGCTGTCATTTTAATAAGTAAAGATATTTTAATGTTTAATTTGTTATCCTGGTCAGTAATATTGCGTGGAGGTGAACCAGTGTAGACGCACAGGAAGAAATCTCTAGTCGTCTGTGAATAACAACAACTAATCAAACACTTTATTTTGCATCTCCTCAGGGGTGAGACTTCATTTTCAGAAGTAGAAGGAAAAGGAAATTAAAAGAAAGAAAGTGTCAAAACAAATACTGTATAAAATTTGTAGGGGGAAAAGGTACTAAAGACTTTTTTATGCTCTGATTCATGTTTTGTAATGTATAACAAATACTAAAGATAAATGTTATATTAGCTCCATTGGGTTATGACAACCCTGTGTACTGTACAGAAATGCTTAGCTCAGCCGCCTACATGAAGGATATTATCCAGTAAAAAGATATTATCCAATGTCAAACCAACATACTGGAAAATTATTTTCCTGCCGCTCTTGTTTTGTTTGTGACCTGCAAAAATTCTGTTTGCTTGTTTTATCGCTTATGTTCTGTGAGTGCTTCCTAATCCCTGCAACAAATATACAGTTTGGTCCTTTGAATCAAATAGAGTCCAAACACTAGGACACAAAACAATAGTCAAGAATAATGTGAATATTTACCAGTTAGCACTTTCCTAGCTGTGATATTTAGTATACTATGAACTAATATAATTTACAAATCATCTGGCCAAATTTTGCCTGAAATGTAATTAGATATTTTTTTAATATCACACTCTTATGGAGGCTTATTTGTGCCACAAAATAAAAAAGTTAAAATAATAATTTAGAAAACTCTATGAATCCTGTCATTAATTGTGACTTTATCTGACATTTCAGACTTTTTTTTTTCCTTTTTTTCAATTCTGAGGGGAAAAATGTGAGAATTGCTACTTTTTATCTCACAATTCTTTTCTCACATCCTGGTCTCTTGTTGTTCTTTTTGCAATTTTGATATTTACTTGATATTTAATGATATTTAATCAAATATCAAAGCTTATTAGTTTATGTCCCATAATTCTGACTTTTTTCTCACAATTCTGGGAAAAATGTGAGAATTGCGAGATATAAACTCTCACAAATGAGAAAAAAAGTCTGAATTATGAAATAAAAAGTTACAATTGCCTTTTTTATTTATTTATTTTTTTGTAATTCTGTGGCGTAAAAAAAAAAGTGAGGAAAAAAGCCTGAATTACGAAATGTACGAAATGTAAATTCAGAGGAGATATAAACTCGCAATTGTGAGAAAATAAGCTTCCATACACTCTTGCTTATGTGCTATTTCTTAAATATTTATCAAAATCACAATGCATCAGTAGGAAGAAGAGACCAGGACCACCAGGTGAAAAATCATCTGATACGTTGTAAATATTGGGTCACAAATGGAAAGTCAGCCAGAAAGGGACCTTGACCTGCCAAAAGTTGAATAAAAGTAATTATTAGCGCTCCTCGCGGTGCACATTTCCACTGATGTTAGACAAATGAAGGCTTGGTTAGCCGAGATGTTTGCTTCATCATTCATTCTCCCCACCCACAGCTGATTGATTGCTGTGATTTTATTAAGAAAAGGAGAAGGGGAAATTGAAAAATGCTGGTTGCAGTGTGGAAACAGCATTGATTATAAACTCTTAGGCGAGACAAAGGGGCCACCTTTCCATTTTGTAGCCCAACAAATAGGCAGCAGGTGTTTTTGACAGGTGTCTGATTGCGTGCTACAAAATACATTAAAAAAGCAAACAAATTGATGCATTTTTGTGCCTCTCATGGTAAATGGAGTTGGGCCTGATGGATGCTATTACCCAGGGAGCTGATTGGCGGGACGCAGTGACTGAATAGCACAGGTGTTTTGGGGAGAACAGTTTGTGTATCTGTTGCGCTGAGCGTTTTTGCTTAAATCGTGATCTTCTGAAGAGTGTAGAACAGTTCACCAAGGCGGTGTAATTGGTTTAACCTTTTAAATGGATAGATGATTTCCCATAGTATGACACTTCTGATTGAATTATAATATCTATAATGAATGGAGCATATGCAGCCTCACTTACAAATTGGACAAACCTAAATCAGCGGACCTTAAATGGTTTCGCTTCAGGACGCAGATTGGTCATCAAATGAACACAACACAGTACCAAAATTGTTTACCAGACAAAAGGAAACAAATATCCTTAAAACTGAACATTGCAATTTTTTTTTATTATACAATTTATAAGCTTGCGTGTGTGTGTGTGAATAGTCTGAACTTGTTGCACTGTAATGTTTTAATTCTCTAAGCAGAACTGGCTCATAAGAATAATTTATTTGGGAATCACACTACACAGGTTGTTTTATGTGTTTGATTCACAAAAAAGAACCATTTGTGGAGTCATTAATTTAGCAATTGGGTAGTGACAGACTTCATGAATCAATCTGATTCCAAACCACAAGCTTTTCTGTAAGGATATGTATCAAATATAGGCCTAGTACAATCTGTCGATCAATTCTGTAAAATATACTGTCAATTGGTACATTACTAGAAAGTTCAAATTAACAACAGAGCTCAAACCATTAAACTCCTGTTTATTTTTAAATATAATAATCAACACTAAGTAAACTAAGTTGTATGTGCTACAAATAATATTTAGTGTTAAGTTTTTGTAGAAAAAGAACCAGCTCATAAGAGTCACTAATTCGGGAGTCACTTACAATGGTTGCAGTGTATGTGTTTGATTCACTAAAAAGAACCAAATCAGTGGTGTCATTTGTTTTGGAATTGTCTACACTTGTTGCGCTGTATGTGTTTGATTCACTAAAAGAACTGACTCATACAGTATAAAAATTAAAATAAAAAAGCTCATAAGAGTCATATGTTTGAGAATCATGCTACTGTTACGCGTGTCTGGTGTATAATAAAGCGCACGACGAAGGAGTACAAACAAAGAGTTCCTTTTAATAATCCTCAGGGGCAAAAGGCACAACCAAACACAAATCCAAACGTAGGAGTAAACGTAATAGCAGACCAAGGCAGAGGGGAGAACACAGGCTTTAAATACAAAACGCAATCAGGGAGAAACAGAAACAGGTGTGGAGCTAATTAACTAATACCATGGAAACAAACTAGGTAGGATGACGGGGACATAGAAAACTAACTGAAAACAGATCATAACCGTGACAGTTCGCCCCCTCCCGGAACGGTGCGTCCTCGCACCGAAAAACATAGTCCAACAGAGGAGGGAGGGTGGGGGTTCAGGAGGTGGGCGTGGAGCAGGTGAAGGGCAGGCAATGGGAAAGGGGCAAAAAGAGTCCAAAAAATAAGTCCACGGGGGAGTAGATGGAGGGAGAAGCCAGGGAGGAGCCCGGAGCAGGAGGAGCCAGGTGGAAATCCAGAGGCCAGCCAGGATGGTGGCCCACGGTGGAGTCGACGGTGGGAGGAGCCATGGTGGAGAAAGGACCGTCGACACCAGGGGGCCTACTGCCGGAGACTGAGTCGGTGGATGAGGAGCCCAGGATGGAGCCGAGCAGACGGAGAGCCAGGGTGACGTCGAGGATCCGGAGGGCCTAGGCGGAGCCAGCGGCTCAGGCGACTGAGGCGGAGGCGGGGATCCGGAATGCCGCGGCGGAGCTGGAGTGACGGAGGATGAAGGTGAAGCTGAAGGGAAGGAGGAGCCTGACAGAGCCGGAGGGACAGAGTGACGAGGCGAAGCCAGAGGAGTGGAGTCCCGAGGCGGCGGATGGTCGACGACTGACCAAGGCGGAGCCGGAGGGACGAGGGAGCCCGGTGGAGCCAGTGGGATGACGGGCCACGGTGGAGACAAGGGAGCTAGGAGCCCAGGCGGAGCTGATGGGTCGAAGGACCGAGGTGGAGTCCAGGGCTCGGAGGCGGGAGGTGGAGACAGGGGATCCTCACGCCTGGGCGGAGCTGGAGGCTGGAAGTCCCGAAGCGACGGATCAGCGCGCCCAGCTGGCGCTGACTGAGGGTGAGCTGAGGGACTGACAGGCACCAGCGGAGATGGAGCTGAGGAACTGGCTGGTTTGAGAGGAGGCGGGAGAGGGAGGCTGGGAGGGAACACAGGAGGACATGAGCTGGGCGGAACCAGCGGAGACACAGGAGATTCAGGGCTGGGCGGAACCAGCGGAGACACAGGAGATTCAGGGCTGGACAGAACCAGCGGAGACACTGGAGATTCAGGAGCACAGGGTAATACTTCTCCAAACCAGTCTATTAGGTCCATTTCAAAGATGTCCTTTAGTTCCTCATAACTCCCAGAAACCAGTTGCAGCTCACCCTCAGTTGCGGGAGTGTGGGCGGGGCTTCCCTCCAAGCCCTCGAACACCACCAAAACTCCCTCAGGGACGGGCGATGTTGCCGGCTCACGCACTTGGTCAGACGATGATTGTGGCTCTGGCTCCGTGGCGATGATCGGCTCAGTCGCGGGTTTGCGCGCTGGCTCACGTGTCGCGGTAGGCTCAGGCTCTCCGTCTGCGGTGGGCTCAGGCATTAGCTCTGTGCAGCAGGATGATGGCTGACTGGTCTCTGGTTCGGGAGTGGGGCTGGAGATGTCTTCCTCGGCGGGGCAGACGGAGAAACACAGTCCATTACTCTCCAACACCCACTCCACAAAAGCGGCGAAATCCTCCTTTGGACCGTTCGCTGGCAGGCGTGCCTTACACCGCTCGCTCAGGCTGGTGATGTAGAAGACGAAGAGCGAGCGATCCGGGAAGTGTGTAAGGCACGCCAGATCGAGAAAGTCCCTGGTGTGGTCTTCCAGCGAACGGTCCTGTTGCTCCAGGCACAGGAGTTGGACGGCTGGCAAGTCCATTCCGGGAGAGGAACGATAAAAAATAAAAATAAACAGAAAGGAAAAAACGCCGCTCAATTACTCACTTGAGGGTCTGCTATTCTGTTACGCGTGTCTGGTGTATAATAAAGCGCACGACGAAGGAGTACAAACAAAGAGTTCCTTTTAATAATCCTCAGGGGCAAAAGGCACAACCAAACACAAATCCAAACGTAGGAGTAAACGTAATAGCAGACCAAGGCAGAGGGGAGAACACAGGCTTTAAATACAAAACGCAATCAGGGAGAAACAGAAACAGGTGTGGAGCTAATTAACTAATACCATGGAAACAAACTAGGTAGGATGACGGGGACATAGAAAACTAACTGAAAACAGATCATAACCGTGACAGCTACACTGGTTGTGCGCTATTTTTTTTTTATTCACTAAAAAGAACTGGCTCATAAGATTCATATGTTCAGGAATCACAGTACAATCACTGCGCTGTACGTTTTGATTCACTAAAAGGAAGCAACTCATACTGTAAGAGTCATATGTTCAGGAATCACACCACGCCGGTTGTGCTGTATGGATCTGATTCACTCAAAAGAGCTAAATCAGTGGTGTTATTAGTTTGGGAATCGGTCTACTTGTTGCGCTGTTTTTGATTCACTAAAAAGAACCGACTCATACTGTAAGAGTCATTTGTTTGGGAATCACACTACACCAGTTGCTCTGCATGTGTTTGATTATAAAAAAAATCAATAAAAAAACTGCTCATAAGAGTCATATGTTAGGGAATCACACTACAATTGTTGTGCTGTATGTGTTTGATTCACTAAAAAGAACTAAATCAGTGGTGTTATTTGTTTGGGAAGTGGGTTACTTGTTGCGCTGTGTTTGATTCACTAAAAACCGACTCACACTGTAAGAGTTATGTTTGGGAATCACACTAAATTGGTTGCACTGAACTGAATCAGTGGTGTCATTCGTTTGGGAGTCAGCCTTCAATTGTTGTGCTGTATGTGCTTGATTCAGTAAATACAACCAATTATTTCTGTAATGAGACTACTGGTTGCATTGTCTACTTAACCATGTAGATTCAGTAGCTATGTTTCAACACCACTGAATATGTAGTCCAGGAAACTAATGAGAATAATTTTACTGTAAAATTGCTGTAAAAATGCACTTTTGAGAATCGTCATGGATGTCAAAAACAAAAGATCTGAAGCTTTTTCTCTGCCTCTTTAAAAAAAGAAAAGAAATAGTTTTGCTATGCTAAAGAGGGATAGTTACATTTTAAAATGTGGATTCTGAGTGAGAATCGTCTTCCTGAATCATTAAATGCAAAGTGAAGTAATTATCCTGTGATTTTGGAAATGAGGCACCGATCAGTACCACCTATTGCATTTTCTCAGCATTTGGAGAAAGTCAGAGTGGAGCTGGTCCATGGCAGGGAGATTTTTAATGTGAAGTCCAGGTGGGTGAGCGCAGGTTTACTGACTGTTCTGTGACCTGTGTTCTGTCGGTCGTAGTGGGAGGATGATGCCCCTGTCAGCTCCTCTCACACTTATGTTCTCATTATCCACCTCCTGTCCCCATGCTCCAAATGACAGACTCAGGGACAGGAGCACACAGCCATCCACCACAGATTATTATATAAAGAAATAGTGCATTATGGGGAAAAAGGAAGAATATAAGCTAATAGGTGATCTTACATTTCTCGCAAAAATAAGCATTTCATCAGTGCGGGTTAAGCTTTAAGACTTAAGTTGGAATAAATATTACCATTTATCTTGTATCCAGTGGAAAATGGCCAACAACAGAGCAAGAATAGGTTATTTTCACACTCTCTGATAACTATTCACACATATCTAAGAGGCTG
Source organism: Spinibarbus caldwelli (assembly GCA_039654775.1). Lineage (NCBI taxonomy): Eukaryota > Metazoa > Chordata > Actinopteri > Cypriniformes > Cyprinidae > Spinibarbus > Spinibarbus caldwelli. The sequence continues at coordinate 16,961,393 of CM077253.1, read as the reverse complement.
ATATCAGTACATATGCCGTCTGGTGAGAGAAACTCTTTCTGCTTGATCTCATGGAAAGTCTGTACAAATGTGTCTTTAGTGTAGTGATTGCGTGACCGTACAGAACACTTACAGGCAGCATAGATAGTGCTTTCATTTCTTTCTCTCTGTTTAATTATATTTTATGCTCAATGGGCATTAAAAACACACTTGGCACTGGTGAAGGAAGGGATTGTGAAATGAGAACACGAGATAAAACATGAAAGATCATAGTGCTTTATGACAACATGATAATTAAAACGATAGTTCACTCAGAAATTATTATTGTATCATCATTTACTCACTTTTTAGATTTTTAGTAGATACTTTTGTGAAGATTTATTTATTTGTTTTTGTTTTTTTTTTCATGAAGGTCTTTCCATATAACAAAGGTTTAAAGAGAACAGGGACTGTCAAATGACCCCCAAAAATTTTTCCCACATCTAATTTGTTTCCTGGTTTTAGGTAAATAGTGGCCGGTATTTAACTAAATTAATTCCTTCCCTCATTTTAGGGAAATCATGGCCATATTGTGCTAATTTGTTCCCTCATTTGAACTGACTTAAACTAATAGTTCACCCAAAAATGAAAATTTGCTCAAAATGTACTCACCCTCAGGCCATCAAAAATGTAGATGAGTTTGTTTCTTCATCCGAACAGATTTGGAAAAATTTAGCAATACATCACTTGCTCACCAATGCAGTGAATAGGGCCCTATGAAATCCATTTTATTTTTTTTCCCAAATTCTGTTTTATTTATTTATTTATTTATTTATTTTTCCAAATTCTGTTTTTTTTTTTTTTCCTTTTTCTAGATTCTTTTTTTTAATGGTTAATTTAAATTTTATTAATCAAAAAGCATGTCTAATTAATTAAAATCATGAAACGTATAAAATTTAACATCAATTTAATTAAAAGTTTAATGTTTTATTGTCACCAAATTCTGTTTTAGCATGTCTAATAATTTGAATGCATAAAAACAACTTTATTCAAATTTATTATTACAATAGCCTTATGAAATGTTTTTTTGCCTCAGAAATTCTGTGTTGTTTATTTAAATTTTTCTGGCTATCAAATGAAGGCATAAAACATTAATTTAATTTATCTTTTAATTAATGAAAATTAAACAAACTTTTTTTGTGCAAACAAATGGGATTTACTAATATAAAAATAAAACATGGAGAAATATTGTGATTATTCCTTTAAAAAAATTAACTTTTAATAATTTTAGTAGTAGTAGTGTTACGTATATTCTACTGCTCAATAGTAGTACATTTCTGGCACAATATCTTACTAAAGTTAAATCAGACTTTTATTTTGACGGGTTGCTGTGAATACCTTTAAATTTCTGTATGAGGCTTGTTTTACTTAAATAAAATGGTAAAATGCTCAGGAAGTGACTCTCAGAACAGTTCTGGAGATGTTGTTTATGTATTTATGTCCTTATTTAGTGAGATGGCAGAAGCTGATATCACCGGAAGCATCACGTGTGCTTCATTATGTGTAGTAAACGAAACCGTGCGTCTGCACCATTCATTCACACAGAGACGTGCAGAGCATGCAGGATTCATATTTAAATAGTCTTTTTGTGGCTTAATATTTACAGACACTAGTCTTACTTAAACTTACTTTTGATTAATTTATCATTTACGCAGTAAATTCCATTTTTATGAATGGATTCCGCGATTCCATCTGCATTTTCTGCATCGCGGAAATCATAGGGTCCTTCAGTGAATGAATCCAGACAGTACATGGATTGGTGAGCAAGTGATGTAATTCTAAATTTTTCCAAATCTGTGAAAACACAAACTCATCTGTATCTTGGATGGCCTGAAATTAATGAAAAGTAGCTACATATTAAGTTGTGGAAACAAAGTAATAAAGTACCAGCCAGTTTTAGTGATGGGTGAGTAAATGTTGATGAACTATTTCTTTAATGCTTTTTAATGCATTTATTAATATAATTATTGCCTTGTAATGAAGGAGCTGGGTTAAAAGTCTATTTGTAACATCATATAAAGTTTTATGACACTATTAAAGCACAGAATCACTTTCACAAATGGTCCAAGAAAGAATGTCATTGTTTTCCAACCGGGAGCTTTGTGGTGGTCGTAGGACCTAATCATGTGTCCTTGGGCGCACATGGCATGCACAGATTTTTCCATCAGATCCCTGTTAAGGTACACTTTGAATCTCCACCCCTACCCTTTTAATTAAATGAAAGCACAGCGGGTTACATACAAGCTCAAAGTCACACCACAGAAACAGACAGAAGCACATAGCATTGTGCTCATGGTCGGAATACGCAAATATGGCCGCTCAGCGGGGTAACCAGAAATATAACTGTGAAATTAAAGGGGAAATGGGGCTGAGTATCTGCAGGGCACAATTCAGAGGTCAGCTTTAGCTGCTAATGTGATTTACTAATGCACATACTATAAATAAATAGTCAAAAACACTACTTGGCTACTTAATGGAATCACTGATATCTTTCTCTTCAGCTAAGTTATGTACTGTTGTGAGTAATGAAAAGTCGTTAAGTTGAAATTATTCAGTCTGGTTCTTCTGGTTCTGGTATGCTACAAATTGTACTTTTAGTATACTAAACTGGTATACTTAAAGTCTGCTAAATTGGAAAGACTAATTTTGTGTTTAATGCACTTTAATTGTGTGGCAGTAGCGCTGAAGATACTAAAGATATACTGAAGTAAATTTGATTGTGCCAAAGTGGAAATATTGCAAGTATACTTCAGGTAAACTTTAAATATCTTGCATTAAAGACCGATTTTATTCAAAGATCATACAATCCTCATCAATAGTGACATTAAAACAACACATTTTAGGTTTAATATTAAGAAATATGCATTGTGCACAAGTATTACTTCAAATAAAATTTAATTATAGTTTTTATATCAGTAAGTCTCAAAATTTGTCAGTAAATATGTTAATAGATTTGAACTATACTTAGTATGTGTTTTAAATATATTAGTTTTTACTAGGGTAACAACTTAAACATCCATCTGTTCCTCACACAAAGGTGGCATATAGCTTCAGAAGACTTGAAATATAGAAAATAAATAATATGGACCACCTTATAATTGTTTTATGATGTATTTTTGGCATTTTGGAGCTTGACAGACCTAAAAAATGTTCAAAGAAGTTTGAGGTCGAAAGAAGTCTCTTATGCTCATCAAGCCTGCATTTACATAATAAAAAATACAGGAAAAACAGTAATATTGTGATTTTTTTTTTTTTTACAATTTAAAATAACTATTTTTATTGTGATATATTAATATATACAGCCATTACTCCAGTCTTCAGTGTCACATGATCTTTCAGAAATCATTCTAATATTCTGATTTGCTGCTCAAGAAACATTTCTTAGTATTATCAACGTTTAGGAAACAGGGGTCAATTCAAATCTCCAAACAAAATATTTCAGAATCTTTTGTGTACCACTGACAGTTATACAGGTTTGGAACGGCATGAGGGTGAGTAAATGAGGATCCCCAAAATGTAAGGTGTAATGTGATTTACTGTAGTCCTTTCCTCAAATCCTAATATTTATCGTTTTTATAGCTGTAACATATTGCACAACTGGTGTTTGAGAGGAATCAGCTTTCAAAATCATCCTTTTTGAACGATGCCTTGCTAGCACAGCTGTCTACACTCGAATGGCATCAAATGGGCTTCTGCTGAAATCTGACCATCAATATCTTGTAAGAAGACTGACAGCGGTGACATCTAATCACTGCCCTACTGACATGCCATAACTCCCGTCTGATACACGTCAGGCTGAGGAGCTTATTGACATGAGGATCCTCTATTTATAGCGCTGTATGTCTGCTGCGAGAGGCTGGATGAATCGAGAAGACTTTTTACAGGACTCATTAGCCTCATGCTGTTTATCATACACTCTCCATATTAATTGATCTGCTTACATCTTGAAACGTCTGCGAACTTGATTGTTAGTTGGATGTGGAGATCTTGGACATCTGTTGCAGTATTTGAGATATGTTTAATTATAATAATGCTAGTTCTAACACTAATGTTTGGGAAATTTTCCCTCAAGGCAAATGACGTGAGAAAGCCTGCAGATTCATACTTTTCTAGTGAGTCATGCTGAATTCTTTATAATGCCAAAAAATAAGACTTTTGAAGGGTGCTGACATAACTATAGGTACTAGGATATCCCAGAGGTTGATTGTATTAAATAAATTAAGTATTTTTTTTTTTAATGTACTTTTTATATACAACTTTTTAGTAAATGATAGTCACATTACAACTGTCTTGGAAACTACATTTTACCATGCATATATCATTTATCTTAGCTACTTTTGTAAAAGACATTATAAATAGATGTTATCATTTTTATGCTTATTCCAGACTTTCAAACTTAAGCTAGGAAAACTTGACATAAAATCTAAAATAAACAACAACATTTCTCATTTTCATTTAGTATAACTTAAGAAATAACCAAAACTAAAACTCAAAACAATTCATTCTTTTTTTGTGTTAGGGTTGACAGTACATTACAAAAGCAGTGTAACATTATTATTTCATTGTATTTAGGATACATAAAATGCCAGCTGTAAAATTAATCTTCACAAACCTGCACTGTTGGACTGAGTTGAAGTTTGTGCTCGATAACCAGCAGCTGTACCTCACAAAGGTTCTCAAAAGGTGTACATTTACATTTTTGAAACTGTCCAAATGATTCTGAATGTTTCTGTGTCTATTCAGCTGTACCAAAAATGTACCTGCACACTTTACATACGGATCCCTGCGAATACAAATGAGATCACCTCTCCTTTTCAGCCAGTAACTCTCTTGTCTTTCTGCTCTGTCTGTGATGTCCAGCAGTGGAAACTCTATAGCTCTCTTTCTTCTACAACAGTCTCCTTGACTTTGACAGGGATGGCAGTTTGCCATCAAAAGAGGACAGTGTAACACAGCACTTGAAGGAAATGCTAATGCGGGAAAGAAAGAAGTGTGTGATCTCACCCAGTAGTGTCATGTCATCTAACATATGCTACGAGAAGATTAAACTCCAGGCCTGAATGAAATTTGATGCATGCAAATTATCTGATGAAGTGAAAAGTTGAAAGTTTTCTGCTTTAACACTATTGTATGTGTCCCGTTTCTCCTTACGCTTGCTCAGGAGCCGCTCAGACCATATCAGGTACTGCTCTTCCTCTTCCATCTGGATCTCATCACCTTTCAGCGTCTTCCTACTCCTAACTTTTCTTTCTTTGCACGTTGTTTTACAGTTTTGCATGGTTTTACAGCTGGCCATTGAGGCAGTCTGCATGTTTCAACCTTAATGTTTATTTTTTCTGATCCTAAGAATCTGCCATACCTTGCCTGCTTTTTTTTTATCTCTAAGTTATTGACATTTTTGACGTTTTTCATCAAACCGCTTGTGCTATATTAAAACACCCAGGACCAGGTGCATTTCAGATTTCCACTAAATAATTCTAGATGAAAATCATGGTTGATTTACACAAGACTCATCTTTCTGAACCTTTAAACTCTCTTCCCACATTAGTTCCTGGCCAAGTTCTTCACAGATATTGAGAACTGTTACTCTAAAGAGTAATTGTACTTTATTCATGCACTACTGACATTTGTACCTTATTCAAGTGCTCTTAAAACAGAATATTTTAGCTTTTTTAATAACAACTTTTTACAAGCTATTTTTTAGCTGATGTTACCTATAACCCTTAGAAGTAATTCTCGTTCAGCTATTTCAAGTGTTTTTTGTTGCCATTTTTTAATTGCATGAAACTAAAAATTAAATATCAATAATTTAAGGTAATGAATTTAGATAACACTCACATATAGACATGTGACAAAGGTCTGTGTTATCAAGAGACCTTTCACAGTTTAACAGTCCAGTACAAAACTATGGTGCCTTTCTATAGACAAATGTATGGTCTTTTACTTTGATGGACTTAGTTAAATTAATATAGTACCTATATTTAAAATTCAGTACAGTTTCACTGTACTTTCCACTTCTACTCTAAGCAATATGCAGAGACGCGACGCCACGACACGTGATAAAATGTATCTTTACCATGTTAATCTGAGTTTTTGTCCAAACCAGCTGCGACGGCAACGCAAAGTTTATATTTTGGAAACTGTTTCTATTTCTGCAACATCACGGCAGGAACAATAACATACAAACTATGACAATGATAAAAGTGTTCAGTGTTAAAAGTGTCTAATGTGTGTTTGAATATCATACTGTGTGGCATTTATAGCCATATATAAAGCAACAATAGATAGTTTACCTCAGATCTTGAACATAGGCTAAATTAAAGCAAACATATACGTTAAAACTGCGAACTCTGTGAACCAACAAGTGTTTTCCATGACAAAGATGGTATCGGTCACTCAGTATGTACTTTTAATAATGTTAAAAAGGTTTAATATTTATCAGTAAGATTATAAACTTGTCCATTTCGTTGGGAGTGCAGTGCGCTACTCACTTCTGAATGGCTGTGATATTTGATTCTGTCGCGTCGAATCAAAAGAGTCTCATTATCATATTTTATTTACCGTAATGTGAAATTTTATAGACAGACAGACAGACAGACAGACAGATAGACAGATAGATAGATAGATAGATAGATAGATAGATAGATTGCAAATACATTTATTCTGCTGCCTATTTATTCTGCTGGTACTGGTTTAATTGTATAACAGCTTTGTTTAACTGTTAAAACTGACTGTTGACTGTTAAAAATTACTGTATTACATAAAGAAAATTATCACTTAACATAACAGGAATAGTAAAAGTTAAAAATCAGAACAGATTATGGTAATGAGGGTTGGGATAAAAATAATGCCACAATTTAAAAAAAAAAAATCTTAATGGTTTTAAATGTAGGCTTTATTTTCTTTTTGCAAAATATAATTTGTTTTTCAAATCTTTTTTTTTTTTGTTTTTTTTTTCATGACAGGCTCTGACGTTCACACAGTGAATAAAAACCTGGAAACACAACAGTTGTAAAGGCAGTGACTTTGAGGAAACCATTTTGTGAAGAAAAAAAGGCATAAAAGAATATTTTCTAGTCACAAAGATGGGTTTAAATTCAGACGTGTAATCTATTTCAGATGACTTCTTCACAATGCAGAGACGTTCACTACTGCACTTGCACGCCTCCACACTCTGCAGTCAGTGAATCAGTAATTCTTTCGTGCCTATGCCACTCTGACAAAGCCAGTTCAAAACTTCCTGTAATAGGGGCATAGTTCAAATGGCATGCGTGTGAATAGGTACGTCTGAGATGGTAAAATTGTGCATTCAACAGAAAAGTAGCTATTTCCTTTCCCAGTTGCACTCCAATTTTTCTAGCTGACAGGAAAGGATGCTGTCTAAACAGCTGTTGGACAGGTTTATGTTTGCCTAACAACTGAGCTCCATCGTCTGTTTTTAGACAGTTTCACGTCAACCTGTTGGCGAGCAGCCATGACTTGGAAGTGCAAATGAAAATGAATATTTGAAGTGAAGAAGCCATTAATAGCCTAGCTTCTTTAAATTAATTATTAAACCAACTCTCGCATTAAAATGCATATATAATAATTAATAATACTAATATAATCTAAAATTAATAAAACACATTCCCAGCGTACCTTTTTATGTGTATCAACCTTGAGAAGTTCTCGCTTCAGGAAATTTGTATATTACCCATGGGATCTGTTCTTAAAAAGGCTTTGAGAATGAAAGATATGCTATTACCATGAAACTTCACATGAGTTAATTACATTTCAGAATCATGTGACTCAACCTGTAGAGCGCTCCAGTCCTCTGAGCACCTATTATATAGCATATTCGTAATCAAGAATGTTTATTTTCCATTCATGTATATGGCTGTGTGCCAAAATCTTGTGAGCCGCCTACCTATGGTGTTTAGATAGGCAGCGCGCTTGGTTTTCAGGAATAATCATATAATGAGTGCTGCTGAGGAGAGGTCAGAGATAGAGCTTGTTGTAAATGTGAGGGATGGACACCTTGGTGGGGTTATGGGGCAGAACTGAACCAGACTGTCACGGCCTTGAAGGCTAAATGAATGAGTTAAATCACAATCAGTCTTCTAGCCAATCACATTTTGGCTTGCTTGAGGTGACATTGTAGATGAGGTAGACTGCAATTGCAAAGATAAAACACGCTCGTGTGACTGCAGTCTATCTGTCATGTTCACCTACAGGTTCCTCAGAGCTTCTTTGTAATGGCAAAGATTTAGATTAGTTTTTTTATAACACGGACAGTGAGTTGGCTATATTATTGTACAGGTGTGTGTGTGTGCGTGCATGCGTGTGTGTTTTAATCCATATCATATCAAGTACAAAAAAAAAAGTGTGTCATTTTTGGACACTTAAAAATTTCAGAAAATTTCAGAAAATGTCAAATGATGCTGGAATGTTTCTCACATCTTCACTTTACTTTTTGCAGTGACTTTTAAACCTACTGGTCTCAAGGTGATTTTTAGTGAATGTATGAAGTCAGTATTTGTCAGAGGTGCTAGAAGAGTAAGCACAGGTGCATTTCATCTATAGACATTTGACAACTACAGAGTCCACCTAAAGGCTCTTATGCTCACCGATGTTGCATTTATTTGATCAAAAAATATAGTAAAAATGGTAACACTGTTTAAAAAAAATTCTGATATGCTGATTTGCTGCTCAAAAAACATTAATTATTATTAATAAACAGTCTTTTCTGCTTAACATTTTTGTACACTACCATTCAAAAGTTTGGGTAAGATTTAAAAAAAAAAAAATTAAATTAAATTAAATTAAATTAAATTAAATTAAATTAAATTAAATTAAATTAAATTAAATTAAATTAAATTAAATTAAATTAAATAATAAATAATGAACAAATAAATAATACTTTTATTCAGCAAGGATTTAAATTGCTAAAAATTGCTAAAAAAAAAAAAATGTAAAGACATAATGGTACAAAAGATTTCTAAAGTATCCTGAAAAAATCAGTTTCCACAAAAATGTTAAGCAGCAAAAACTCTTTTCAACACTGATAATAATAAGAACACTTAATAATAATCAAGCACCAGTAATAACTGATAAAAACTGAGTTGAAAATAGGGCTGTAACGATATCAGATTTTTCACAACACGATTATCGTGATATCTGTAGAAATCTTCTAATAATCTTATATAAAAATTTAATTAATAAATCATGCTATCAGTCAAATTACTCTTTATTTTTTGACCAACGAATCACACCATTGAATACAAAAGGAACATTTTTACTTACTTTTCAAGGAATTTTTACTTTTTACTGTTTGAAATAACTTCCTTCTACGAACTGATTCTTGTTTTATAGTATTCTATGCAGTGATAAAGGCTATGTCAATTAGCATTCCAATATACATATACATTATCCATATGAAAATAGCCTACCTGAGATGGCTTTAAGAACACAGATAAACATACTGTTAAAATCGTGTTCTGATTCTCATCATGTTTCATCGTACAAAACATTTCTTTCTGCATTTTATTCAGTTACAGCGACAGCAGGCTGCCTGTCCATATAAGGGATTTCCTGGAAAGTCATTTGTTTTATTATTCCTATGAGTCTTGCCTTGTGGACTTTCTGCGTATAGCAACACTATCACAGGAATAATTGACATATTAAAATATATTATCAAAATAGAAAGCCTTATTTTAAATTGTAATAATATTTCACAATGTTACTGTTTTTACTGTATTTTTGATCAAATCAATTCAGCAAGAGCATAAGAGACTTCTTTCAAAAACATAAAAGAAATTGTCACATTCACTAAAAACCACTGGAGACTAGTAGGTTATAAGTAACTGCGAAATGTTCATTCTTGAATGGGGCTCACTGTATGGAAATTCCGGCATCAATGTATAACAAACCTTCTAAATTATGCATTTTCAGAGCCTAATATTACTAATATTAATATTACTTATCTCATGCTAATGTAGCACAGCTTCATAACATTTCAAAAACAGCTGAATTTAAAGTGACATTTCCTTGACATACATGCACTGAGACTCTTTCTTATGAGCCTTTTCAGTTCCAGCCAGGCCTTCCAGCTAGTGCTTTTTCCTTTCTTTTGTTTGGCGTGATTGCGGCAGCGTGAAACTTGGCTTCACGGATGTTTAGCGTCGGCCATGGCCGGCACAGCACCTCTGTGGTCTCACAAACACTCCCAGCATGCCTGTCTGCTAATGCTCCTTCATGGAGTGGACGATGCTTTATCATCCCTAACGTTCACAACTCGGGAGGACAAGCTAAATGTGTTGTTTCTCCACGCCGATTTGTTGTTCTTGACTGGGACACGCGGGGCTGAGCTGGACACAGTTGTAGCGGGGAAATTAAGATGTTTTTGGGTCTCTGTAAATGTCATGAGCGCTTGAAGGTGTCTGATTGCTCAACCATACAAATTTGCATCGGGTGTTGTCTCACGGCGGCACTAAAAGTAGTGTTTTACTCTGCATGCGAGGATAAAGTGTTTAAAAGCATTCTTTGGTCATTTTTTTATGCCTCTCAGCTCTATAGATATAAATATACAGCAAGGTGACTTTTGCTTTTCTGCTGTCTTCACCTGCAAGGTATAATGGATCCCCATTTTGAATGTAAACCATAAGGGAGTGATGCAGCCTCTAATTATCAGCTGTTACTGGCTTGCAGTGAAGTGTATCAGATACTTTGTGCTTGCCTGTGTGTTTGCAGAGCTTTGGGTCTGGGTATTATGCTGTTGAGAGCCGCTGTTGATTGCCAGCTTCCATCAGCTTGTGTTTAGATGGAGAGGTTTGATAAAGTTCTGCCGTGAGCAGCAATTACCAGCCTTCCCCTCTCGGTTGCTGAGAGCTGCAGTCTTGTATTTGGGCTGTTCCACACACACACCACAAACACACAGCGCTGTAAAATCAATATGTCCAAACCGAGAACCCAGCCGCTACATCTTAACATCGCACGCCTGCATGACGTCTACATGCTTCTCCAAACGTTGTTGCTTGTTACATTTATTTGAGCGTCACTCTTAGTTTCTTTCACGCCCTGCAAATGTATGCACGTGTTATGCAAAAACATCAGTATTCAAAGGATTCCTCGTGAGGATTCGCATTATCATTGCAGTCATCTATTCGGCTTCAGTCTCAACTTTTACAATTTCATGATACAAGAGCAGAATGAAACAGGATCTGAATTGTAATAGTATTTTCGGGGTTTTTTGTGCTTAAAGAAAGAGTGTCATGATTGCCTTTTTGACTGAATAGCAAAGCGACAGCCAAATGAGAAAAATCGTGTTTGGTGGATGCATTGTAATTACAATCCAGATTGTGATAAGACATGTCAAATGTAATAACCTTATTCAGGTATGGCAGTGATGCTCACTTTTTTTAGTGGCCTTGGCTCCGGAAGTGGATTTTTTTATTCATATTCTCCATTAGGATTTCAAAAGTTCTGTAATAAAAAGCAATAAACCAAAGCAGTGGCCTTTGAGATGAATCACAGCATGGCAAACGTGAATTTTAAGCTACTAAGTATATGAAAATTGAAGCTAAAAGGTATGAGACTGTACACTTAAAAAATTTTTTGAACCCTTTTAAATTATTATGTAATTAAAAAAATGTACTCCTTATCATCAAGTTATAGATACACAGTTAACCTCAAATTTATATATACACTGCCGTTCAAAAGTTTGGTATCAGTAAGATTTTTAATGTTTTTAAAAGAAGTTTCTTATGCTCTTCAAGGCTGTATCTATTTGATCAAAAATACAGAAAAAAAACTGTAATTCTGTGAAATATTATTGCAATTTAAAATAAGTTTTCTATTTTAATATACTTTAAAATATAATTTATTCCTGTGATCAAATCTGAATTTTCAGCATCTTTACTCCAGTCTTCAGTGTCACAAGATCCTTCAGAAATCATTCTAATATGCTGATTGATAATCAATGTTGGAAACAGTTGTGCCGCTTAATATTTTGGACCCTGTAATACTTTTTTCAGGATTCTTTGATAAATAAAAAGTTAAAAAGAACAGTGTTTAGTCAAAATTTTTAAAGAAATTAATTTTATTCAGCAAGGATGTGTTAAATGGATAAAAAGTGATAGTAAAAACTTTGTTAGAAAATATTTCTATTTTGAATAAACGCTGTTCTTTTTAACTTTGTACTCTTCAAAGAATCAAAGAAAAAAGTATCGCAGGTTCCAAAAAAATATTAAGCAGCACAACAGTTCCAACATTGATTATAATTAAATCAGCATACAGTGCCCTCCACTAATATTGGCATCCTTGCTAAATCTGAGCACAGGTGGCTGTAAAAATAAATCTGCATTGTTTATCCTTTTGATCTTTCATTCAAAAAATTCACAAAATTCTAACCTATCATTGAAGTAAAACAATTGAATGTGGGGGGAAAAATAAATGCTTTCTCTAGTTCATATTGGCCACAATTATTGGCACCCAATTGTTGCAACGTCCTTTTCCCAAGATACCAATCCTGAGTTTTCTCCTGTAATGCCTGAAGGGCTTGGAGAACACCTGATAAGAGATCAGAGACCATTCCTTCATGCAGAATCTCTCCAGATCCTTCAGATTCACTGCTCCATGTTTGTGCTTCTCCTCTTTAGTTCACCTCATTCATTTTCTAAAGGGTTCAGGTCAGAGGACTAGGACAGGCATGGCAAAAGCTTCATTTTGTGCTCAGTGACCCATTTTTGTGTTGATTTGATGTTTGTTTTGGATTATTTTCCTGATGGATGATCCAACCACAGCCCATTATAAGATTTCTAACAGAGGCAGTCAGCTTTTGATTTTTTATCTGTTGGTATTTGAGAGAATCCATGATGCTATGCATCTGAACAAGATGTCCAGGACCTCCAGCAGAAAAACAGGCCAACAACATTAAAGATCCAGTAGTATATTTAACCGTGGGCATGGGGTACTTTTTATCCCTGTTTGTACTAAACCCATCTGGTGGATTTACTGCCAAAAAGCTCTTTTTTTATTTTCATCTGACCATAGAAGCCAGTCTCATTTGAAGTTCCAGTCGTGTCTGACAACTGAATATGCTGGATTTTGTTTTCGGATGAGCGAGAAGAATTTTTCTCGAAACCCTCCTGAACAATATGCGGTGATGTAGGGGCTGTTTGGTTTATTTATTTTTTTTAGGCTTACTGACCCCAAGACTCAACTAATCTCTGCAGTTCTCCAGCTGTGATCCTTGGAGAGTCTTTGGCCACTCAAACTCTCCTCCTCATCATGCATTAGGACGATGTAGACACACGTTCCAGGCAGATTTGTAACATCTTTAGTTGATTGGAACCTCTTAATTATTGCCCTGATGGTGGAAATGTGGATTTTCAATGTTTTAGCTTTTGTCTTACAGCAAATTTCTATTTTGTGAAGCTCAACAATCTTGTTCTGCACATCAGAACTTTATTGTTTGGTTTTACTCCTTGTGATGGATGATTAAGGGAATTTGGCTTTTGTTTTCTTTATATTTATAATCCTTTGGAACAGGAAGTCATAGCTGGACAATTTCATGCTCCTAGTCTCCCTGGTATGCTAAAAAAAAAAAAAAAAAATGTAAATATGAATGGGAATATACTTCTATATTTTACTCATAAGAATTTCTAGGGGTGCCAATAATTGTGGCCAACATGCATTGGAGAAAAACTTTTATTTTATCATGAGATTTTCTCCCCACTTTCAGTTGTTTTACTTTAATGATAGGTTAGAATTTTGTGAATTTTTTGAATGAAAGATCAAAAGGATAAACAATGCATATTTATTTTCACAGCCACCTTTGCTCAGATTTACCAAGGGTGCGAATATTAGTGGAGGGCACTGTATAAGAATAATTTCTGAACGATCATGTGACACTGAAGACTGGAGTAATGGCTGATGAAAATGCAGTGCTGCGTCACAGAAATAAATTATATTAAAATATATTAAAATATGAAACCAATATTAGAAATTGCAATAATATTTCACAATATTACTGTTTTTTTCTCTATTTTTGATCAAATAAATACAGCCTTGATGAGCGTAAGAGACTCCATTGATTACTGATTCATGGAAATGAATCTTTGCTAATCATGTTTCCCCCTGTTATTATTTCCAATGTAACAGCGCCTTTTCTAATTGGTGGATTTCTTTCCAGGATTATGGGTATTGAAGTTCTTCATTAGGAATCTGGTTGCTTTTTTAAAAAAAATAAGAATAAAAATAAAAAAACAGTTGAAATCACACTGACTTTTGTCATCGCTAAACCATTTGAAAACCTCTTTCTCGAAAGATTTTCATGTTATTCCATATGATGAGGACGAATGGAATTTATACATCTGTTGCTCTGTATTGTAAGTCTTCTATGTGTTTTCTCTGGGTTACAGCGCAGGGTCAGAACCTGGTGACGAATAATGTCTCGGTGGTCGAGGGAGAGACGGCCATCATCAGCTGCCGGGTGAAAAACAACGACGACTCCGTCATCCAACTGCTCAACCCCAACCGACAGACCATCTACTTCAGAGACGTGAGACGTAAGCAGTACTGACTTCTCTTTCATGTTCACAGCAGAAAATATCATAATCCGCCCAAAGCCTGCATTGTTTTTTGCAGAACATTCAGATTTTCCGCACCAAAACGGCCCTGTAACCCCATGCAAATTCATAATTCTGCACCTCGGCATAACTAAGCGCGTCTCCTATCGTTTAGAGGAGCAGCAAGGCATTGCATTGTTGACAAGGTCCTTTTCAATAATTGAGTGACAGAGTGTAATTGTGTCAGGCTGATTAGAGTCCTCTGAGCGGACCGTTTAGATTCCAGCCTTGAGATTGTTTAGAAGCTCAACGGCGCTCTGCATGCAAAGCATATAATCTTGCCTTCCCTGCTAAATAATGGCCGTGATGAGCTGCTAAGTGACGGTCTGACCTGTGATCCGAACCTAGTTTAGCTAATATGTGGGAATAACCTCCTCATTCCCTCCTATGAATCATTCTCCATACGAATCTTAGATATGCAGATCAACGTTTTCAGAGGTATTTCATGACATTTCAAATGCAATTTACATGTGCGGCTGGCCTATCTCTCCGCGGGATCCCGTATCCTGCGGTTTGAGTAAATATTCAAGGACGTTTGAAGTATTTGTAGATGTCTTGTTCCTCTTGACAAGTAAATGTTGAAGTAATACTCTGATAACAGCGTCGTACTTTGTGAAAACAGACGTTTTATGTTCTCGGTTGCTATTGGGATTAATGCTTGTTCTTTATTTATGCACGGCCATATGTCGGTAATGCTTTTTTCCAGTTCTACTCGACCTTTCGGCCAAGATTTTATAGCTTCAGGGGAAACTGGGTTAT
Source organism: Spinibarbus caldwelli (assembly GCA_039654775.1). Classification (NCBI taxonomy): domain Eukaryota; kingdom Metazoa; phylum Chordata; class Actinopteri; order Cypriniformes; family Cyprinidae; genus Spinibarbus; species Spinibarbus caldwelli. Next base: position 16,946,010 of record CM077253.1, on the reverse strand, counting down.
TTTTACACCCCCTTTCTTCAAAGAAACACAGTGATTGAATGTTGGAGTTAGAAACACATTTATGTTGTGTTATAATTCTGCTCGCTCGCTCGTCTCCACATTCAAACACATTGATGAAAGGTCAGGTTGGAATTTTGTCACGACTTTATCTAATTTAATTAATGTGGTACCTAATTCTCCCAATGGGCATATTTTAGCACCAGTTACACCCGACGTAAGCTTTCTGATCGGCGCATTCTGCGAGAGAGGGAAAGGCAGGATATGGGTTGGGGTTTAAGGGAGGAGATAGACAGAAAGAGAGGGAGAGTGAGCGTTCTTGCCTCAAGCTCTGACATTATTTCTATGGATGTGACTGGAGGGATGCTCAGCCTTCAATCTCTTTAATGCTGTAATGTATTATTCTGTCTAATGTTTACTGGGCTGCCAGCTCTGTTTGTGAAAAGTATGACCACTTGAACAATTCATAGTTTTATCCCTTCAGCACAGATGGCTGGCACTGTGCATTCAAAATGACACAAGAATGTGAATGTGTCTTAGCGTATATAGCATGCACCTGTGGATGCCGGCCGATGATATATTGCACTGTGCACTTCATTATATATTAGCATTATGATTCGGCGGCGGTTTATTGTTGCCGCCGTGGAGCGATGGCTAAGGTTTTATCACATTACATTCAGACTGCTATTTTCATTTCCTGTCACTTACGCTAGGGCTGCTCTATAAGCCTTTTAAGAGCAACTTAGAATTAAACAGCGACTTTAACAGTGACGGTCGGAGAAACTGTCATTTTCATTTTCTCAAGACTTAATGATATTCGCTACAAATTACATTTCCCAGCTCAAAGATATTTTTGTCACTTTTTTTAGTGAACTTCTTTTTCAGTACACTCAAGTGAACTAAATTATAATACTATTAATGCCAAGAGGATGATGACTGTTTCAGTGTTGTGTTATAGCGTCTACTGTACGTATAGCATACTGTTGTTCTCCTGTTCTCCAAGGAAACTTCATTCACTTGGGATCTTTGGGTAAAATGTAACCCACATTGCAGGCATTAAAATTTCATGACTTCATTATTAGGGTACAACAGGTCTCACCTAAAGGAAAATGTGTTTTTTTTTATTATTTTTTCCCTAAATATTAAAGAACACTGGGACACAACTTGTCCCATTTCTCATTTTCTTCAATCAAATTGGCACTTTATAATATTTTATGTAGTTTATACCCGCTTTTGTATTTTTCTGCTATTAGCAAATGGATTATGCACATCTTACAGATACAGTTCATGTAAATGTATTATGTATTATGTATCAATTTTACTTTTTAAGTTCTTACATTAATTTATATATATATATATATATATATATATATATATAATGTATAAAATTTGATTTATGAATTTAAAAAAAAAATCTGCATAAGTTGATAATTGTTTTTTCTTTATGGATCAAATGGAACGCTTTTTTTTAAATAAAACATTTTTTTTTTTAACTATAAATTTGCTTTATAATGAGCCCCTAAAGGGACATGGTGATAAAAAAAAAATATGAGATGGGAAGGAAATTACATTTAAATGCAAACGCAGTGTTTCTCAGGGAAAACACACAAGTTTTGTGAAATGCAAAAAAACACTGATATATAGTTTTCCCTTCCCTTCCCTTTCATTTTGTATTTTTTTCCCCCCTGTCGCCATGTCCCTTTATGGGCTCTGCAGCTTTAACTGTGCTTATTTAGATATTTTTGACAATGTCACAAAGTCTTGTCCAAAAACAATGTGGTATTTACAGTACGTTCCTTTCTTTCGTTACAGACAATATGTTCTACCTATTGTATTTCCATCAATATAAGAAGATATATGCTGTTTTGCAAGACGATCCAATTTGTATTTGTTTCATCTAACATGCTACATGTAATTTCCTGCACCCCTTCTCTTTTCATTCTCCAGTCTGTGTGTCAATTTGAGATAGCAGGCTAGGACAGCTGAAGAGCATCTCGAGCCAGCTGGGACACAGAACAATCAGATTCACTCACTGTCAGCCTCTTACGGACTCTGATGCTTTAGAATTTATAATGCGCTCTAATGAGCCCCGTTCATGAGCAGGTTTGCTTTGCAGAGATTTATATCCTTCATATTCTCCCAGACTTCTGCAGCACTTCTACAGACGTACTGTACTGATGTAGAGAAATTACAGTCCTCCGGCATTACCTTAAGTCTGAAGTCATAGATCTGTTTGATGCATAGTGCATAAACTCCCCATATCAATTGCAATTCAGTCCGAGCACTAAGAAAATCAGGTCTTTCATTCCCCGCCCACCATCTTTCTGCTCAAAACAAGCTGGCCTCATCATTATTCTTAGGAAGGAGACTTACAAATGCTTCCCAGGTTCAGGGTTGGGATTAAGATGAGGCTCTTAAAATGCACCATCAAAGGTCTTAAACTTCTGATGGAGTTGCTCAATTAAAGCTTTGACTTCTTGAACTTTGAGCGTGATTTTTGAGTTTGCTCATTTAAATGGAACTCTCCAGAACTTCATGATATAGTATTATATAGTTGGTTCTGATCTTCGAATCTGATTGGCTGAGCAGAGTTCCAAAAGTTCTTCTATTCAAACTTTAACTGTACTTAAAAAACAATTTTCACTCAGAAATTGCTAGTAAATTTCACAAATAATTACCATGACACAGCAAGTAATAAATTGAATTTAAACATGAAATCATTAAGCAGAAAGACTGAAATGATATATATATATATATATATATATATATATTTTTTTGTCAAACATACTCTAATAGTATTTTTATTTACAACCTTTTATTTAATTATTTATTTATTTATGTATGTATTTATTTTTACAGTGTTTGCGACTTTCCAGACCAGAGTATGTGAGTGGTACAGAGTGAAAAAGCTTGACATTTTGATTTAGTTAGGAACTATTTTAGTGTGGGCATAAAAACAGCAAAACGGCCAAATTTCACCTGAAATACTTCTTGATATTAACTTTTTGTTAATTAAAGCCTTTAGTAAACTAATTTAAGCTTGAACCAATATGATGCTATATATATATATATGTGTGTGTGTGTGTGTGTGTGTGTGTGTGTGTGTGTGTGTGTGTATGTATGTATTTGGATTACAAAAATATTATATTTTTCAAAGATATACATAATGTATATCAAATACATGTATATCAAATATTTGCAATTTGATTAAAAAATGTTATCTACATAACATGCTGAAAGGTGAAAATTTGTCATAATTGTTGTTTTGTTTTTTGTTTTTTTTTACATAGATCAAATGGAACACTTTAAGTATTTATATATATATATATATATATATATATATATATAAAACATTACTTTTTTAACTATAAATTTGCTTTATAAGGAGTCCCTAAGGGGAAATGGTGAAGGAAAAAATATGAGATGAGATGAAAATTACATTTAAATGCAAACGCAAAGTTTCTCAGGGGAAGCAGGCAAAAGTTTTTTTTTTTTTGTAAAACACAAAGCATTGAAATATACAGAATGAAAATGAGCAGTACAGAGTGAAAAAGCTTAACGTTTTGATTCTGTCAGGAGCTATTTTAGTGGGCGTATAAAAGAAGACAAACAAACGGGCCAAATTTCATCTGAAACATTTCTCAATGTGAACTTCTTGTTTATTGAGCTGTTGTTATACTGTATCACACTCATGACTGATTTGTCTACTTCCTACTCATCCACGTCTGTACGCCTCACTCTTGATGTTTTCTCAGCCTTGAAGGACAGTCGGTTTCAGCTGGTTAACTTCTCAGACAACGAGCTGCTGGTGTCGTTGTCCAACGTGTCACTCTCGGACGAGGGACGGTACGTGTGCCAGCTCTACACGGATCCCCCGCAAGAAGCCTACGCAGACATCACTGTGCTGGGTATGACGTCTCCCTTCAGAATGCTAAAATCCCAATTATTGATTTACCTCATTGATTCCTTCACTCAAATGAACTTGTCTAATTGAATCTCACCATGACACAATATCAACCAATTACTCTCATGCCGTTTCCAATAACACAAGCCAAACAAAAAGGAACAGATGTTGTGCTATTGATATTGGTAGATCGCTTTTGGCAGGCATATTGACTGAATTCCTCTTAGATGTTGAAAAGGCTACATCGAGCGATTCGGGAGTTAGCTTTGTGCGCCTCTTGCGTTGAATGACACTAACATTAGAGGTTTATTATGCGGCATATTTGGACATCCTGGAGAGCTGAATGGAACTGAATGCTCTCTAAAGTAGCATGAGTTTTATGAGGATATGCGTTCCGTCACAGCATGGACTCTTAACCACAGGACATGAAAGCATGAGGCAAGACATTAGAAAAAGAGCACTCAAACGGCAGCTCTCGTAAGCGACAGACGCTTTAGTGCCATCAGCAAAGCACCATATGAGTTAATGTGCTATGAAAAAGTGAAACATGAGTAAAACAGCTTGTCAGTTGGTGGAGTGGGTCCGGCACTGTCCAAATACACAATGAGACCATCAGAACAGAGAAATGCTTCTGTATGTGCCTCTGAATGCTTCAGAGATAGCTGAAACCGTTAGGATTGCTGCTAATCTAGCCCTGCTGTTCATCAGCCTAATTGAGCTAACGAAGCTGGTGCAAAATCTAAAGTACCCAAACACCCTCTAAAACCAGCGCAGAACAGCTTGACCAAGATTAAGATGGTATTCAGCTGGCTAGCTGTTTTCATCCTGACCAGCTAAAAAAGTGCCCAAAAACCCATTAAAAACCATCCAAAAGACCAGCTTGACCTGTGGTCGTTAACCTGCTGAAGAAAACCAGCTTAAACCAGCTGTAGATGGTCTTCAGCTGATTTAGCTATTTTTTCACCCCCACATCCCCAACATCAATGTGCAACAAATGTGCATTTTATATATTTATATACAGAGCTGGGTAGTAACTTATTACATGTAATCTGTATTATGTAATCAGATTCCAAAAATCAAGTACTCATAATCAGATTACAGTTACTTTTTTTATGAATTACATGATTACATATTATTCACACAATGGCAGTAAATCATTGATAATTTACTGATTCTTACCATCACTTTGACATGAAATATTTTCTTGAAATATCTCTGAGGAAGTTAATATTTCAATATTTTAACAACACATTCGCATATTTCAGTTTGATGTTGCTTAATGTTCACACTGACATACAGGTGAAAAAATTAAATATTTCGGTAACACTTTATTTTAGGGTCTCTTAACTAGTTGCTTATTAGCATGCATATTACTAGAATATTAGCCATTTATTAGTAGTAATTAAGCACATATTAATGCCTTATTCTACATTACCTTATTCTACATCCCTAATCCTACCCAATACCTAAATTTAACAACTGCCTTACTAACTATTAATAAGCAGCAAATTAGGAATTTATTGAGGGAAAAGTCGTAGTTAATAATGATTAAGTGTTCCCTATTCTAAAGTGTTACTAATATTTCTATTTTTAGTGTTTAATTAATGATTAGTTTTTATCAGCTCACAAACCCACTGCAGTTCTTACATTAAGCCTAGTTTGGGAAACCCTGGTTTAATGTAATGTGTAATGCATGTTGATATAAAAAAAAAAAAAATTAATGTATTTTCTTTCTCTTTGCTTTTTTATATAAATATGGTACATTCAATGATAAGTTTAGTCAGACAAAAAGTAGTCAGAATACATTACTGAGAATAAGTGACCTAGATTATGTTACTAACTTCAGTTTTCATCATGTAATCTGTAATGAATAATAGATTACAATTTGTAAGTAATCTACACAGCTCCGTTTAAATATTCATGTAGCACTTTTTTATAACACATATTGTTCCATAGAAGCTCTGCAAAAATAGTGCCTTGCAAAACTGCATTGAGGAATCCACAGGTGACAATGGCAACCCCCTAACATGGTTAGGTGGCTTGAGGTAGAAACCTTGCGAGGAACCAAGAAAGTCTTGCTGGTTTAGCCTGTTAAAATGCCTGGTGGGGACAACGGCACACCAGCAATCAATGCTGGAGACCAGCATCCAAACCAAATACAGTCTATAGGGTATTGTCATATAGAATGTTGAGAAAAAAACAAGATTGTCTCAAAAACAACACCTTTTCCACCACAGTGCGCTTTATTACTGAATTGAAGTTCTCGAAAGTCATCGTCAGATCTTAGTAAAATAACAGTTTGTCCTTTAGCGAGCACACAGATAAAAACATTGATCCAACGCTGAAGTGCTGCCGCACCATCTCTAATCCTGCTGTTGATCTTCTGCCAGTTCCACCAGGCAACCCAATCTTAGAGTCCCGCGAGGAAATCGTGAGCGAGGGGAATGAGACCGAGATAACCTGCACCGCCATGGGCAGCAAACCTGCTTCCACCATCAAATGGATGAAAGGAGACCAACCACTGCAAGGTCTGACTCAGATCCAAGGAAGATTGTTCAGATAAGTCTGCTGTGATTACTGATGCCTCTGATCTGCATACAACAAGCCGTGGTCTAGATTCTGACTTGGTAACGACTTTTAATTAAGCCTTCAAAAGGTGTATCCGGTGAATTGACAAGAAGATCACAACACACAGGTCTCTGAAAGAGGATTTTTGGTGCTTTCAGTCGAATAAGTAGCTTTGAATGAACTCCAACTGTTTACCTCCCACTCAGCAAATGCTGCCCACATATTAGTTCTCACTGGTTAAGGCAGTGCGGGCTGGCATAAAGGAGTGAATGTGCAGGCTGGTTAATGTGCTTATAAACAGCTTTTCTCCATTAGACAGCAGGGTGGGACTGTTGAATAACATTCAGATAGACTACCTGGGGAAACAGAGGCAAACATGGCAGATGATATGGCGCATTTATACAGAATCTAAGTTTGATGTGTCAACTGTTTATGGATTACAAACATCACAGCTTCATTAACTGCAGTGAAAGCAGTCAGACAGTGGCCTAAGGCAAGAGATTTTGTCTGCTAAATGGATCAAATACTAGCTAGTACGCAGTAAGGATCACAGAAAATGCACATAGTAGTAATGACTGGTTTGTAATTAAAAAGTTTTACTCTGAACCACACGAACTCTGTTGTCATTACGCATTGCTTACAACACCATCGATTGTAAAGCTTTGGAGGAGTGTAGAGCAGAATTTTGACTCGCCTTAGAAAATTTAATGATTTTATTTACCAAATATCATATACTGCATGTTAATGTTTTGCCATAAATTTTATGTCACACTTTATTTTAAGGTTCAATTCTCTCTATTAACAAACCACAAACTACAACTTTTGCCTCAATAAACTCCTAATTTGCTGCTTATTAATAGTTAGTTTGTGAAGTTTAGATATTGGGTATACGAATGCAGAATATGGTAATGCAGAATTATGTGCTTTATAAGTACTAATAAACAGCCAATACTTTATGTTAATAATAGGCGTGCTAATAAGCAACTAGTTAATAGTGAAAATTGGTCCCTATACTGAAGTGTTACCATTTTACATTTAATATTTAAATAACAGCTTATCGTTCCACTCTGGTTAACAAATTTCAATCATCTCTTGTTTCTAAAAATATTCATATGCAGTTGCAGCATTATGAACAAGTGTTATTTTACTTTTAATTATATATAATTACAGTGTTTAGCTTTTATTTTTTACAGCTTTCTTTTTCATTTTAGTTTAAGAGATAGTCATTGTTGTGTGCTATTTTAATTTTTATTATTTTTTATTTTTTTATTTAGCTTTATTTTTATTTCAGTTTTAGTTTTAGTAATATTAGTACTTAAACTTATTTCAGTTAGCTGTTCAAGGCAACATTTCTATTTTTTGTAAGTTTTTAATCTAATATTTAAATTTTATTTTGTATGTATTTCAGTTACCGAATACATTTTTTAATAGTTTTAGTTTGAGTTAACTGAATACTGACACAAACATTATAATGATCATAAATCTATTTAATAATTGTGTTATAAAACATTATATAAAATGTATAATTTCATGTATTTTAATATCATATTATGATTAATAATACATCTTTGATTGGTTCATTGATCATTCATAGGTGATGTTTCCACACTTCCAGTGCTGAATTTACCATGATAAGCACAGTATGATTAAACTGCAGCAGGCACCTTTGTCCCAGACCCTATGATGAGGGACACATCATTTCCTATAATGGGGAAATGATGGTTTCCATGCTATTTTTGTTTTTTTTTTTATAATTAATCAATTACAAAATTAATATGATCATTAATGAAAGGGATTTTTGTGCTCAGTAACTGAAAGACAATCATAATATCAGGATTTAAATTGTCTTTGGTGTACAGTAGCTGATGTATTTTTTTGTAACAGTGTCTTAGTATGCGTTGACAGAAGAGAAGGAAGATGAGCTATAGGTCAGAGCCGAGCTGTAATTATTTCCCACTTCATTAGGTCCAAGTAAACCGTCATACTCTGTGCTGCAATTAGCTCAATGCCCTTGAGTCTAGAAATTGTCAAAGGATGAGGGCTAACATGATGGGCAGTAAACCTACAGGCAGATACTGACCTCTGAGCAGCTTCATATGAATACATCATGGTCACATGTCCTAACCATCCATCATAAGTACTGCTAATCTTGTGAATTTTACTGTTTACTGTTATGGTATCACATCACAAAAATTATTTAAACTTATTTAGTTTTTGATGTAAATTTTAAAAATTTTATTTCAGCTTCATTTCAGTTGCCTAAATTTATTTTTATTGTTTTAGTTTGTTTTAGCAGGAGTGTTGGGCTCTACAAATAGCTAAGCAATTATTTGAACTACATTTCTCAGTAGCATCGCTTATTATCTGTATCAAAGCTATATTTTAAGTAGCAAGGTAGCGCTGTTACATTTTCCCGATCAATATTTGAACAATCAAGTCATGTTTCAGACAGTTTGCTCACACACTGAATCGTTTGAAGCGGTTTCTCATTTCTTAAAACAGTAAAAGGAATATTTTAAAACAAAGAGGACAAAAAGAGCACTGGATGAAGCAGAATATTTACCTACAATCAATTGGAGCCAAACCTGCGAATGCATCCTATCGTTTGCCAGCGATTAACAAGCTCTTTATTAAGTTCAGCACCTGCAGTATGTGAATGCCTCAGTAGTGCAGATAAAAGACATTTTCCCACCAAACGAGTATCAAAACAGGTGCACAAAACACCAACAGTATCAGAAATTACCTTGACATTTTTGAAAGGACATTTTGAGATATTTAAATTTATAGCACCGTGTCTTGTAAATAAGACTCAACTGAGTTTTTATGTTGTTTTCTAATAAACATATCAGATTGCAGCATTAATTTTTAAAAATTTTAGATTTTGAATACTGTTTATAAAAACGTAGTATTTTAAAAGTTGGAAACAGCTATGCCATGTAGCTTGTAGTGTATGTGTTGTCACAATTTTTTGACAAGAAAAGGTAAATTATCTATTGCCAATAGCGTAACATTGTATGAAGTACAGCTCATACAACTCACTTTTAAACCAAGCAGCTTTATGTTAGCAGTGCTGGGGAGTAACTAATTACATGTAACAGAATTACGTAATTTAATTACAAAATAAATGTAACTGTAATCTGTTACAGTTTATTATAATGTGTAATTGAATTACAGTTACTTATGAAAATGTTAATGATTACAAAGGGGGTTACATCTGAATATTCCCAATACATCCCAAATTGCATTGACTACTCTAAAATGTGAGACACCAGTGTTTCAGGAGTTTAGGACACAGAATAGGATACATGCTTATTTAATAACAGTTTTATTTCCTATTTGGTTTTATGTGTTATATGCTTTATTTTTTAAGATTAACTGTTTTTTCCCAAGTCATTGTTAGATGCCAGTGTTTCCCTATGCAAACAGTATCATAGCTATTAAACTATATCTTGTTATGATTGATTTGTATTTAACCTCAGAACGATCTCAAAGTTAAAAGAGGTCCTAAAGTCTAATTTTGTGGTGGTTGTGATTTAAAATTTAATTATAATAATCTTAATTCAAGTGTTAAAGGATTTTGAAATTCTGACAGTAATCAGTGTTGAGTACTACTGTAAGGTTAACCCTGTCTGCTTTAAATGTTTCAAAATGATTATTTAGAAAAGTTATCAAAAAGTAATCAAATGTAATCAGTTACATTACTTTAATAAAGTAACTGAAATAGTTACACTACTTATTACATTTTATATCATTTAAATCTGAAACCTATTTCCAAAGTAACCTTTCTAACACTGTATGTTAGTCAGCATGATGATTTGCATGACCAACTGCAACCCACTGCAAAATCTGCATGAGGAAATATTTCGCCCTTGTAACAGGGCTGATGAGACGTGAGACGTGCAGATCCAAGTGCAAGCTTTTATTGTGAAACATGGTCAAATACAGGCAGGGTCGAACAAATGGCAAGCAGGTATATAGAGGGCTAGACGAGAGAGGTAATCCGAAACGTGAGCAATAATCTAGGCAAGGCGCGAACAATATCCAAAGGGCAAGGCGGAGAGATAGTCCAGGTACACAGATATAATCCAAGCAGGGGCAAACAGAGTCCGAACAGTGAAACAGGGGTAAATACAGGGAACACAGACTAGAAAACAAGAAACAGGTTCCGTATCGCAGCTAAGACTAGGGGAGTGAAAAACGCAGGACAATACTGGAACTGAACAGAAACACGGAATGGCACAGTAAGGCAGCTAGCGCTTGAGGAGTGCTATACGCAGATCAATACTCGGCAGTGTAACTGAGAAAGTCCATGGCTTAAGTAGTGTGTGTGATTGTGTAATGAGTCTCAGGTGTGAGTGTGTGATTAAGGAGATGGCTGCTTGTACTTAGTGCAAAGAATGATGGGAATTGTAGTCCATGGGTGACGTGCAACAGTAGTGTAGTGCAAGTGTCAATGTAATGGAATAGCGACCTCCGGTGGCCAGCGGACAGAAGTCCATGAACCAGATTCATGACATAGCCCCCCCCGCCCCCCCCACCCAAAGAGGCGGCTTCCAGACGCTCCAACCATTACACAATCCAGGAGGGCGGTGGAGTGGAGGTGGAACAGGGGGAGGGATGGAGGGCCAGGTCCATGTACAGGTGTAAGACCTTGGGATTGAGGCAAGACCAGCAAAACAGGGGAGCACGATGGAGCCGGCAGAACAGGTGGAGCTAAGGACCACCACAGCAGAGCAGACAGGTCCGAGGATCTCCACGGTGGAGCAGAAGACCACCAGAGCAGGACAGAAGGCCACCATGGCGGAGCAGAAGACCATCAGAGCAGGACAGAAGACCACCACGGTGGAGCAGACAGAGCAGGAGCCCACCAGTGCGGAGCAGACAGGGCAGGAGACCTCCACGGCGGAGCAGACTTGGCAGGAGCCCACCAGTGCGGAGCAGACAGGGCAGGAGACCTCCACGGCGGAGCAGACGGGGCAGGAGCCCACCAGGGCGGAGCAGACGAGACAGGAGCCCACCAGGGCAGAGCAGAAGACCAACACGGGGGAGCAGACTGATCAGGAAACCCTGGCAGAGACCGAGATCTAGGGAGAGCAGAGACAGACAACACAGGCAGTGCATTCACGGTCTCAGGGACCGTGGCAGGGAACACAAAAACCTCATCAATGGGCTCGCTGACTGAAACTGGACAGAATGACAGTTCATAAATAGTCTCTATGGCAGTGACAGAGTTAACATGAAAGACATGGGAAGTATTGATAGTCTCTGGGCTCATGACAGGTGGGTTTAAGGGTTCAAAGGCAGGTTTCTGGGTTGCAACAAGACTACTAGAGCCTACAGGGAGCTCAGCTAAGGTTTCTGGAGTTGTGGCTGGACTAGAGTGGCAGATAACAGGTTCATTACTTAACATGGGACAGACAGGTAGTTCTAAATCAGACTTGGCGTTAACAGAAACCAGATCAGCAGAAAGTTCAGAGTTAGATTCAACAGCTGCATTCTTACAGACAGACTGTTCAAAATTGGGTGCATCGACTGAAACTGGACCGGTAGACTTTTCAGTGAGTAAAACTACACTGGCAGACAATTCACAGTCAAACTTATTCGTAGAAACAGGACAAACAGATACTTCAGCGTCAAAAGCACTGATTATGGCTAAACGGCCTGACACTTCACACTCGGGTTCATTAGCGGAAAATGGACAGTTAGGTAGTTCACTTGTGAACTCTCTGGCAATGACAGGGTTAACAGCACATACAGGAAGTTCATTTACGGCCCGAGTAGCCACGGCAGGCAGGGTTGGGAGTTCCAGAATGGCCCTTGTAGCCGTAACAGAACAGTCAGGAAGTTCACAGACAGCATACATAGCCATGACAGGACTGGCAGTGAGTTCACAGACGGCCTCCATAGCCGTGACAGAACAGGACAAGGTTCCGCAGACGGCCTCCATAGCCGTGACAGGACAGGACGAGGATTCACAGACGGCCTCCATAGCCGTGACAGGACAGGACGAGAGTTCAGGGACTGCCCTTCTGGCTGCGACCAGGACAGGACGAGGATTCGTAGACGGCCTCCATAGCCATGACAGGACAGGACGAGAGTTCGGGGACAACCCTTCTGGCTGCGACAGGACAGGATGAGGATTCGTAGACGGCCTCCATAGCCGTGACAGGACAGGACAAGAGTTCAGGGACAGCCCTTCTGGCTGCAACAGGACAAGACGAGGATTCGTAGACGGCCTCCATAGCCGTGATAGGACAGGACGGGAGTTCAGGGACAGCCCTTCTGGCTGCGACAGGACAGACAAAGAGTTGGTGAGTAGATGTCACTGACACCTCCGAAGGTTCTACAGTGGTTGCTGCCACCTCCGGAGGTTCTACAGTGGTTACAGTCTCCTTGACCGTGACACGACAAGCTGAGAGTACATTGCTGGGCGCCACCACCATAAAAGGAGCTGAAGCGAGCACCGCCGCCTCGGAAGGTTCTGCAGCATGTGCCACCACCTCTGGAGAAGCTGCAGCGGGTGCCATCGCCTGGGGCAGTTCTGAAGTGGTGTACGCAGCCCAAATGGAACAAAGCGATCCCCATCAGGGGAAGCGCTTCGGACAGGGGATCTAGTTCAGGGACAGCAGGGCTGGAGTGAGTGGATTTGGGGATACCAGCTGCGGGTGCAGACACATCAGCGGTACATCCCTCAAACTAGACATCAGACTGGGATACTGGAAGACTGACCTTGATGATCTGGGTGCAACAGACAGGGCATGACAGGACTCTAGATGAACAGCTGTGACATGACGAGACTCTGGCAGATCAGCTGAGATGTGACGAGACTCTGGCAGATCAGCTGAGACGTGACGAGACTCTGGCAGATCAGCTGAGATGTGACGAGACTCTGGCAGATCAGCTGAGACGTGAAGAGATTCTGGAAGATCAGCTGTGACGTGAAGAGACTCTGGAAGATCAGCTGTGACGTGAAGAGACTCTGGAAGATCAGCTGTGACGTGAAGAGACTCTGGAAGATCAGCTGTGACGTGACGAGACTCTGGGTGATCAGCGATGACATGAAGAGACTCTGGGTGATCAGTGATGACGTGAAGAGACTCTGAAAGATCAGCTGTGACGTGACGAGACTCTGGGTGATCAGCGATGACATGAAGAGACTCTGGGTGATCAGTGATGACGTGAAGAGACTCTGGAAGATCCACTGAGACGTGACGAGACTCTGGCAGATCAGCTGTGACATGATGAGACTCTGGCAGATCAGCTGTGGCATGACGAGACTCTGGCAGATCAGCTGAGACGTGACGAGACTCTGGCAGATCAGCTGAGACGCGACGAGACTCTGACAGATCAGCTGAGATGTGACGAGACTCTGGCAGATCAGCTGTGACGTGAAGAGACTCTGGAAGATCAGCTGTGACGTGACGAGACTCTGGGTGATCAGCGATGACGTGAAGAGACTCTGGAAGATCCGTTAAGACGTGACTTGACTCGTGACGATCAGCTGAGACATGACTGGACGCATGAAGATCCATAGTGACTTGACTAGACTCACGACGATCCACTGTGACTTGACTTGGCTCAAGAGTGGCAGCTGTGACATGACGGAGCGTCGTCGTGGCCGCCATTTTGTGAACGGGTTCCGCTGTCGCCACCATTGTGTGAGCGTGCTCCGGTGCGGCCGCCATTTCATGAGCCGGTTGACTAAATCTCACGGCCGCCATTACCGGCCCGGACGCAATAACACGTTCCTCCTCCGCGACACCCACAGTGAATAGAGAGCCAAGAGTCAACAAAGTCCAAAAAACAACTTAGTGATGAACGCGAACCCTCGCGTCTAAGCTTAGACTTGAGAGGTAGGTTTATGCCATCGCAGAAAATCTCAAAATAATGTCCGGTAATTCTGAATAGTGAGCCATGTCTAAAAATTCTCGAATATGGTTCTCCAGTGATCGTGGACCTTGTTTAAGGACAAATAATATTTTTGTTGTGTCCATACCTGGCCAATGTTCGTTTGAAAAGCTGCTGGATCCTTATGTGGCCGAGTATTCTGTAACAGGGCTGATGAGACGTGAGACGTGCGGATCCAAGTGCAAGCTTTTATTGTGAAACATGGTCAAATACAGGCAGGGTCGAACAAATGGCAAACAGGTATATAGAGGGCTAGACGAGAGAGGTAATCTGAAACGTGACCAATAATCCAGGCAAGGCGCAAACAATATCCAAAGGGCAAGGCAGAGAGATAGTCCAGGTACACAGATATAATCCACGCAGGGGCAAACAGAGTCCAAACAGTGAGACAGGGGTAAATACAGGGAACACAGACTAGAAAACAAGAAACAGGTTCCGTATCGCAGCTAACACTAGGGGAGTGAAAAACGCAGGACAATACTGGAACTGAACAGAAACACGGAATGGCACAGTAAGGCAGCTAGCGCTTGAGGAGTGCTATACACAGATCAATACTCGGTAGTGTAACTGAGAAAGTCCATGGCTTAAGTAGTGTGTGTGATTGTGTAATGAGTCTCAGGTGTGAGCGTGTGATTAGGGCGATGGCTGCTTGTACTTAGTGCAAAGCATGATGGGAATTGTAGTCCGTGGGTGACGTGCAACAGTAGTGTAATGCAAGAGTCAATGTAATGGAATAGCGACCCACCAGTTCACCAAAACATGAAATAGTTTTGAATTGCCATGAGATCTTGGGATTCAAACACATTTTAAACCTGTACAAACCAGCTTGACCAAGCTTGGAGACCAGTTTAAACCACCTAGGACCAGCAAGGCTACCAGTTGTCTAGCTCAGGGGTTTCCAAACTGTGGGTCGCAGAGTGGGACCAGGTGGGTCACACAAAGTCACTTGGCTGCAGCTAAATTTGCGTTTCATTGACACACACACAGTTCAGTCTAGGGCTGCACGATATACCAACATTAATTACGAATCGCGATATTGCTTAGTGTGATTTTCGAATCGCAAAGGCCGCGATTTAAAACATGAGTTGCGTGTTTTGAAGCACGGGCGCGCACAAGTTGCAATAACAGTGAGGGTCTCAGAGCGACGGTTCATTATTAAAAGGCTCAGTTCGCATTATTAATGAGAAGAAACTCGCTCACTTCACTGCGCTGTGTTCTGCATGAGACTGCATACACTGGAAAATTCAAATGTTATGAAAATTGTTTCAGGTATGTTCATTCATTTCAATCGTCTGTTTGAACTCGGCACTGTCTATCTTTCCGAGAGATATAAACAGTTTGTTGTTTTCATTCCTTCATAAGCATTTGGCTACCTACAGGGGCGATTCTAGGATTTTCATTTTGGGGGGCTCAGCCCCCAATGAGGGTATATATATATATATATATATATATATATATATATATATATCTCACACACCTGTTTACTGTACAAACACCAAATTTTACTGTTTGCACTTCTAGTACAACCCTCTTTCCTTAGCTCAAGTATGCAAACCTCTTTAATTGCCACATTCACTGGAATATGTATTACACTGAATGTTAAATTTTCAAATGAAAATGGCAACAAGATCATTTTATAAAGTATACGTTCATATGTGCTTCATATTCACTGGAGGAAACAGCTGTGGGTGAATGCAGCGAAAATTTAGGCTACTGTAGATTGGGAACCGATTGCTCCCCCCATGATATTTTATAAACTGTATTTATGACAAAGAGCTGAGCAGATGCAGATATTATAACAATATCGATAAACACACCTTGTCCTCTGTTTCTCGCTTTGCGCAACCGCGGTCTGCGGATTGAAGAACGCGCTGAAAGACAAGGAAAAAACCGATCGAAGTCTGCCTCCGTTTTCATATGAAATTTAAAGGGGACTGAGGCAATCACGAATTCGTAGTTTGTGGAGCTAATCGCAAAATTTAGGGGGGCTGATGGCTTAGCGTTGCCCATGTTGTGATGTTTGGACGTCACACACGTGGCTCAGAATGTGCCCTACACACGCTGTATTAAGCATGACTGCTCGGTGTGCACTCAAAAGACTTGTCTCCCACAATAAATGAATGTGAAATTTGTCTGGAGGTGACGGTATCATTTCTCGTGACCCTCCTCCCTCTCTTGGTGACACTGTGTTATTATGAGCAGGCCGGGATGGAGAGAGCTTGCTTGTTATGGCTGACATGTCACTCTTTCGGCCGTTCCCAGGTGAGGCGACTGTCGAGGAGTTATACGACAGGATGTTCACTGTCACCAGCCGGCTCAGGCTCACCGTCTCTAAGGAGGACGATGGAGTGGCCGTCATCTGCATCATTGACCACCCAGCCGTGAAGGACTTCCAGGCCCAGAAATACCTGGAAGTGCAGTGTGAGTCATCTCAAGATGAGGAGAAAACTTTCAGCTGTAAAATAGCCTCGGTTTAATCTTCCCACCTGCGTGCTGGGGTCAATTTGACTGACGTTGTAATGAACTAAAGAATCTTTTGTTACACAATTAGACCGTTTATGAGAAAATTAACAGGAGTGAGGTCTAGGCTTTAGCTTTACAAGAATAGTTCACCCAGAAATGAAATTATTCACCCTCATGTCACATTTGTTTTTGTTTGTGGAGCACAAACGCAATCATTAAGTATCTTCAAGCAGTAATTTGACTGACGTTATAATGAACAAAAGAACCTTTCGTTCCACAATTAGATTGTTTATAAAGAATTTAAGCCTTGACATTTGCTTACAGAATAGACCTTAGATGCCATAATCAATTTAACACGGATAAAAATGAGGCTGTGAAGGATAGACTTACAGTCTTTACAATAACACACTATATTAAGGTACTAGATCATGTAATTTTTGCCAACTCATGACTTTTAAAACTGTTTTATGGAGATTTTTTGTCTATTGAAAGTTTTTTTCAGAAAGATGTTCCATCAGCTGAACAATCGGTGTGTTGTTAAACAACAGCACAATCCATTGATTGCTGTACTTCAGTCCCTCACAGCCTCATTTTCATTCCTGTCAAAAATTAAATGTCACTAGCCTGACTAAGGTCTATAGTTCACGTTTTTAAGCATCTCCATGCAGCTGTTTTCCATAAATGACAGTTCATAGTGACCACACAGCTGTTAAGCTCCAAAAATGAACAGCATTAAGTGGTCTGTATAACTCATACACTCATATAAAATATCATTTTGAGCTTTATGTGAGGAATTTGTTATTATGCATTGATAATCCTCCCCTCCAGTGAGCTATAACCGATAACCGAGTTCAAATCAGTGAACAAATCATTTTTTCAGAGACCCGATTCTTTTCAGTGAACCATTTCTTTCAGACTGAATGATTTGTTCATGAGTTCAACTCTGTGACTCAGTGATCTGGTTGGTGTTTACAGCTCACTGGAGGGGTTGATTATGTGAATAAGAGGTTAAATGTCTTTCTAAGATTCAGAAGATGTGGAATATAGTGCATGAATCCTATGGATTGTTCTAATGGTGCTTTTTTAATGTTTATGTGTTAGTGGCCACTATAAATTGGAGAAAATCCATTTTTAGTTGTTCCACTGAAGAAATAGTCACATGGTTTGGAGCAAAAGAAATCAAGCGAGTAAATAATGGTGGAAATTCAATTTTGGAGTGAACTATTCCTTTTAACCTGGCCGAGGTCTAGGCATTTGCTTTAATTAAAACAGACCCTTTCTTGTTATGCGTAAGCATGAAATGCGGTCCGCCAAATAATGCATTGATTAAGAGCGTTTGCCGCACGCTTTTTTGTGGCACGGGAAGTCCTGGAAAGGTTAACCTACCCTTTTGTAATCTTGGCAGAATATTAATTTATTCAGATAGCTGACTGCTCAGGGTGACCTTTGAGAAGAAAAGGCAGGAGGGATCAGCTCAACTGTAACAGCTTGACATTTTGACTAACATAGATAAAAGAGAAGAAGAAAAAACATTTTACAGTACTGTTAAATTGACGGTTTAAATTCATAGCAGTGTCATCCTTCCTCACACGCTTTACCCAGGCTATAAAAATCACGTACTGTCATGTTCACACTCTGGGTTGACTTAATATAGTGTAACGTGAAGAGTGAAGCCCAGAAGAGCAGCTAAGATCTGCTGCCTTCATTATACAGGTCTTTGTATTAAGCATGAATGCATAATACACATGAACGTATAAATGTGAATGCGCAAATGATGTCCAAACCTGCCGGGGATGTTTTCTAATCAGACTGAGAGGCAGGTATGTGGCCTTAGAATGATAATTAGATAGATACAATAAGGGTACCGAGCTGAATCAACGTACCGCAGTGCAACTGGAAATGAGTGTGTGTTTGTGTCTTTGTTGTGTCCAATGCACAGATAAACCAGAAGTGCAGATTGTGGTGGAATTCCCTGAGGGTTTGACCAGAGAAGGGGAAAATCTCGAGCTGACATGCAAAGCTAAAGGAAAACCGCAGTGAGTCCAACGCTGGGCCCTCAGGCCACTTTACTCATTTCATATGAATTTGTTTGGTTGCTTTATCATGCAGATAATAATAGATGATAACAAGAAAAACTTGGATAGACAGACAGGTATGCAAATATGTACATGGTTTGGTGTTGATATTTCATACTTAATTTGTATTTTTGTTTGTGTGTGTGTACTTGTTTATGCTACATTGTGGGGACCAAATGTCCCCACAAGGATAGTAAAACCTGAAATTTTTGGACATTGTGGGGACTGGCCTGTGGTCCCCACGATGTAAAAAAATTATTAAAAATTGTAAATGATGTTTATCTGAAAGTGTAACAATGCAAACAAGTGTTCTGTAAGGGGTAGGATTGGGTTAGGGGATAGAAAATATCGTTTTGTCAGCATATAAATAGAGGTCTATGGAAAGTCCCCACAATTCACAAAAACAAACGTGTGTGTGTATGTTTCTGATGGAGAAACACCATTGTTTCTTATAGATTTCTTATAGTTTGTCATTGACAGACAAATAGACAGTTTTAAATAAACTCTTGTTTCTTCTAGATAGGCATACAGACAGATAGATAGATAGATAGATAGATAGATAGATAGATAGATAGATAGATAGATAGATAGATAGATAGATAGATAGATAGATGGATGGATGGATGGATGGATGGATGGATGGATGGATGGATGGATGGATGGATGGATAGAAATAGACAATTTATAAAATCAATCATTTCTTATAGATTTCTTATAATTTCTTATTGACAGACAGACAGACAGACAGACAGACAGACAGACAGATAGATAGATAGATAGATAGATAGATAGATAGATAGAATCAAACATACAATTTTTGATTTAATCCAATAAAAAACAATATTAATATTTTTCAATAGAAATCAGCACATATTTGAACTAAAACAAGACTTTGCAGCTGAGCTTTGATAGCATCATGCTCATTTGTTTGCACAGGTGTTGATTTTACAGCAGTGCTAAAGTTGTCCTGAATAAAGTGCATTATTCTCCCCTCTCTGCCTCTGTCTGAGCATTTTCACACTGAGCACTAAATGATTACTCTGATGTTTTACAGGCCTCATCAAATTAACTGGCTCAAAGTGGATGATGATTTCCCCACCCACGCCGTGATTACTGGCTCTGATCTCTTCATCGAAAACCTTAACAAGTCCTACAACGGAACATACCGCTGTGTGGCATCTAACTTAGTGGGAGAAGCCTACGATGATTACATCCTTTATGTATACGGTATGTACTTCAACTTAATCTACATCTGTAAAGAACAATCCATAAGAGCGAGTTTCCCAGACAGTTAAATCTATAGTCTTGGACAAAATGACACTGTTGATGGTTAGTTTTTAATATCAATCTAAGTCTTGGCTTAATCTGTTTCTGGACAACCAGCCCTTGATGTCTACATGTAATCAGCTGCGTAATGTTGTGTTGTGACTTAAGGGTTTCAAATTCCACATGCATTTGCTTTTCAAAGAAGCTTGAAAAACCTCTATTGCACAATGTTGCCTCTGGGTTTTCTTCATTTGATGCTAATAAAATGGGTAATAATGAAGGGATGATTTTTTTTGGTCACACAACATTTTTCTGGCGTAATGCAAAATGTAGAGGACGAACATTTTTGCTTTGGAAAGCTGCCTTCATTACAGCATTTTTATTGATTTTTTTTTTTCCATCCTTCAAAAATATGATTCATATTTCTTAGTGAGTAGGCTTTATTTTAAAACATTTAGAGCCACATAAATTATTTGTATGTTTTGAGAAATTGCTTAAATATGTTTATTGCCCTGAAGCAACTCTGTGCGACAGTGGCATGTATATGAATGTAGAGGATATGGATCCACTATAATGCAGTTATTATTTTAGTTATTTAATATCAGCCTTTTTAGCATTTAATTTTTAATGTAATAATATAATTTAATAGCTTTGTTCTTTACTATTTCCAACATTTTTAGGACTGTGACATCTGTAAAAGAAAAAAAAAGGAAAGAATAAAAGAAAAGTCTATTCACAAATATTTAAATGAATAAAAACCTGTCTTTGAATAATTTCTTTTAAGTGTTGCACAGCATACCTAAACGCAAACTGCCCTCATCCCAAAATTATTATTTTTTTGTTTGATTTTACTAATGAGGTCCATTTTATGCAAGACAAGTGAATCAGAAATGTCTTTTTCAACATTGTTTTCATAAAGCGTGCAATAGAGGGTTAGTTGTTTTATTGAATGCACTTCACCTGAGAGTTTTTCATAGTACTAGTCTTATTAACACAGTAAGTGCATTGTGTTCGCGCATGTTTAATCCTTAACAAGGGCTGACAGCTGGATTTTTCAAAGCCCAGGCAATAATTGCTATGACAGTGGCACTTGAATCCTGGGATTTAACAAAGCTTTGCTTTGCTATAGAGGAATTGAAGTGTTGTTATTGTTTAAAGCAGGTTGTGTTCGGGACCGCTAACGGCCCGCCAGCTGAAGCTATTACAGGCTGTCCTGTCGAGCCTAAGACATTAGCCTGAAGAGATGGAAGAGGGTTGCTCGTCATTGAGGTGTTCGGTGCCGCAGTTATTAGCCTTTGATAATGCTGATATCAGAGGCAGGTGTTTGGGAATGATGTCATCAGCGTCCCATCTGCAGATGGGAGAGTTTGTGTGCATCACATGCCTGGAAGCAGTTCCACTTCCAGCTTAGTTCGATGTCTGTCACCTCTAGCTGAGCGAGCACCACCTGCTGATTACTCGACTTCCTCTCATTTCACAGGCTCGAGGAGTTTGGGTCTATTTGCGGCGAGTGGGCATCTCGGAAAAAGAGGAGATTTATTGCCGTCTGGCTTGGTATAAGTGGCGGTTTTTAGTTATAATCTCCCAAGCATTCTGTAATATGTGAGTGAGGACTTTGCAAATTATTTTCAGCCATAAAAAGCCTTATTATAATGGAAATGATATGCATTTGTAGTGTTACCCTGAGAGTTGCTTTTTCTCTTTAGTACGGCTCAAATCGCTCACGCTTCGCAGTAAATAAAATCGTTGTCTTGTGGTGCATTTCTGAATCAATTTACGCTGGCAATTGTTGAGCATGCCGTACCTCAGAGGACTGAAACAAGTGGAAGACCTCTTGTAGTTTGATAATCCTGGGCACACTATACTTCTCCAGCCTGTCAGAGTTACTTTTAATGCTGCTCCTCGGGGGATGGCAGCTTTACTTTTGCTACAGAGCATTTCCTTTTACTGCCACAGTAAAGCAGTGACTTGTGTTGAGCAAATGCTTACAGCTCCTCAGTCTTTTACTTCGTTTTGTTGTTCGTTTTTTTTCATGAAGCATTGAGCAGGAAGACTCTCATTTCCTAAAATTGCAGAAAGCGTGTAGTGTAATATTGGGCATGCCAAGACAATGGCGGCAGTGTAGCGCTTTCTCCATTTACACCATTACTGCATTCATGGCCTTCACAAAGGGGGCTGTTTTGATGTCGGATCAAATGTTTTTGTAGGCTAATGTGAATTTGCAATGGGACAGATACATGTCACAACCTGATAAGCTTGTAGCGGAGATGCTGAGAGTGAAAACCCATCCTTTGTTACCGAAGCCTCTGGCACAGATAGTACTCAGTTAATTTGCTTGAAAAAAGGCTTTATTTGTTTTGGAACTTGGAATTGGATGGAAACAACAAATGTAATAATAATAACAACAATAACAATAATTATATTGAAAAAAATAGGCAGGGTATTATTTCTGTCCGATAAGAAATGAAGCATATTTTATGGATTAGCTGAATAGAAAACTTTTTCTCAAATACAAAACTCTACAAAAAGACCTTTTTTGAAATGAAAATAAAGAATACATAAATGCATATGCAGCTAATATAATATAATATAATATAAGCACACAAAAGTTTTTCAAAAGGTTTTTGACGTTTTTGAAAGAAGTCTCTTATATGCTCATCAAAGCTGTGTTTACTTGAACAAAAATATAGTAAAAACAGTAATGTGGTGAAATATTACTACAATTTAAAATAGTTTTCTATTTAAATATATATTTTAAAGTGTAATTTATGTAAAGCTGAATTTTCAGCATCATTGCTCCAGTCTTCAGTGTCACATGATCCATCAGAAAGTTTTCTAACATGCTGATTTGCTGCTCAAGAAACATTTCTTATTATTAGCAGTGTTGAAAACAAAAAAATATATATTTTTGTGGAAACTGTAATACATTTTTTTAGGACTCTGATGAAAAGACAGTTCAAAAGAACAGCTTTTATTTGAAATAAAAATGTAACATTATTAATGTCTTTAACACCATGTTAGATCAATTTAATGCATCCTTGCTCAATTAAAGTAATAATAATAAAAAAAAAACCTAATGACCCCAAACTTTTGAACGGTCTCTCTATATGAACTGCACAAAATGAAACAGTACAGTTATCTTAAAGAGTTATTTCTACCTGCTCTGACCTTTTAAAATGAGTTTTATGGGTGTAACCTAATGCAGGCGGGTTGATTCAGTCACATTTTATAGTATTTTTGACATGAATAAAACCAGTTAATTTACCACATCTAGCACTTTTTAGGTTACATGACAAATCAGTTTTACAGTGTACATGCTTTGACTTGTAATGATACCAATTTTGTTTGTTACACTTGTCATCATTTTTTCTATTTTCCCTTATTCCATTTTATATCCCTTTGTTCCTTTTTCTAGTCCCAATTCAGACAAAGGAAAATCTAGGACTGCAAATCTAGTTTAAAAGCTTTGTGATATACAACTAAAGTCAACTCCAGTTCAAGAAAAGGACGGAAGTAATATCTTCTCTTTGGTAAATGTGATGTAACTGCACTGCTGCAGGGGATGACTATGCCATGACTTTATAAGTGTTTTTCGGGGTGAAGAGATACAGGGTTAAAATCCAACTTGATCCCGGTTCCAGTGGTGGTGGGTGGCTCAGTCCGGAAAACATCTGCACCGTGAATTGGAAGACCAAGGCTTAAGTCCTTCCAAAGCCACTTTTGTTAGCTATTGTGCCCTTGAGCAAGACACTTAACCTTCTTTCACTGCAAGGGTCACATTCTGTGAAGGCCCTTCATCTCTGTTTTCTGATCACAGATATACAGTAAAAAGTGTGTATGGTAGGTGCAGTTAACATTTTTAACGTTGAAAGCAACTTAAAGCAATATTCGCCTGCACATTCCCAACTAAATGGACCTGAAAGCTTTTATGGACATTGCCGAATATTTCTCTATGGAGACCTATACCTTCAGCCAGTCTTAAAACACTATAGATTACTAGAAGTCAATTGTCCTAGTTCTTTAAACTAGGTCACTTACATCTTTTCGGATGAGCATTTAACTGGAAAAGGACATGGAGTAGTTTTCTTCCGTCTAGCTATTGCAAAGTATTTTCTCCCGTAAATGTTCAGTTCACTTCATGGTCCTTTTCCTTCAGAAAGATACAGGCTAGTTGTAATGGTTTTCCAGGTTGGTGATTTTGCCCGCAGGATTGTTCCATTGACAGCAAAACCTGCTGATCAGGTACTTCTTTAATGAAATTCATGTACGTTTATCTGCGTTTATCATTTATCATCATAATGAAGTTGTTTAATTATCTAGAGATTTGGCAGTTGGGAATATGTGACACTGAAGGAAACGGCACGTCATTTTAAATGCTCAAGGTCTGCAGCCTTGACATTGAATTCACGCTCCATCCTTTTGTATCATTCTGTATACGTTTGCCTTCATTATCCTTTTTTCCCCTTTTATCCATACTTTTCCCCTGAGTCGCATTTCATCTTTGATGTAAATGTAGTTTACATCTTGCAAATCCTTCAGTGACTCATTACTCTTTATTAACAGAAAACAATATACAAAGCGAAAGTATTTATAAAGCTGTAGAGATTTGAATGTCTTAATAAGAGCTTTTAATTACATCTGAGGCTTCTTATGTTGACCTAAAGCATGGTAAAATTTAACAAAAATAGCTAAATACACGTTGGCGATCACAGGAGAATTGATTTCCCCCACTAATCATGGCATCCAGATTAATTAGTGTGTATCTATTAACACCCTCTCTGCATTTTTTAAGTATAGCATTCACAGTGGAATATTGCTTGCAGGTGTAGTTCAGACAGTGCATTTAATTCGTTGGTGGAGCTAATCAATCTAGTCCAGCTAATTGCATGTTTCCTTTTTAGTCTGTATCTAGTTTTAAATGGTGCTGGTCACCTGTTTTAAATTTCCAGTCACTGGATTATGATTAGAAATGCTTTATGTGATTCAAACAAGAAGGATATGTTTATAGATAAACATTCTTATCAGTATTAATCAATCATTGCTCTGTGATTTAAGTGTTAGGGCTATGATTGATTGACTGATTGATTGATTGATTGATTGATTGATTGATTGATTGATTGATTATATTATATTATATTATATTATATTATATTATGTTACTTTGTCAGTTTTTGGATAAAATTTATTCTGTCTCTGAGCAACATTAGTATTTGCATTCCTGAATGAATCTGAATTTTGAACAAAACAGTTGAGTGAATAATTCAGTGACTCGCTCATTAAATAATTTATTTGGCATCCAGATCGAATTTGCTGTCCTGAGTGAACCAATCTGTTTGAACAAATTGGTTGAACGAATGATTCAATGACTCAGTGAATGTCATTTGTCACCATCTACTGGCAAATGAATGTAAGCTGCAGAAGAAAAGTTATTATTATAGACCTCCTTAGTGTAAATCACATTGTGCAATAATAAATGTATGTTTTTAATATTATTATAACATAATATCACAATAATACTAATATGCATTTAATATCTAATATTATAGAATTTAGCCTTATTCATTATTTATTCAATTAATTTTCTTTATTTTGTTTATGACTGTTTATCACTTACATTACATTTATATTCATGTTTGTAGCAGATGATTTCTTTCAAGTTCAGGCTGTTATGGTGTTTTATTTTTGCATTTTCCATATACCCCTGACAGACTCTAATGTGTGTATTTAAACGTTTAAACCTGCACCCTATGTGTTTCCACCTACATCTAGGTTGGCAGTGCTGTTATTTACCGCTCTTTTTAACCAACGTCTCTCCCAGTGGGAATTGTGTGTGTTTCAATTACAGTCACTTGATGTTCTGTGTGAAGGCCTGTTGGGAGAGAATAAGTATCGACACAGACCATGTCCAGCATTAACCTCCATATTCAGGCTCCTTTGGGAGATGTTCTCTCAGCCAAACCCATGTTACATTCGCTCTTGTTAAAAAGCAAATGTAGACTCGGTGTCACAGTGTGTCACATACAATCTTATCTGTTTTTTTCTTGACTGCCTCAGACGCTGAATGACTACAGCTACTATGTATTGTTTGATATGAGGCCAAAGTTTCTGTCAAGACCGCTAATACGCAGTATGAGAGCTGTGTACTGTATATTTGACAATATTAGACAGCCTTTCAACCGTTTTAATTTCTGCTGTGACAGCATAATACATTTGACATTGAGAATAGGATTGATACACCACATAAAGGGAGCCATTGAGTATGTTTAAGGCTTTTCATACATTAGCATAGATAATTTATCATGCACTCAATGTTTTTTATTTTTTTATTTTATTTTTTATTTTTACTGGGTTGGAGACCACAAGGAGAGCTCTTTAACGTTTCATTATAGTAATATTTGCTACCTCATAATTTTTACTTTATTCCTACACAGGTAATTGGTGTATCTTTTCCCACTCTCATGTCTTTTCAAACTAATGTTCAAAATACACTCACAAGACACTTTATTTGGATACACTTGTTCAACTGCTCATTAATACAAATATCTACCCAGCCAATCACTTGGCAGCAACTCAGTGCATTTAAGCATGTAGACATGGTCAAGATGATCTGCTGAAGTTCAAACCAAGCATCAGAATGGGGAAGAAATGTGATTTAATTGATTTTGAATGTGGCATGGTTGTTGATGCCAAACAGGCTAGTCTGGGTATTTCAGAAACTGCTGATCTACTGGGATTTTCATGTACAACCATGAAAACTAGAATGGTCTGAAAAGAGAAGATATCTAGCAAGCAGCAGTTCTGTGTGTGAAAATGCCTTGTTGATGACAGAGATCAGAGGAGAATTGCTAGACTGTTTTAAGCTGATAAAAAGGCAACAGTAACTCAAATAACCACTCGTTACAACCAAAGATATGCAGAAGAACTTCTCTGAACGCACAACATGTTGAACTTTGAATCAGATGGGCTAGAGGAGCAGAAGACCACTCCAGGTGCCATTCCTGTCAGCTAAGAACAGGAAAATGAGGCTACAATTGGCATTAGCTCACCAAAATTAGACAATAGAAGATTGGAAAAAGGTTGCTGCTGTGACAATCAGATGGTAGGGTCTGAATTTAGCATAAACAACATGAAAGCATGGATGCATCCTGCTTTGTATCAATGGTTCACACCACAGCTTACCAAAGTATTGTTACTGACCATATCCATCCCTTTATCTTGTGATGGCTACTTCAGGATAACACACCATGTTACAAAGCTCAAATCATCTCAAACTGGTTTCTTGAACATGACAGTGAGTTGACTCTACTCAAATAGATTCCACAGTCTTCAGATCTTTGGGATGTGGTAGAATGGGAGATATGGATCATGGATGTGCAGCTGACAAATCTGCAGCAAGTGCATGATGCTATCATGCCAATATGAACCAGAATCTCTGAGGAATGTTTACAGCACCTTGTTGAATCTATGCCATGATGAATTAAGGAAGTTCTGAAGGCAAAAGGGGTTCCAACCTGATTCTAGCAAGGTGTACCTAATAAGGTGGCCGGTGAGTGTATCATATAAGAAAGAAGGTCATACAGGTTTGGAACAACATGTGGATGAATGAATGATGACACAAATTTCATTTTTGGGAGAGCCATCTTTTATATATGTGACCCTGATTTGTTAGGATAGGACAATATTTGGCCGAGGTACAGCTATTTAAAAATCTGGAATCTGAGGGTGCAAAAAAATCAAAATACTGAGAAAATCGCCTTTAAAGTTGTCCAAATAAAGTTCTTAGCAATGCATATTACTAATCAACAATTAAGTTTTGATATATTTACGTTAGAAAATTTACTAAATGTCTATATGAAACATGATCTTTACTTAATATCCTAATGATTTTTGGCATAAAAGAAAAATCAATCATTTCGACCCATACAATGTATTTTTGGCTATTGCTACAAATATACCCGTGCAACTTAAGACTGGTTTTGTGGTCCAGGGTCACATATTTGTACTGATTGTCTTATCTATCTATTTTACTGTGTGACCATAAAGACAACAAACTAAGCGAGAAGGTTTCAAATCCCACTAGGTGGTGCTATAATAAGCAAATTTCCGTTTCCGCACATAACTCTACCAAACCAAAATTAATAATTGTCTTTCATTCATAGTACTTAGTTAAAGTATGCCAAATATATAATATAGTGGACAAATTTGTCAATTCCCCTGCTGAGTTTTACATATGTTTTAAAATCAGAGTTTATTAAATCAGTAAGACTTCACACACACACACACACACACACACACACACACACACACACATATATATATATATATATATATATATATATATATATATATATATAATATCATTTAGATATCATGGAATAAAATTTCTCATATCGTGGCCATATAGCCCCCCAAACACCCCGCCCCCCGCCAACCCGTCCCGTATTGAAGCATGAGAAATCTGGTCACCCTACATTACTGCCATCATAAGAATCACAGTCATTGAGGTGGTCTCAATAGCAAACAGGTCTCTTGGTGTGATTTTTCACCATAAATAAGAGAAAATAAAGGCAGGTCGGCCTGACTCATGCCGGCTCAGCTCAAATCTGGACCATTACCCAGAGATTCAACACATTCAGCATTGCTGAGAGACAGTGGAACAGAGCCAATGGGTTTTACGAGGACACATCTCGCAAGTGTTGTCAGGACAATCCCGCTCGCGATAAGTACTCGTATCGTCCATTTTCTCACCGCGTGATTGGAATTTCATATTTCCGTCCTTCACATACAAATGGAAATATTGCACGTCCAAACACATTCGCATCTTGCTGCTCATAACATCTAGCCAGGAGTCACCCAGCCTGCAAATTGCCTGTGGAAAATTCTTGTTTGCTTGACTATTATGCATGCCACATCCTATTCAGACCTTTGTGTTGGCCGTATCCCCTGCATGCACAATTTCAGCCACGGGACTATGACATTTCCAAAACCCGTCTGCAATCGGTCACGGCGCACGAAATCCCTGAAATATTTTCATCAGGCGATGCGTCTCCCAGCATCTACATTCAGAGACATTATCCTGTCCTTGATGTTTTATCATTAGTTGGGAAGTGTTTGGGCTCCTACTGAGATCTTTTGATGGAGCACAGACAATAAAGTGATGGAGACAGCCAGCCAATTTTGCCTGCTGCGACTGTTCCCCAGCAAGGCGCCTGAGTATCTGTGCTAAAAAGTGGAATGATAGTCACATCGCACAGCCACAGTACAATAGCTCGGCCGCATTTGCCAGCGCCCCATTATTCCGCTGATTGTGCGATGGCTGTATCCAATATGACTGTGTGTTTATTAATAAATGATTCTCATAATGTAATTTTCTCTTTCTCCCGTTTCCATGCTCGCCGCATGATAGGAAAGCTGCCTGAAAGATTTGAATCAAGTCGAGTGCTTTTTGCAGGGTTCTGGACCTTTTTGGTTTTCTGCACTGTACGTAAATCCCATTTGGCTTTCGGATGCAAACTTTAGGACTGGTAACCCAAGCGATAAAATCGGATCCATTTGTGTTGGCCTTGTAAGTCAATATCTGGTACATCTACATCAGTTGCTGTAGTAATGATGTAAGCATCAGCAAGATGCTGTGAAACTTTTTCATACAACATCTGAGTGCAGCTGTCAGAGAGGACGAAAAACTGGAAATTTTGCCTCTGCTCACGTCCATCACTGCATCTCACCACAGTGCTGAAATCACAAGGCACATTCATGCAAATACTGCTGATTTATTCGCTCGTTCATTAAACAGTGCATTTGGACACAGCTGCAGACTGTATTGCACACTTATTGACGTTACATACACATAGTGTCGGAAAACGCCGATTGGATGCGTTCCAAAAAAGTCTGATTTTAATCGGATTGGATGGGGTTTGGATCACTTTGTAAACATCGGATTTCATGTGGGGGTTTTTTCGCTGTTCAGTCTACAAACAAAACAACTAAACGGATTTGAGTCAGATATGCCAAAACATCGGATTTTTGCTGCCTGTCTGAACAAAGCCGTTGGCACAGTGTGTTTTGTTTAATCACACGGCTTGTGTCGGCCAGTGTCATGCCCATTCAAATGCAGGCTTTATACTATTGCATGGATGTCTAATTCTATATTACTTAAGCCGTCGTATTCTATTGTTGCAGGTAGTAAACCCATCATTTCATTTCAAGTCATTTTCTTTACATGTTTCTTACATTACATTTGATCAAATATTTATAGCTGGCCAATTTGCCTTCATCTGTTTCAGTAACACTGATTTGTAGGAAAATGCTTCACAGTCAGACATGCAATTTCATATAAAAGCAAAACGACAGGTCATTTTTGTTTCAGTCAAGGATATTTATGAGCCATTGTCTGTTTTAGGCCCCCTTTACATCTGGACATTCTTCAGTGCATTTGCACATTATATTACAATATATCTCAAGTGTGATTTAATAAAAGTCTGCCTGCAATTACCCATACAAAATGTAAAACACAACTTATATATTGCATCACAGGTTGCACAAACTGAGCATGCTCCATGTTTGACCAAATATTAGAGACATTAAAAGATAGTTAAAGTAAAAAAAAATCTGGGAAAGTCACTTTATAGAAGAAGTGACTTGTGACTACTGATTTTTAATTACATCAAAAAAATAATACATAATTACACATTAATTACACATTTAATTACTCTCAAAAGTTTTGAGTCATTAAGATTTAAAGAAATTAATACTTTTATTTAGCAAGGATGCATTAGATTTATTAAAAGTGACAGTAAAGACTTAAATTTCAATTTCAAAAAAAATTGTTTTCAACATTGATAATAATAACATCTTTCTTGAGGACTAAATCAGCATATTAGAATAATTTCTGAAGGATCATGTGACACTGAAGACTGGAACAATGATGCTGAAAATTCAGCTTTGCCATCACAGGAATAAATTACATTTAAAATTAAAATTGTAATAATATTTCACAATATTACTGTTTCATTGTATTTTTGACCAAATAAATGCAGCTTTAGTGAGCATAAGAGACTTTTGGTTTGTAGTTTATTCCCTCATTAAAGCCATTAAGTACACATTCCTGTACATTTCCCTTTCTGTCTAGATACATTTCAAATACATTTTTGCTTCAAATCAAAGTTCGTAATGTTTTGATTAATCTCAGAGCTGGTTGGTTTGGTTCACGTCTTTGAACTCCTTGATGAAGATTTTGAAAAAAAAATCCCTATGGAAAAAAAAAAAAATGAATGGAAAAAATATTTCCGGAACCAAGATGGCTTAACAAGTGGCCAGGCACTGTTGCGCTCTATTGCATTTCCCTGCTCTAGAAACATTCCCACAGTAAAAGAATGCTAATAAGACTGGGAGACAATAAAGTTTTGAATTGCCCCTACGAGGATCTGGAAAGAGAAACAGGATATTGTTCATTAAATTGAATGACCAGATCATAAGACCTGATAAAAGAACAGCATGTTGGAAAATGTACAAATCATTCCCTCAAAATGACAGATATCGATCTGTTATTATGCAGGCTACTGCTTGCATAGATGGAAAACAAGACAGATTAAGTAAAGATTTTTTCCAGTAAATATAGTCAGGTTTGTGCTTGATGACAAAAATGTTCCCAGGTATAAAGGGAGTCTTGGTAAAGAGATGTTCCTCTTTCTTTCAGATATCTCTATCATACTAACATGATGGCTTTTGTGACTTCTCTCCTTCATTTAATACCTCTTATGTGTGTTTTCATTTTCTCCATCTAGATGTTCTCACCACAACCCCCCCACCCACCACTACCACCATCAACGATTTCCAAGGTACAGTATCCCATCTGAGCTGCAGGGTTATCACTCCATCTCACCCTTTTTTACATTTTTCCTGTGTCCTGCTGTGCTTGTGCATCTCCGTGTATGTGCGTGTGAGAGAGTGCAAGTATGCCACTGATGCATGTTACTGTCCATGAGCTAAAAAAGACAGCGGGAAGAGGGTAAAGTGCAGGGGCTCGTACGGAGATGGGCGGGCCACCCTAATAAGATAAGACGGCCTTGCCGACATTGTCACTTGTCAGGTTGTGCTTGTCAAATCCTTTTCTGTCACTCGCCTGATCTTTCACCGTAGAGATTCATTTTGGAGCGAAAATCTTATCAGGATCTCGGCGTGTCTGTGCCCCAGATTACGATTACAAATATCCTCGGCCTTCCATAAGAGTGACATCAACACATCCTTGAAATGCTCTGATGAAACACACACTGTAAAAAGAATTTTTTTTTAAAGTTGTAAATAAAAACAAAGATTACAGTGATCAGCATCATAATTGCTGAATGAAATCCAATACTTGTTTCTTACTAATCATGGGGTGCTTGTTCCAAAAATAGTGTCTGTTTTGCTCTATCACACTTTCTCACAAAATATGATGCATTTTGTAGCAGTTTTGCTTTCGACAATCATTTGTAAGCTGAACCAGTCTTGTATTATCACTTAATAACCAGAAAAACTGTCACAAATACATGATTCTTATCGGTTTTTTTGAGCCAGCTTACTAATATTTGTTCAATTTTCAATTGATTTTCACATGTACAGTATAAATGATTCCGAAGACGTTATTTTTATGCCTAATCCTGATTTCAAGGTCAGAATTGTGGCCGGTAGTGGAAGAAAATACAAATGTGCTACATCTCTGGATGTTTATGGATGAAAAATAATGATAAATGTCTTTGAAACAAAAAAAACATGCTGAATTGCACTAACTGAAAAAAAAAAAATAATAATAGTGCATTGTATTAACAGTGCTTGGATTTTAATGCCTTGTATTTTCAGGGCTTGCATTTTTCACACACATTTTCCACTGAATTTCTGGAAGCGAATTTGCCTGTCGAATATTATACATTGTATTTTTAAACAGATTGAATATTTCGGAAGTGAACTCTGGAAGGTGAATATGCTTTCTTGAAGTTTTTTATTATGAAATGTGTGCATTATTTTTTCAGGTAGTGCAATTAAACATGCTGTTTTTGTTTTAAATACATTTGTCATTATTTTTCTTCCATAGATGTTTCTCTGCATCCAAAGATTAACTGAAAATTACAGATTTTGTGAAAAACCTTGTTTATGAACTTGTGTTTAGTAAAGTTCTTTGGAGTATTTGAACATTTTTCCATTCCTTTGAAGATTGGAAGTTAAATTATATATTTTGACATTTGACTGATTTTGATATTTTAATCAGTGTATTAAAGCTGATATATTATATAGATATGTCAGACTGTCCTCCAACAAAAGACAACCCTATAGGTCATTTGTGCAATCACCTTATTATGACCTATATTTACATTTTAAAGTTAAGCGCCCTCTAGCGGGCGTAAAAATAATGACAGTGTCGTGCTGCGTCTGTCGTCATGAAATAACATATAAATGTCATTACCAAAATGCGTGTTTATTTAAATGCAATGTGTGGAGTTTTTACATGGTCCAACCCAATCTCAAGGCAATTCGTACATATTTTACTAGGTGGCTAGTTCTTACAATTCGTACAAATGACCACACCTAACCCCGGCCCTAAACCTACTCTCACAGAAATCGTGCAAAATCGTGATTTATAGCGTGTATACATTTAATGAGCATGTGCGTTCTCTGGAATCGAACCCATGATCACATGATTGCATATCATCGTATAACACAATGCTCTACCAATTGAGCTACACGAAACCCGAATTATGACGCAGATAAAAGAGTACAAAGCATTAATATGAAAGTGTCCTGTTGCTGATAGGGGCGCAATTGTAGTATACGCTCTGATGGGTCGTATTTCAGGGATTTTGACAAACGACCTATATGGGTGTATTGGTTGGAGGACATGTTGAGATATGTATGTAATATATCACCTATGATAGATAGATAGATATACAGATAGACAGATAGATAGATATACCAGGTCTTTTTTGAAATCAGCAGAAAGATTTTTTTATTAAATTTAATGCATTACTTGCCATTTCTTTGTGATTATTTGTAAAATTTACTAGCAATTTCTGAGCGAAACTTATTTCTACACCAAATTTTTGTCAGTGTATCGACCATGATTTATTGTGTTGCTTCATGAATGATGTCGTCAGTTGTCGCTATCAATTTTCCAATAGTTTTTTATTCTGATCCTAATGGGGTTTTCTTGAGCTCTTAAAAATACTCTACCAATCCATGTTTATTAACATGCAAAGGAAAGCTCTGGACTAGGAATTCCCAGCAAATAAATCAATGGCAGGTAATTGGTGCTATATAGAAATGTAATACATTTTTGATGAGCTAGCAAAGAGTGAGAAAGGATAGGGTGCACTCTACTATCAAAAAAATCAATTAAGCCATAATGTCTTGCCGAAATGCTCAGTAGCTTTAGGGGTTGACATTTAAAGATGATTGCCATTTATAACACAAAATAAATGGCTAAATGGAAGCACCGATAGTGGCACCTTTAACAGATGCCGCACTTTCTCCTCTTTGGTAAAATCTTCATGCACGGCGAGTAGGAGCGTGATAGTGTCAGCCTTTCAGAGGAATCATCTATGCTCAGGACTTTTCTGTGATCATCAGGCTGAACTAAGTCATGTCTGGTTTTCACTCGGAAGAGCCGTTCTCTTGTGTTCCTTCCCAGGCCTAACTTCTCCGCATGCAGAGTAAGCATGTAAGAAGTTTATTGGTGTAACCGTCTTAACCTCGGATTACCGTTCGAGCAGAACTTTCTTTCAAGCAGACACGGCGGGTAATCCACTCACGGTGAGTACAGGAGAACTCGGGGGACCTGCTAGACATCTGAAACAGTCACAGTGTTTTATCTGATATGCAGTCTGGTCTTTAGGGCCCGTGGACGGCTACGGTTGGCCAAATGTGAGCCTGGGTCCTGCGCGTTTAGACTGTGGGTGTGAGGAATCAGCGATTAATATTGATGGATGAATGTGAGTGCCAAGCTGGTTTTTGTGAAAGGGCGAAAAAAGTGTGCCATACAAGTGAATATATTGTATGAATGCATATGAGACAGCCTCAGAGCATTATTGTATTACATATGGTTGATTGTATACTGATTGTACATTTTATAAAAGCAGCACATTATTTCTGGGGTTTTTTTTTTATTTATTTTTTATTTTTTTTTGGAAAGTAGAGGCTGGAAAGTAATGAAGCAGCCTGTTCACATTAGTATGTGGTACACTACCAGTCAAAAGTTTTTGAACAGTAAGATTTTTAATGTTTTTAAAGAATTCTCTTCTGCTCACCAAGCCAGCATTTATTTCAGCCAAAGTACAGCAAAAACAGTAAAATTTTGAAATAACTGAAATTTAAAATAACTGTTTTCTATTTGAATATATTTTAAAATGTAATTTACTCCTATGATTTCAAAGCAGAGTTTTTAGTAGCATATATATATATATATATATATATATATTTGGATATGCAATATAGACGTATTGACAGTATCTAAAAGGGTAACTACATGTACACAGCTAAATGATTAAATATATTTAATATTCAGAAAGGCTGCATTGATTCAAACTGACAGTACAGTGCTGAGATTTTTATTTTAAGTAAGTGCTGTTCTTTGTGAACTTTCTATTCAAATAATCCTGACAAAAATTATTGCCGTTTCCACAAAATTATGAAACAACACAAATGTTTTCAACATTTATAATCAGAAGAAATGTTTCTTGAGAACCAAATCAGCATATTAGAATGATTTCTGAAGGATCCTGTGACACTGAAGACTGTAGTAATGATGCTGAAAATAAAAAAATAAAAAATCATTAAAAAACATTTAAAAATCTTACCAACCCCAAACTTTTGAACAGTAGTGTACTTCTTACTATTATAAAGATATTTTTACTGTCCTACCCTCACCCATACTCTAACCACTTTTCAATAAAATATTTAGAAAATGTAGATAAAAGTACAGTAAAAATATTTTGGTACAATATAAAAAAGTAAGCATGGGGTATTAAATTACATAGACTTGGAATATAATGCACAAATAAAATGCATTAGTTATTATCATTTTATGCTGCACTTGTCATGTATTTAAAGGTAATGTAACCTTACAAATATATTTAGTCGTATAAATATAATGTAAACAATATGTAACAGACCCAAAACTGAAACGTTGGTAATAATAAAATGCTTCAGTGAGTGTGCGGTTATATTTTGTCTTTACTAAACTGCCCAAAATAACAGAACTGTCTCCATCAGAGATACTACTGCACCCACACTTGTTCTTGACATCCCATTCTTGTGGGAGGGTCTCTCAAGATTTGCACTACACCACTGACCGAGCCTACGAGTTTAGTCTATGAGTATGAGGGGTCGGTCAGCATTATTTGATTTCGAGGGGATTGGATCTGCCATGGATCAGTGATTAATATTGATAGGTGCAAGTGAGTGCCAAGCAGGTTTCCATGAAAGGGCAAAAAGTGTACCATCCAACTGGATATATGGACGCCCTGCTGGGTATTGATGAAATATAAAACAATGAAGACAGCTGAGCTCTAGATCAGGGGCGCCGCAGGGCGGGTCTATTTTTTTATAAGACGGTGTCAAGTTAGAGCAGGTTTTTTTCCAGAAAACGGCTGCTAGATGTGAACGCACATACTCATCAGCATCTGTAGATGTTTTTCTCCTCTCGTTATTCAGTATCGCCACCTCAAACTTCCCCGTCCTAGAAATCTCTTCCATGAATCTCCCAAACAATCCAATTAAGAGTGGAACGTGGAGACAGGCAGCCGGACGCATGCGATTGTTGACTCAGTCACTTTCGGCAGCTTTGTTTTTGCGGCAGGACGACGCAGACATTTAAAGGTTACCAGATTTGCTTTAAAACCCTTTGAACAGACAAAAAATGATGTGTCCTTGCTCCATATGTAGACATCAGCAATGTTTTCCTATATAATGAGTTCCTCCTCAGAAATTTTTCAAGGCCTATCCAATATGTCCTGGCTGAGCTCACTGTGCCTGCAGGTAAAGCGGAGGGTGCTGGGCTCATGGATCTGTCTGCTGAGCGTCATTTATGCAGCTCTGCGTGGGAATGATGGAGTTGCTGCCGGCCAAACAACACACTGAAGACTTTGTGTATCATTAGTCTTAAAACAAGCTCTCCAGCTTTGGCTGTGATTTAATTTGTCACTGCGAATGTACTATGCTCCTTCCCACCTTACGATCTTCTTTCACAACACAATGCCAGGGAGGGCTAATTTTAGACCTTTCTTACTGTTTGTTGACTTCAGGCACATAGTATCTTGTTTTTTAGCATTGTTGTCAGCTGCATTTATAATATGGAAGCTTTTGGTTCCTTAGCTGACTTAAGTTGATGCACACTGTACGATTTTGGAGACAAACTGTGGGATTTGTAAAACGATGGCAGAATAGGCGGTCTTTGTGACACCCTCACCGATGAATGATTAAATGCCTTTAATTGCAATAAATGGACAGACTATCGATACAGATTTTCAGATTTGCTCGATTCTGTTAATCTGATTATTTCTGAATCGCTTTGATTTGATTCTGTGCATAAGATTCTTTTGTGGACAGAAATTCTCTCTCTGCCAATTTTTTTTTTTTTAGTTTAATTATTCAAAAAACCTTAACTTTTAACTAATTATCTAATGTTAGTTTCAAAAATTAACAACAGGGCCCAAACTATGTATTCAATTGCATCTTAACAGACAAAACCAAAAACTGCTCATTGAACCCATTAAAGTAAACTTCAAATCACATTTCTGATATTATACATTAAATAATAACGTATTTTATCAAACTACTCTATCACTGAAAGTAATTATAACTTGATGTTTATTCAGTAAGTGCTCTGATTGATTCATTGACTTCATTCAGTGAAGGATCCATCAGACTGATTCAAATGGTTAATCAATGAATCTTTTTGAATGATTTATTAAATCATTTGTTCATGAATGTGTCTATACTGGTTGTGCTGTATGTTGTGATTTGATTCACAAGCTCTCAATTCTGTTGATTATTCCATTTGATTAGATTCTTATTCAGATCTTTGCATATTTCAGTAATAATCTGTTATATTTAGTTATAATTTGTTTGTTTTGCTTACATATGAAACAAATCTCTCAACTATGTTTTATATATATATATATATATATATATATATATATATATATATATATATATATATATATATATATATAATTTATTTATTTTATTTATTTTTTTTAATTAACAGGCCAATACTATGCAGTTCAATATCTGTTAACATAACAGGAACTACTCAGTAACTAAAGTAACTTTTAAATGCCATTTCTTGTGAATTATTTTTAATGTATTTTATTAAAATATTCAGTCACTGAGAGTAATGATACCTTGATGTTCATTTAGTAAGCATTCTGATGGATTCAGCTAGTTCAATCATTAAAGGATCCCTCAGAATAATTTAAACAGTAACTTCTGAGTTCATGGGTCATCTTGAAAGATTCATTAAATCATTTATTCGACTGCACTTGCGCCGTATGTTTTGATTCAAAAGAGTTGGTTTAAAAGAGTTCATTTGCTTATTAATTGGACTGCACTGGAAAAGCCCTAATGAACTAATTGCATTGTGATTAACTGTAATGAATCTCGCAGGGAAGTGAAGTTATGACTGTGTAATGAACATTGATGCTAGCTTGTCTGTATGATATGCAATGTAATTATCTGCTTATATATCGTTCCCTTTCAGTTTTAATCATAGTATTACAAATACCTTGAGTTTGCTTTGAAGAATAAGCAGCCCACAAATTCATTCTTTCATCAGACCATGACAGACTTCAACATTAGCACAATAGCTTGCTTGAGAAGTGTCAGAATGTGACACAGTTGATAATGTAAAATGCCCAGTCAACCCTGTCAATTGCGACCAAAGCCCTAAGACTGACATAAGACGGCCAATGTGGCACAGTCTGCTTTGGCTTCTACCCAAGATCTCACCGGGCTCATACCGTACACTCTGACAAACAACAAATGCAAAGGACAGAAAAAAACAGTCACACAGTGTGCAATTGGCTTTAGAAAAGACCGAGTCTATTAAAGATTTTTTTTTTTTTTTTTTTTAAAGAAATGCACAGCGGTGGCTCATTATCAGGCGTCATTCATTGTAACAGCATGGTGTCACACAGTAAGCGTCACAGTACCCACATAGAGTAAATCACTGTGAACTCCCACCAGATGCAGTTGTACTAATCAGATGTGAAAACACTGTACCAGATGTTGCCTTTGGTCACCCCATATGAGCTCCTCAGAGAAGTTTCCTCTGTTGATTTTTGGAGAACAAAGAACGGCATCAAATGTGAAAAATGCCACAAACTGTGCGGCCTCTTTCAGAGCCGAATCCACTGTGATTACTGCATGCGGAGTGACAGTTAAAAACCCTTCGTTTGGATTTTACTCTCCAATGCTCTCATTAAATGCTACATGTAGATGCTCTGCAGAATGTAGGCTATCCATGGGTTCCAAAGACGTAACTTCCGCTATGCTCGCCGCCTTATTTGTGTCCGATGTGACAACGAGCACAGCACATCTCTATGAGATTTAATAGATAATATTAATATATTGAAATAATAAATTACCTTTTACTACCATTTCCCACACTGATCCCTGGACTTAATTATTTTTAGGATAGCAAGTGTAACAGTTAGGCCATGTAATGTCCTGATTACTTGTAAATTTAAAACTGACATCAGCTCAAAGAACTTTTGAGTCAATGATAGTGTAACAAGATAACGTTATTAGCTTACTATACAATCTGAATTTAATGGAAATTTAGCTAATATTAGCACAATTTATAATTACTCATTCTTTCTGGACAAATTACTGTTTGAATTGCGAACGTAGCCGCTCGATGAAGGCTTTAAGAGCTTGAAGAATCCTCTGCGGCTGGTCGCTCCTGCTTCATGGCGATTCCGTTCTCCGTCCGCGTTCTGGTTTCAGTTTTGGTGAATGCAAACAACGTGAATACTGATCATGAGCCCAACATCCAGCAAGCCAAGAAAACATGCAATCTACCTGAGGGAAGACGTCTTTCACTTCTAGTGTATTCTTAAACCTGGATTTCATTACTGAAGCACAAATCCAGGCACCAAAAGCAGCCCACGCTAAGTTCTCTTTAATTAAAAATATGCATTTTCATTTATTCATAGGCTACATGGCTGCAATAACATTTCAGTTCAAAATTTTGCCATTGTTAAAAAAATGCTTTACTGACTAATGTTTCAGACTTTCAGTTGTTATGCTCTCAAAATGTATGCCATATATATGTATGTAGGCTATGTCCTAAATTATTACACCACTTGTGCAGCTAGTCACAATTCACAAAGGTAATTTACTCAGGACAATGTTTTTTTTGGTTTTTTTTTGGTTTTTTTTTTGTATGACAAATTCAATATAATGATAAATAAATAGGTTTAGCAAAACAAATGTGATTATTTTTGAGAACCTTGTGATATATACACTTAACTGCAGACACAAATGACGTGGTGCAATACAAATATTTTAGCGTCCTTTATTGTCCTATAAAGAATCACAATTGACCGTACGTTAGCTGCCAGTGGTGCCTTCTGATTGAAGCCAACAATTTATTCCGCCGATCTAACCTCTTTGAGATCGAGTAAAATTGTAGTTCGGGGTTTTTC
Organism: Spinibarbus caldwelli; assembly: GCA_039654775.1. Lineage (NCBI taxonomy): Eukaryota > Metazoa > Chordata > Actinopteri > Cypriniformes > Cyprinidae > Spinibarbus > Spinibarbus caldwelli. The sequence goes on along the minus strand of CM077253.1, from coordinate 16,905,154 downwards.
TGTCGACTGTTGTTACAGCACAACATATCCCGGGCATACTGTAACCTTGTGAACCTTCTGGGAGTGTTTGGTTGATCTTTCTCTGGTAGTTGTGGCTGCTGTGACCGTAGACTGACAGCTCGCGCAGCTGTGACTCAGACACAAAAATGGCGGCAATAAAACAGTGACGTCACATGAAACCTATGGATAGCACAGGAAATACTGCTCTTACTGTTTCTACTGCGTGTGTAAATATAATAGATGCAGTACAGTACAGTATGTACATTTTCCACATGTATAAAATACCCATATGATCTATGCTACGACATTTGACAAAATCTATCTCTCTGTCTATCTCTCTTTCTATCAATCTGTCTATCTATCAACCGTTCTATCAATCATTCTGTCTATCTGTCTATCTATCTATCTATCTATCTATCTATCTATCTATCTATCTATCTATCTATTGTTCTGTCGTTCTATTTCTATCTGTCTATCTGTCTATCTATCTATTGTTCTGTCGTTCTATTTCTATCTATCTATCTATCTATCTATCTATCTATCTATTGTTCTGTCATTCTATTTCTATCTATCTATCTATCTATCTATCTATCTATCTATCTATCTATCTATCTATCTATCTATCTATCTGTCATTCTCTCATTCTATTTCTGTCATTCTATCTATCTATCTATCTATCTATCTATCTATCTATCTATCTATCTATCTATCTATCTATCTATCTATCTATCATTCTGCTGTTCTGTTGTTATGTCATTCTGTCATTCTATCATTCTATTTATGTCATTCTATCTATCTATCATCTATCTATTGTTCTATCTATCATTCTATCGTTCTGTCATTCTGTCATTCTATTTCTGTCGTTCTATCTATCTATCGTTCTATCATTCTATATGTCGTTCTATCATCTATCTATCTATCTATCTATCTATCTTGCATTCTACTGATATATCATTCTATTTTTCTATTTACTATATTCTGTCATTCTGTCATTCTATTTCTGTCGTTCTATCTATCTATCGTTCTATCATTCTATCTGTCGTTCTATCTATCTATCTATCTATCTATCTATCTATCTATCTATCTATCTATCTATCTATCATTCTGCTGTTCTATCGTTCTGTCATTCTATTTATGTCATTCTATCTATCTATCATCTATCTATCTATCATTCTATCTATCATTCTATCGTTCTGTCGTTCTGTCATTCTGTCATTCTATTTCTGTCATTCAATCTATCGTTCTATCATTCTATCTGTCGTTCTATCTATCTATCTATCTATCTATCTATCTATCTATCTATCTATCTATCTATCTATCTATCTTGCATTCTATTGATATATCATTCTATTTTTCTATTTACTATATCTATGTAATAACTTTTAAAGCTCTTATTTCAGCTTTTAGGGAATTAAGTCTTAAAGACTAGGGTTGATTTGATTGAATGGATCTTAATTCAAACCTTATCGTTTATCCTTTATTAACGACTCGTCCAGCGAGACATTAAGTCAGTATATCTTAACAATTTTGTTTATCTTGCTTTGTGGCCAACAGTAAAAACAAACAAAATAGTAATTTATCAATTTTGAGCAAGGTAGCAAAGGGTCAACAGCTCAAGGCAGTAACTGATCAAATACAAAACACAGACATTGCTCTATACAATGAAACAAGTTTATTGAACTACTAAGATTACATGAGACTAAGACTACCTAAAACACACACACACATACATACATACATACAGTTCTGAAGATAAGAGTCATTGGGTTGGACTGAAGTCCCAAAGTCTAGTATACTACCAGTTCTAAATCGCAACCTGAGAACAATCACAAAAGCAGAGATCTGGCTTGTCTTTAACTGCTTAAAGGATTTAGCACCGGCTCAGCAAGAGACTGAAAACTTTGTTTGGGGTTACTTGCGATTTGAGTTGGCTGCTCAGCTGATCGGGGCTTGTCTCTTTGGCTCATGTTAAACTGAAAGAGGAATCCCGGCTCGGATTGGCTGTCGTTTAGGTGACGTCTCAGGATAGCCCTTGTCGTGATAGGTTGGTTGCCTGGTTAGGTGAGAGTTCTGAAGTTCCTCTGAGAGTCTGTTTGCACGGCTTTAGGCTTTGAGGATTTCCGCAGAGTCACGAAGTTTCAGCGAAGTGTTTTGAGTCTGGCGTCTTGCTCGTGTGATCGTTACAGTGTGAGCGCTTTGTAGCGCGATCAACGAAGACGAAGAGCAGTTTCAAACAATGGCGAAAGGGCAAGCGAGCTAGCTGTTTATGACATCAGGTTTTTAGGAGGCCCCTTGGGTTCATCCCAGAAGCGAGTGTCCCAATCAGATGTTGTTGCAGGGCTTAGCCACACCCCGTACTGTCCTTCTTTGGACACAAAACTTAATCTGATCTGCGATCTCCCATGTGGGGAACATCTCTGGAGTTTTAATAACTTCTTATAAAAGTATTATCATCATTCGTATGATGCTGAAAATCGACATATAATTCGCACCGAATTGTTGCATTTATCATGACAATTCATACAAAACCAAACTCAACATATTTCACACACGTTAATAGCTTTTCCTGCTAGAACAAAAAGGATCACAAATTAAAGATTAAAATGAAACATCACGCATAAAAGGGCATAGAACACAATTATTAATAAGCATATTGCTCCAACACTTTAAATGATTTTAAATGATTGTTTAAATTATTGTCCTTTTGAAATTATTTATTTGAAACTTTTCTGTTCATTAAAGGACAAGCTGAGCATGCAGGAGAACAGGGATCGTGTGTCATGAGACCTGTTGCATAGATCCCGTGCTGCAGGGCTGAGGGCATCCGTGAATTATTCTATGGTCCATACACGATCCCGTGTTGCAAGACAATGATCAATTGTGTTCTCTTGATTTAATAGATACATCAGTTCATAATCCATACATGCTGATTAGATCACGAGGCTTCCACAGGTTGCGAGAAAGACCCTTGCAGTTCTGCATACAAAAAGTTCTTTGTGTTTAGTTGACTGAGTTAGTCATTATCTCTCTTCTGAGTGGATAGGAAAAAGCTGACAGGAAACCAGCTCAGGATATTGACGTCACGTGCTAGTGATAATTACTTAGCACTTGTGATGGTTCAGAGAGGGGGAAGAATTTAGATTCTTCTTAGTGTGAATTTGTTTGATATCTCATTGTGGGATAGTCTCTATATATGAAATTCCTACATCTAACTATTATTATATTGTTCTATCCATAATCAAAATAGTAAAATTTGCTTTTTGACTGATGTAAAATATATACAAATATATCATTCTCTCCTACATTTTTTCTTTCTAGTAGTGTATCCTTTATCAGTCCCATTATGGAAGGAGGTTGTGAAGTGCATTTTATGTTGACGATATATTTCTTTGTATAATGTGTATTGTTTTACATTCTATATAGCGCAGTATGCTAAAATTCCATTTCAAACATGCCTGTGTTTCAATGTTTATATTGACACTGAGTGGCCTCCTTTGGGCTGGACGTCCACGCAGCTGAGCAGACCACCAAGCTCATCTCGCCCCCCCCAGTCCCCTACCCTAAACCTTTATACACTGCTGTTTGTGAAGTTGCATCGTGTTGTTTGTTGTTTCAGTGCATCACTGGTCTTTGCTCAGTCTGTGTTTGTTGTTTGTCCTGTTTATTTTCATCTCATCTCTTTTTGCACGCTCTTTCCTCCTACCTGCCTCTTCCATCCTCTGCCCTCCTCATGAGCCCAGACAGCCCAGCGTGCTCAGAGCCACTACCCCTCCCGCATACATCTGAGCCGGCTCTGTGCTCCTGCTGCTCCTGCTCTTTCATGTCTGCTCTCATAGCCCACATGAATATCACAGTCTACCGTCATGGCGCAGTCATACATGTGCGAGAATGTCACTTTGCTTAAACACGCTGAGATGAAAGCACAGAGAATCAATTCAGTACAGGAAGCTTGTTCATTCGGTGGGGGAAATAATGGGGGAATGAACTGCCATCAGGGACTGATGAGAAGACACGATGCGCGATCGTTCCGCAGTGTGTTTGCAGGGAAAAAAGGGCCACCTCGAGTGCACGTGCTCGATCGTGTTTTGAAATAATTCAAGTTTGTTGTGTACGGGGAAGATAAGTGATTATCACATGTCTTGTAATTTCCTTTCATGCATAATGGCGAGCTGTAGGAGGCCACATTTCCAATCACAGACTTCAGCGAGTTTTAGGCCTTTTATTATCATCTGAATATATACATGAGTGAAAATAAAAAGTTTGTGGTAGTGAAATTTCTGAATTTAAGAACTGGTATCCTATGAGTAGCCTACATAAATGTAAACTTGAAATGAATTGCTACAGAATGTTTGAATTGGAATGACGGGAAGATGAATTAAATTTAAATTCCAAAAAATCAACATAACACAGGAATTTCATTATTTTGGATGTTGTGTTCATCTGTGACAAAACATAATTAATTATATTATAATGAATGTTAATAATTATATTATTATGTAATATTAATCCCAGTATTCTGTGATGAAAATAAAACCTAAATTATTTAATATATAATATGGAGGGGGAAAAAGTAATATAATACTTTGAATGAAGTGTATATTTATATTTGTTATATTTATTTATGTATATTATTTTATACTAATGTGTTACATATTATATTTCATGTATTTAAAACGTATGTTGTATATATATATATATATATATATATTCCATGGTCTGTCTGAATACTGGATTCTGATTGGCTGGCAGGTACGCAGTATATCCGTTTAATGCACAGGTAGTTCCAAGTCAGTTTAATCACCGTTCTAAATTAATGCGCTGCTTTAATTGATGCACACTAACCAACATGCATCACTCGCTCGCACACACACACACACACACGGAGAGAGAGAGAGAGAGATCGCAGATTGTGCTGCACACACACACACATAAACTTCCAACGCTTCCCCGCAATTTTTATTAATAAAATAAAAGATAGATACTAGATCGCTACATTATATTCCCCAGCAACGAGGTGATAAAATCGCTGTTTTTGAAGTAATTTTTTTGTAGAGAGAGAGACGCGCAGACGCAGCAAGCAGGTACACACAACTGTCCTCTCTCTCTCTCTCTCTCTCTCTCTCTCTCTCTCTCTCTCTCTCTCTCTCTCTCTCTCTCTCTCTCTCGATTGATCGATAATTAATTGAAATACATGCTATAATTCATTCAAATAAATGTGGTCTTACCGCACTATTTCATCTCTGTGTCTGATTTGAAGCTGGCAGAATGCTAGCGCTAACGAGCCGTAACTGACGAAAATAACTGTCATTTTTACCCATTCGTTCAAATATTGCGCTGCAAAGAGCAAAACAAGTTTTAACTTGTCTATTACTTGGCAAATGACCATTATCGTTATGAAAAGATCTAAATCTCAAGAAAATCACATACAAACCATGTCCTATCGTAATCATGTGTTTATTATCTTATATAATCTATAGTGGCTGTTGTCATGTTTATTTCTGCTGTGTAAAAGCCTTAACGTGTGCTCTGGCTGAAACTCACGTTGTTTGTGATGTTACAACCGCCTCTCCGTTCTTAAGTTCGCGTCAGGCGGTTCTTTGCCTCCACATCGTGCATTAAAATCCTTTAATGCACGGCTAGCCACTGATTATCCCTTACATATATACAGGTGCATCTCAGTAAATTAGAATGTCGTGGAAAAGTTCATTTATTTCAGTAATTCAACTCAAATTGTGAAACTCGTGTATTAAATAAATGCAGTGCACACAGACTAAAGTAGTTTAAGTCTTTGGTTATTTTTAGTGAATTGTTGGCCTTCTGGAAAGTATGTTCATTTACTGTATATGTACTCAATACTTGGTAGGGGCTCCTTTTGCTTTAATTACTGCCTCAATTCGACGTGGCATGGAGGTGATCAGTTTGTGGCACTGCTGAGGTGGTATGGAAGCCCAGGTTTCTTTGACAGTAGCCTTCAGCTCACCTACATTTTTTGGTCTCTTGTTTCTCATTTTCCTCTTGACAATACCCCATAGATTCTCAATGGGGTTCAGGTCTGGTGAGTTAGCTGGCCAGTCAACCACACCAACACCATGGTCATTTAACCAACTTTTGGTGCTTTTGGCAGTGTGGGCAGGTGCCAAATCCTGCTGGAAAATGAAATCGGCATCTTTAAAAAGCTGGTCAGCAGAAGGAAGCATGAAGTGCTCTAAAATTTCTTGGTAAACGGGTGCAGTGACTTTGGTTTTCAAAAAACACAATGGACCAACACCAGCAGATGACATTACACCCCAAATCATCACAGACTGTGGAAACTTAACACTGGACTTCAAGCAACTTGGGCTATGAGCTTCTCCACCCTTCCTCCAGACTCTAGGACCTTGGTTTCCAAATTAAATACAAAACTTGCTCTCATCTGAAAAGAGGACTTTGGACCACTGGGCAACAGTCCAGTTCTTCTTCTCCTTAGCCCAGTTAAGACGCCTCTGATGTTGTCTGTGGTTCAGGACTGGCTTAACAAGAGGAATACGACAACTGTAGCCAAATTCCTTGACACGTCTGTGTGTGGTGGCTCTTGATGCCTTGACCCCAGCCTCAGTCCATTCCTTGTGAAGTTCACCCAAATTCTTGAATCGATTTTGCTTGACAATCCTCATAAGGCTGCGGTTCTCTCGGTTGGCTGTGCATCCTTTTCTTTCACACTTTTTCCTTCCACTCAACCTTCTGTTAACATGCTTGGATACAGCACTCTGTGAACAGCCAGCTTCTTTGGCAATGAATGTTTGTGGCTTACCCTCCTTGTGAAGGGTGTCAATGATTGTCTTCTAGACAACTGTCAGATCAGCAGTCTTCTCCATAATTGTGTAGCCTAGTGAACCAAACTGAGAGACCATTTTGAAGGCTCAGGAAACCTTTGCAGGTGATTTGAGTTGATTAGCTGATTTGTTGATTTGTTAAATGTGAGCCAAAATCATCACAATTAAAAGAACCAAAGACTTAAACTACTTCAGTTTGTGTGCATTGAATTTATTTAATACACAAGTTTCACAATTTGAGTTGAATTACTGAAATAAATGAACATTTCCACGACATTCTAATTTATTGAGATGCACCTGTATATATGTAAGGGATAATATATATATATATTAGTGCTGTCAAACGATTAATCGCGATTAATCGCATCCAAAATAAAAGCTTTTGTTTGCATAATATATGTGTGTATAATGTGTATATTTTATATGTATATATAAATACAAACACATGCATGTATATATTTCAGAAAAATAAGTTATGTTTATATGTTCAATATATTTATATATAATATAAAATATAAGAATATATATATATATATATATATATATGTGTGTGTGTGTGTGTGTGTGTAAATACATGTAAATATTTTCAAAATATTTATTGTATGTGTGTGTATTTATATATACATAATAAATATACACAGTACACATACATATATTATGTAAACAAAAACTTTTATTTTGGATCCGATTAATCACGATTAATCGTTTGACAGCACTAATATAGATATATAAACAGATTATCATTTTTCAGTTTCAGTGCGCTGTCATTCTAGCACAGTAATGTTTTGTGTGTGTGTAACACTCTATTCATTGAAGCCTCTGCATACTTGATTTTAATTGAGGTTTCTTTACCCGTGTCAAACAGCACACCCTCCTTTCGGTTTTGTCACCGCTACGCGAGACATTTAGCCTTTCATTCTCGCAGTTTATGCTTTCGCACCCCGAGTGCACTTTTCTCTTTTTTTGATAAGTGTTTTATTTTCAATCCCTAACTGTGTAGCCTAGCAACAGGCAGCAGGCAACAGTTCAAGGCCTAAATATGGTTTTCTATGGAGGAGGAGCAAATGCCACGGTGAAGTACACTTAGTAATTTAAACATCTCAGGAACCAAACATCTTTTGCCGTACCTGCCTCTACAATTTATTTCATTTCCCAGAAAGCCCCAGGGCTCAGCGAGCGCACGATTCAGACAGGCTTTTGTCCTGTGTTTAATACTCACACAAAGTTGGAGCTCTTTTTTTTCCCCAGAGAGACCAATAACCTGTGCTCTGAGGACATCGGCTTCAACCAGACAGATAGATCAAATCCCCAGTGCTTTTACAAAACCCAATTCTGGGACCTCACCTCACAGCTTCTGCTCTGGCTGTCCATTTCTAGTCCGAGCAGATTTCCTGCAGATAGGGATTTAGATCCCTCAGATGAGGCGGAAGCTAATTTCTAGACAGGAAAGGTGTGATTTTGTGATACACTGATGATGGATAATGGTGAACCCTCGGCTAAGGTAAACAGTCTCTCTTTTTCCTCAGGAAGTTGCCGTGTGATCCTTTCCTAGTTATGATTTGTTTTTATAACAGTCCAGATTGTGAGTCGATATTGACACATGGATCTGATTAGCAACATTTTCTATGCCAATTCAGTTTATTCACAGTTTTTTTTCACAGTTCAGTTGAGGTTAGCCTGCAGGTAGCTGTGTCTGGTAGCAGATGTTTGGGTGTCATGCATTTCATTTAGCATTTCAGGCAATTAAAGTGCAGAAGATTGTTCTGGATCTCCAAAGTATATCTAGATTCATTATATATACACGGCAGAGTGTTTTAATGTATTCGGTACGTTTTAAAAGCCTCTAGGGTTCGTTTCTGCTCAGAAAGCTAACATGTGTCATGGGATTTGTGAGTACAGTTCTCTTGGGAGAAATTAAGATATCATCCATATGTACTATTAGTAAAGGGATTTGCTAAAACAAATTTAAGGCTTATTCATAAACATAGTGTTTCACTTACAGTCTAGTAAAGGAAGTGAAGTTATTTAAATATGACAATGATAAATATCTTTAACCCTATTCAAATCGGATCTTAATACCACTGTTATTTTAGTATTATTTATATTCTATTAAAGTTTTAATTTTAATTTTAATTTTAATAATTTTAATTGTCTTTTAGTTTTATATTTTCACTTTTCATTTTAGTTTAAGTTTTAGTAATTATATAAAAAAATATGTTAATATTGTAATTTTTTTATTTTTATTTCAGTTTTAGTAGTTTTAGTACTTCAACTTCAACTCAGTTAGCTGCCAAGGCAAAACTCTCATTTTTATTTCATTTTAAGTTTCATGAAATATTAATATTTTATTTCATTTAATTTCAGCTTTATTTCAATTACTAAAAACAATTCTTAATAGGTTTAGTTTTAGTTAACTATGTTTCACAGACATACTTCATGATTTTAAACCTGTCTGAATCAAACATGTCAGTATTTTTCTCACACTACGGTTAAAATAACAGAGCAAATTACTTACTGTTTCCTTGTGAGAAATCTAATCCCATCTGGAAAGGAATGTCTATGATTGCAGGTATATTATTTTTTCACATTGTTTTTCCTTATTCATTTTGACCTTCATTGAATACTATAAGCTAAATTTCTCCCTGTGCCGCCTAGTGCACATTCATTATCAATTTAAACCTTCTTGCCAACTTTCTGGGTAAAATGACAGTTGGTGGTTCAAGCACTGCTGGCATCCCATCCGATTTCAAAACAGAATGAAATCCTGAAACGAGTCCAATCAAAAAAAACTGCTCAGAATGGGCAATCTAGTAGCAGCGTCATGTCAGGTATGATCAAAATCATTAATTCCTTCTGATATACATATTATTGCAAAAAGCAGTCTCAAAATTACAATCCCAATCCAGTACATCACATACATCCTCTGTTATTAATTAAAATGTACTTTTGTTTAGAAAATTATAGTATAGTGTAAACATTGTGCTTAAAGAGTTGAGTCGTGGACATTGAGCCATGGTGCTCATGTGGAAGATGCAGGTTCGAGTCCAGCCTGCAACATACTGAAACAAACTGCCAAAATAAGATAAAGGAAAGCGACCATCGATCTACATAAGAGGGTTGCTTAATGCCATAACTAGTCATATTAGACATGGCCGAGTACCTTCTGCCAGTGCGGTTTAACCGAAGTGCTTTCAGCTTCATCATAGCACAGTTTGGCGTTCTCTCAGGTGATTAATTTTCAGTGAAACTTGTTTCGCCGTTACAAACAGGTTGCGACCATTTGAGCTCCCATTTAGCAGCGCGGTTTTAATTACGCCTGTCTGCCGAGGGGGAGCAGCAAGCCGAGCTGCTGAGGCCACGACTGTCTGCGAGCCACTCAGACATGGAGCACATATGCTACACGAGAGCAAATGAGTGCTGGGTGCAAATGGAGGGAAGATGAGTAATTCATGGCACGGAGTCAAGTCATTGCGCCCGGATTGTAATTTAGTCCCGTTTGGCAGTGTTCACCTGAGTGCCAGCACAGCTTACAGCCCCCATCATCTCCCATGAGATGTCATCATGACTCAAGAGCGCACGGAGCCCTCTTCGCATTCTCCTCGTATACCTCTTATTTGTTTATGTGTTCATTTAGGTCTTTGCTCTCTGTCAAGAGTAATTCTGCCGTCTTGTGAAATATGGTGCGGTTTTAGGCATTAGGAGTGCAGTAGCAGAGAAGGCGAACGGAGTTTGATGGAGTCGCCTGTTACAAAGAAATGACTTCTAAATTGTCAAGAAAGAAGAGGAGGGAGATTTTCATGGTGTTTACCTCACCAATTTCGGTGTGAATTATATTGTTGCGTTAGCGCTGTATTGTTTGTTGTAGGTCACCTTGGTGAGAAAGCATCTGCTCAGAACTATAAACTCATGTAAATGTTGTGTTTTGGGTGTCCTCGGCAGGCTTCTTAAAGTCAATGTGAAACCCTGTATGCCTATTAAAAAATACACTTCCAAAAAGCTAAATAAATAAATAAATATATGTATTAGCTATTTACACAATATTCATTTGTCAATGCAAGAAAGCAGAGGAGTTCTAGCTTTTAATGATATATGTATTATATATCCATTTAAATGTCAGCTTTATGTGAAAATGGCTTTTCCAACGTGAGCAAAGTTTTATAATAAATAATATTTATTATTTTTTTATGAGGGTATGGATCGGATGACTTTTTTCCTCATGGAACGTAAACAGAGTTATTATGAAAATGTCAAATCTGTTTTTGTTTTTCCATACAGTGGAAATGTTCAGTGGGTATTTTGCTTGGTTTATTACATATATTATATTATACACACACACACACACATGTACATACTGCATATAGGATTTGAACTCAGATCCCCTTACATTCTACACAATATTTAATAGTGATGTTAATTTCAAAAGATAGAAAGGTGTTAGAGCAAGTTATAATGTTTTGATTAGACACTTTTTAGAATGACATGCTGATTAAATATTCACAATAACACCAAAAACCAACATGGTCTCATGACTAAAACGTACATCTGGGAACTTTTTCGCAAGACATGAAATACATACCACCGTGTATGTTTCGTGACATGGTGGCACTTAAAGAGTGTTCGTTTTTTTCCCGGAACAGATGAATGTATATATGGCATGTTTTATGTGATGTTGGTTTTGTACGTTTCACTGCAGTTCTGACTTGAAATGTCCATTGAGTGGCGCTATGAGTCTAATGCTCCGTGACGTTTAAAAAAATAACATACCATCTGCACTACACCTAAACCTACCAGATAGTATGAACAAAAGGGAATGTGACATAAAAACGCAATCGCAAGCATACCATTTTAGCTTTTAGCTTTTCGATCTCTCATCTTTCAGCACTTTCATCGTGAGTCATATTTTTCATGGGATTCTTCCCCAGGGATTGCGCATCCTAAATCCAATTCTGTGCCGGCTGAGCTACCGAGCAAGTTTGTTACATCTGGAAAAATATAAAGCTGTAATCATAACTGTATACGGAAAAGATTACAAGTGCTCTAGTGTTCATTTCTGTTGGATACTGCAGTGATATGTACTTCTTGGTACGTATTGCAAGTCTTTCGAAAAAGTTCCCAGAGGTACGTTTTCGTCATGAGACCAGGTAGCCAAAAACGTACGGTAAATTGGATTCCACGTTGGCTTTAACTAGCAAAACTTTCTTTGGCCAACCAGCTTCAGAAAAAAAAATATGCTGGTCAAACAACTAGACCAAACCCAAACCAGTCTGGACCACATGCTAATTTAATCTTTTAAATATTTACAGCAATATTTGGTTTAAATTGACTCTACAGTTAGTACAACTCTGCAGGCTATGCGAGTGAACAAAGAGGGATTTCGTCAGTTATTGGTGAAGTTTTTTCTTGTTGTTGAAGAGGTTTCCACAGAAGTGTCTATAGCCTCCAGAGGGAACGCAACTGCAGAGAATCAATGGAGGATGAATGTACTCATCGCTCTCCTGTGACAATGTCAGTGTCAATGTTTAGTTCCCTTTCTATCACTCTACTGTCAGAATTCTGCCATAATAAAACACTACTCACACCGCACATCAATGAAAAATGACACTTTACTTCACGACACAGACCACCGCAGTCTGCAGCTGGGATGAATCAATCGTTATCTGAAATCAAACCAAAACTGACAGAATTGTTTCAAACATTAGCCTATGTGAGATGAACTAATTTTTTTTTCTCCATTGTGAATGTGAGAAGAGGAGCGCTGAACTCTTCGCTGTGTGCTATTGTCTTGCTTTGTTTGAGAGGTAATTGTGTGTTAATGAGATGAACCCATGAGAGAGATTTCAAAAGCAAATTGAGTTGAGCAGGTGTTTGTTGTCTTGCATGTGCTTCAGTGTTTTAGATAATTAGAATTGCATTGTATTCCAAAATATTCACCCATTCAGTTTTGTCTTTTTAATTTAGCTCAATTGCAAACCGTAAACTAATCTTTTCAGCATAATGACAAGCAAATAACGTACACTTGTGTTCATGAGCACTACGGTGGATCAGTTTTGTGTTTCCCTGCATTAACAATAGTGTTGGAGAAGCCACTTTGAAATTACAGCTTGTCAAACTACAAACTACTCATAAATTCAAGTAGTTCATCTAAAGTCAAGCTACTCTTTTGAAATGGTAGCAACTAAACTACACGTTGCCAGAAAAGTAGCTTACGATACTGAAGCTATGGGGGAAATATATATTTAAAATTACTATTTTTAGATTATATAACTATATAACTTTTAGTATAATTATTTAATTTAAAATGTAAACTACATACATGAATGTTTTTAATTAATGATACAATTAACGATTGTATCAAACTATTAAAACTAGAAATGTCAAATTTATAGTGCACAAATATTTATGATCACCATTTAACAAAACTTTACATTATTTTAATAATGTGCATAGTCTGTCTTAACTCTGAAAAGTGTGTTTGAATGTTAATTTACATGGACTATCAAAATGTTCATTTACTAGGATGAATCAGACTTTCTAGCACTATTTATGAGAGCATTTAGGATGAATCGATTCATTGGAATCAACCAGAATTTATAGCACTACATTTGAGAGTTTGGGATGAATTGATTCATTATGATAAATTGGTTCATTAGAATGAATCAGACTTTTCGGCTCTATGACAGAGTTTAAGATGAATCGATTCATTGGGATGACTTTATTCATTAGAATGAATCAGACTTGTCAGTACTCTGAATGAGAGGTTAAAATGAACTGATTCATTAGGTTGAACTGATTCATTAGAATCAACCAGAATTTATAGCATATGAGAGAGTTTGAAATGAACCGATTCATTGGGATTAATTGATTCATTAGAATGAATCAGACTTTCCAGCACTGTGTATGAGAGAGTTTAGAATGAATTAGTTTATTGAGATGACTACTCATTGGAATGAATCATACTTTTCAGCACTCTGAATGAGAGAGTTTAAGATGAATTGATTCATTAGAATCAACCAGAATTTATAGCATATCACAGAGTTTGGGATGAACCGATTAATTGGGATTAACTGATTCATTAGAATAAATCGGACTTTCCAGCACTGCGTATGAGTTTAGAATGAAGTGATTTATTGACTAAATTCATTAGAATGAATCAGACTTTTCAGCACTCTGAATTAGAGAGCTTAACATGAAACAATTCATGATTCATCACAATGAATCAGACTTTCCAGCACTACAAATGTAAAGGTCCTTGCACACTGAGTCCGAAATTTTCGTATGCGTTTTCCCGTTTTTTTTTTGTTTTTTTTTTCGTATTCCTCATCCTTTCCTATCAAAATGCTTACTACGGATGCGAAAACGCAGAAAATCGAACCTGGTACGATTTTTTTTATCACGGACGAATTTGTCACGTGAGGTCGTATTTATTTTTCAACGTGCGAAAATTTCGTACGAAAAATTCGGACTCAGTGTGCAATGGTCTTAAGAGTTTAGTATAAAAAAAAAATCAATAAAATGAATCATACATGCTAGCACTACATATGAGAGTTTAGGATGAATTGATTCATTAGAATGGCTTGATTTATTATAATGATTCAGACGTCGCAACATTACATATGGACTATTGGAACCATATAGGATGAATTGATTCACTAAAAACAAATTTTTAGAGATTTTTGAGTGGTTTTGGACGCATGCAGGCTGGTAAACTAGCTATTCTCAGCCTAAATTAGCTAAAACCAGCAAACCAGGCTGGTGTAGGATATTTTTCTTTCAGCAGGTCTGTAATGCTTTTGAAAAGTGTTTTAAGTACTTTTTTAAGTTAGTTACACCTCAATACTGATCAACAATCTAACAACACTGCGGCTCTTACATTATCTTTGAAGATCCTCCAGTTCTACACTGAGCGCAGAGACTCTCATCCACTGAGATGATCCCTGTGGCTTCAGCCTTATTTCCAGCACTTATTACAGTGAGTTTAAAAAGTAAAATGTGTCGACATTTTACATTGAGTCTCTGAACTTTCCCATCCTCGTCATTGCCCTCATTCACCAGGCAGTGAATGTGGGTTATAGCACACTCATCTGAGGTGGGGTAATCTGAGGCTATAACTGTGCTCATGCTGTGGGGCTTGTATGCATGTTAGTCATAATGTAGGCCAGAGCCAGATGTGGAATACACCTCCTACACTTCTTAATAGCCCTATCATGAATTATGCATATTACACGTGGTACCAAAGTTGCACGGTTTTTCTTTTTTGGGTACGAGCAGAGGCAGCCATACCACTCTTCTTTTTGAAGCTGTTATTTTTCACATATTGAGATGCCAGTAACACTGAATTCATTACTGTGGATTTATTTCACAATTTGTGCATGTATTTGTCAAGTTTAATTAAATAATTGTGTGTGACTGTTTCTACATTGTATTTTTTTTAGATGTTCACAATTACATTTCCTTGCCAGAAACTTGCTTACCATAGCAACAAGAGAATCTGTTTACCACGCAGCTTTCTCTGAGCAGGTAGCAAAAGATGTAAATAAAACACGAAAACAAAACCTAGAATGAATTAATACCATGTATCTTGACAAAATATATTTTTGCAAGCATAATATATTGAAATGATTATTATAGTAGATGTTTTGATGTTTGTAGTTTGATATTTATAGAAGATGAAAAGGACTATTCATGAACTTGCCATGTATTCTGACAAAATACATTTTTTAAGGCATAATATGATTAAAATTATTATGGTATAGTAGATGTTTGATTTGTAGTTTGATATTTATTGGTTGAGTGGTTGAGGAGAGAACCCCACATGCTTGTAAAGCGCTTTGGGTGTACAGCAATACACATAAAAGTGCTATATAAATGCATCATTCATTCATTCATTCATTTATAGAAGATGAAAAGGACTTTTGTATAAACTCTGCTGTCTTACTTGTTTGATTCAGTTTGTATCAATCTGCATTATTTTTTTATCTACAGTTATGGCCAGTAAATGAGTAACTTGTAAGTGTTGTGTCTTCTTCGCTTAACAAGCAATAATGACTCGTGACGACTTGAATTAAAACAAAAGAACTGATTTACTGGAGTTTCAGGTAGTTTTACAAGAATGAATTCACTTTAGCAGCGTGCACACACATACTTAGTTCACTTCTTCTAGTGCGCTCTCTATCTTAACAGCATTATGGGCAATGTTTTCTTAAAGGGGAAAAGCCCAATAAATGAATACTTAAACTGTTTCAGTTCTTATTATTGAAAACATAACTAAACGTTATACTAAGCATTTATGACTAATTTAATTCACAACAGTAAGATTTGTGTAACATTTTATGTATTTATTTATTTGTTTAGAATATTCACTTTGAAAACAAAATAATATTTCTGTTGGATTCTGCAATTAATGTGGATAACACCTGAGTATATATCTTATTGTGTTTGTGTTTTTGTGTATGTGTGTGTGTGTATATATATATATATATATATATATATATATATATATATATATATATATATATATATATATATACATAATATATATATATATATATATATATATGTGTGTGTGTGTGTGTGTGTGTATTAATAATATAATATAATATATTATAAAACATAAATTATGGCCAGTCTTAAAGAAAAAAGGTAGATGACTAACCTGCAAGACTTATATAACTTTGTATTTGTTTGTTTGTTTGTTTGTTTGTTATTTAGCAATTTCACTTCTTTAAAGTAATATTTCTGTTTGGATTCTGCAATTAATGTGGATAACACCTGAGTATATATTTTATTGTGTTTGTACATATAATAATATAATATAACATAACATAACATAATATAATATAATATAATATAATATAATATAATATAATATAATATAATATAATATAATATAATATAATATAATATAATATAATATAATATAATATATAATCTAATCTTAAGTTATGGCCAGTCTTAAAGAAAAAAGTAATTGTGTAATTGTTGTATGCATTTATTTATTTATTTTTTTTTAAATAAAATTTATATAATTTAATATTAACAATAATGATAAATGATGTCAGTATAATAAAACGAATTAAAAGCTGATGCTGATGGAGTACTTGAGCCTTTTCTGATGGGGCTTTTAGCATGATGTAGTGGACAGCCACGTAACATTAAAAAAAAAACATTGAGTTTTAAATGTATAGTAAATAGAGCAATAAAGAGCCAAATGTACTGTAGCAAAAATCTCTGTTATTATCATCACCTATGTCAACAGTACTAAAGAGAAGCTTTTCACCCAGTAATAATGCATCAGCGTACTGCCAAAATAAAGGTCAGAAATAGAAGCATTCATTGAAAGTGCGAAGTTCTCCATTGCTTGTAAAAACGCTACATAACTTCAACACTTCTTTAGTCCAATTGCCAAAGATAGCTCAGCAGGCGGCGAGGTGCCAAAATAAGTCTGGCTGATTTTATCAAAGATGCCACTTCTTTTCATTGTGGAGTAAACGACACGTCTACTGTCTCCCCAGTTCAAAGCCCGTTTTTCTTTTCTGACGTAAAGGACGCACTCCATTTGAGCGGTTTAGGGAAGGGAACGCACGGAAGCGACTTTCTCTCTGATCGAGAGTTTTCCGCTTTGATTGCGGTGCAAAGGAAATGAATTATTATTTGAAGTTGACTAATGTTTCCTTGTGATTACAAACCAAGCCAGTTGCGTGCAGCAAGTCACTCAGAAAAGCTGAATGGCTGCAAGTTCGATATGAAAAGGCCTCTCACCAACACACACTGTAGAAGTCTGCTCCGGACCCTTGGCATATTTATCATTCCATCTACACAATTCAGGGGAAAAATGTCAGCAGCCATATGCTTTGTGGCATGTAGCAGGCTGCTTTTAGAGCATATTTTGGCAGCGCTTTGCATTTGCTGACTTCACTATGCGAATGTGATTTAACTCACAGTGAGTCGCAGATAGTAGCAAATGTCTTTGTCACCCCTGTGGCCTGCGAGCTCAATTTAGAGACTCTATCAGGAAAACATGCTTCAAAGGCTCCACATGCTCAGGGTCCAATCTTTGTTTGGAAAGGTCTCCCTTTGTACCCCGGGACCATGGTCCTTTCTCGCCCGAATCCGAATGAGTTCATGTTCAACCTCTCCTTAATGTTTTTTCTTTTTAAATCTTCTCGCCGGCAGAAAATCTGTCGTTCAGTGCCTCAGTCAAATGCTGTGTGATTTACGTTTCTTATCCGCATTGTTTCGTCTAGGTGTCCTTGGGTGAGCTGTGATTTGTTTAAAAAGAAATTTCCCTTTTCATTTCATCAGTGTTGCTTTCTCTCGTTGCCCTGAGACGAAACTCCAGGAAATGACCTGTGCAGAAATTCGAATCTAGATTTAAAATCCAATAAAAGCGGGCCGGCGAACAGATTTGCTAGCTCTGTTTCTGAAGATTTCCCTGATTACTTTTTGAAGTGCCTTTTAGCGGGAAATGCCAGAAATAGACAGAAAGGCTATACGACTACCACACTATATCGGCCAGTCACGCGTAAGCCTCATGTCTTCACCGCTCACAAGCGCTTGGCCGTTTTTGGTCCGCAGCTGCTGCAATGACAGTGGCCTGCAGTTTAATTAGTCACTTCCGCACAGATGCAGAATGAGACTCATAAAACATGAGCTCTCTGGCCCTGCAGCAGTGCATAAGTCTTCCCCCACCTCACCCGACTGTAAATCAGGCAAAAGTCCTCTTTATTTCCTAATAAATCCTACTCATATCCCTCCGCCTGCTTAACACGAGCGCGGTTTGTAAAGCCCACCACGTGCCGTTTAATGCAGGCACGTTTAGACCCGTGGTTACCAAGTCCAGAATACACATTATGAATTGGCAGTTTGGGTCGGGAAGTCACATCTTAAAGGAACAGTTCACCCAAAAATACAAATTTGCTGAAAATGTACTCACCCTCAGGCCATCCAAGATGTAGATGAGTTTGTCTGTTCATCAGAACAGATTTGGAGAAATGTAACATTACATAACTGCCCACCAATGGATCCTCTGCGGTGTATGGGTGTCATCAGAATGAGAGTCCAAACAATAATCTACAAGTAATCCACATGACTCCAGTCCATCAGTTAATGTTTTGTAAAGCAAAAAGCAGCATGTTTGTAAAAAAAAAAAAAAAAAAAAAAAAAAACCTGTTACTTCCAGTCCATAACTCATAATAACTCATAATAACGCTTCTTCAGGTGAAAAAGACGTATTTGTTTATAACTGTTTTGGACTGTTTGTGTTTGTAAACAGTACTTGATATGTGCATATTTCTCTCCTGATTCAGATGAGATGACTTTCTCTCTAGAAAAAGCAACTTTATGGATAGAGGGCTCATATTTTTGCCAGAAGCAACACTATGAAGAAGAAAAAAAAAAACGTCTTAATGGAATTGTTTCTTAAAAGCACAGCTTTTCACTTCACAAGATGTTAATTGATCAACTGGAGTCAATTCAATTTCTTGTGGACTGCTGTGATGTTTTTATCAGATGTTTGGATTCTCATTCCGACGGCACCCATTCACTGCAGAGGATCCATTGGTGAGCAAGTGATGTAATGCTAAATTTCTCCAAATCAGTTCTGATGAAGAAAACACTTATTTACACCTTGGATTGCTTGGGGGGAGAAAATTTTAAGCAAATTTTCATTTTTGACTGATCTATTCCTTTGAGGCAAGACAACCCAGGTGAATAGGGTTGAAAGAAAGAAAGAAAGAAAGAAAGAAAGAAAGAAAGAAAGAAAGAAAGAAAGAAAGAAAGAAAGAAACTAATAGATTTTACCATACTTCCTAGGCTGACTGATAACATGAAAAAGTATTAAAAAAATCAACCCCACCCCACCCCGAAATGTTATTTTTAAAAATGCAAATGAGACATCTAATTAAATATGTACTAATTTATATAAATTTCCAGAACAGAAATCTGAACATCGAATAAAGCCAGCTTCAAAATTCCTGTTTCATTTTGTTGACATACCAGAGTCAAAGGTGTTTACAGAAGGGATTTTTTATAACATAAATCAGAAAATACTGTCTACTAGGGGAAAAAATCATCTTCACCGTGTTTTTATGTTGCATAAAATCAGGAAAATTATATATAAACAAACTCCCTCTGTCAAAACCTGAAGTGGAGATTTCTGATTTCTGAGTGCATGAGAAAAAAAAACTCATTTTGAGAAAATAACCTTTAAAGATATGTATTGTAACTGAAATCTACAGATGCAAATAGATACGGCGCAATACAATAAACACTTAAAAGTGTATTTTGCATATTTTCTTCCCACTAGTCTGAATAAACACATTATGAAAATCCAAATAGCCCCAAATCACAAAACTGACCAGTGCATGAAAACACAATGTTTTTGCCTGTAGGGTCTCGCCTTAAATGCTAACATATATGAGCTTTCCATTACACATGTGCGTTATAGTCACAGAAAATTGTATTCACCCCAGAATTTCCTCTAGCAGGCTAAGATATCCGTGCCCCTGGACAGCTAATTTATCTGCTGGTGTCAAGCAGGAGGCAGGAGGGGGAGGAGGGGCGGAACCGGGCCGGCGGAGAGCGGGAGGGGGCGGCACTGCAGAGAGAATGGAATGTGACAGTGCTTCTCTCCGCTGTGTTCATTCCTAGTCTCATGCTAATTAGCACTGGGAACAGGCTGCCAGAGCCATGCGAGGTGCCTCTGGTGCAACATGATGCAATGCAGGACTTCCCTGTCCTATATCAATGCAGAAACCTCTGTGGCTCATATCAAAGCGGCATCTTAGTAGACTGTGTCATCCTGCTGGGTTGGATCTGTTGGTTTGCTGCAGGCGGAAACAGGTTTATCAAAAGATCTTGTTTTCACGCCGTCGTCGGCATTGACATGTATTCAGTCATTTAATGTGCTAGGTAGACTAATTAGATAGAGCCATACATGTTCTTATTAAATCCAAAGAAACGCTGGTTGTGGATCAGATGAGGTTTGATGAAAAACGGTAGGTCGGTCACTGAAGCTTTCGCTTGTGTTGATTCTAAAAATGGAAAAGGGCAGCTTCTATCGCTCTTATGCCAGATGAAAGGCTATTGATTACAGAACTGAATGAGTAATATTGAGGGGAATATACAGTCTGGGTTCTGTTGAGGCACTTTCAGTCCTTGCTTTCAGGTCTACATTCTTTTTAGTGGTTTGGTTGCTAGGCACCTCATCAGGAAACTTAATGTGTAATTAGAATGTGTGCAGGGTTTATTTCCTGTCTGTTCTCGTACAAAGCTCTTATAAAAAAAAGCATGTCTTCAACCATACGAGCCACTGCACCAAAAGCTCAAATAAAGGTAATTTGCTACATACATAAATGGAGAAATGCACCAGTATACACCAGTAAATTGTCTAAATCAGGGGTCGGCAACCTTTTCGTCTCTCCCACCCCCCAAAAAATTTCTTTTTTGAAAGAAATTAATACTTTTATTCATCAAGGATGCCTTAAATGGATCAAAAGTGACTCCTAGAAAAAAAATAATCCTAGAAAAAAATCAAGTTATCATGCACTGAATCAGCATATTAAAATGATTACTGAAGGATCATGTGAACTGAAGACTAGAGTACTGATGCTGAAAATTCAGCTTAACCATCACAGGAATAAATTACATTTGAAAAAAAAAAAAAAATCTAATAGAAAATGGTTGTTTTATATTCTAATAATATTTCATAATTTAATTTTTTTTACTTTATTTTTTTGATCAAATAAATGCAGCCTTGGTGAGCAAAAAAGCTAGTCCTTATAAATGCATATTGGGTGTTTTACTGTATTCTCTCTTTTCAACACATTTTAACGTGTATGTATGCTGTCTATGATTTATATTTTATTCAAACCAGCTTAGGCTGGCAACTTTATCTCCCCAGTGTCAGTGTTGGCTCCGACAGCTGATGTTTCAGGATCAAACCAAACAAACTGTGTTTGAGTATGTGCTAGTCTGTGTCATGCTATTTACACATTTACAGGAAATATCACAAACAAGAGTATGTGAAAACCGTCTGCCATATTCAATGAGAGATGTTTTTAGTCTAAAGATCGCAATTTTGGTGCTATCAGGCATGTGTTGATTTGAATTAGGATGACTGTGAATATATATATATATATATATATGAGATGGCATTAATGAATTTATTTAAAGCAGAATAACATCACTTGGCAGGGAATCTCACACTGCTTTTCCAACCGACAACAGCGCAAGGTGCCTTCATTTCTTTGCGTTTGTGTTTCTCTTTGACGCAGATTCAAGAGCAGATGGAGCGCCACAGAAAATTGATCACGCCGTCATCGGCGGCATTGTTGCGGTGGTTGTGTTTGCCATGCTTTGTCTCCTGATTGTTCTCGGACGATATTTTGCAAGACACAAAGGTAAATCAAAAGACTCGATTCTGGCTTCAGGTTGTTTTTTTATCTGTGGAAATGACAAATGTTCCTGTTTCAAGGTACCTACTTTACCCACGAAGCCAAAGGAGCGGACGACGCCGCGGACGCCGACACTGCCATCATCAACGCAGAGGGTGGACACAACAATTCGGATGACAGGAAGGAGTACTACATTTAACTCTGACTAGAACTGCTAGCTTCCTGTGCTGAACAGCAAACTGTGGACTGCTGGGTTGGGAGGTAGGGGTTGTGGGATTCAATCAGGCTGGATTCACACCTGTGCAGCTGAAGAGACGGTGAGGAGAAGGTCCTGCCATCGAGACGGACGGGGTGTGGGATGGCAGAGCACTAGGAGAGCTCAATTTTAGACCGCTTCACCATCCAACACCTCCTGCTGGGGCCGGTTTTGTTCAGTTTAAACATTTGCTAAGAATTTTGTGCCTTGTTCTGTTCTTACTGAAGTTCCCACTTTCATCAGGACACCCACAAGCTACTGTCTCTCGAACGGTCCGAACACACGGTTATTTTGTTTTCTTTCATTTCGGTTTTAATTACCAGCACATTTTCCTCTCTCTCTCACGCCGTTCTGTCTGCAGGTCTGAAAGAAAGCCACACACGAAGTTTCAATGTAAGATTCGGTCACAGAACGATCGCTTGGGTTGTTTTCATGGATTGATTCCAAGTAATTTATTTGGCAAATTGCCTGTTGCTCTCCTTAGTCCCTCAGAGAATGACTTAGAGAAGATAGAAACCTCTTTTGTTGTGACCAACAACATTCAGCAGCAGTATTGTGTTGTTGCATTATTTATTAGATATACTATATGTGATTATAATCGGCTTGTGTTGATATTAGGGCTGTCAGTTGAACACGTTACTTCAATGCCGTTAAATATTTAAAAAAAATAATGTTAAGTCAGTAATGCCCCTGATCCATAGGTACATTTTGTCAATGGCATATCCAATCTATTTATTTATTCAAAATAATCTTATCATTATTATTATTAGGCATAATCTTTTAATGTTTTTAGAAAAAAAAATCAAAACTGCTACACTAAATTATAAATATCTGAAAAAATTCAAAGTCATGTGGAGCAAAAAAATAGATAAGTTTTAGTGTAAGTAATAAAACTCCACAAAGATGTAATTATATTTATGAATCAATCATTTGTAATGACTATTTATTAATTAACTAATTCATTTATGGATTAATAATTAAATTTGCCCTGTTTTACTTTCGTATTTTCAAAGTTTAACTACTCATACTTGACATGGTGCATTAAAATGTGGTGCTCATGGCGTGAGGTGCCAAAAAAATGTGCATTTCCACAAAATATCACAGACTGAATACAATGACAAATCCTGTGTTATCGGACAGACAAGACAACCTCTAAAATGATTTACTGTGGACTGTAGGGTGATTGACTTATATTCAATGATATGGAAATTAAACAAACAGTATATTGTCCTCCTATGCCGAATTTGAATTAATTTGATTAATTCATCAGCATATGTTGTAGTTGGTTTGATGAAAACTTTTAAACGATTGACAGCCCTAATTGTTCCAGATATACTGTATATGATTATAATCGGCTTGTGTTGATATTCATTCCGGCTTGTATCGCATTATCCATATACCAGCATCACTCACGGACTAATTTATTGTAATTAACACCCAAGCATTAAAATTAAATGCCAAAGCAAAGAAGAGCAGATCGGCTCCTGGCTCAGCTGTACAGGAAGGCCGTCACAAAGATGTCCCCTTCTACGAAACACAACATATCTATCAGAGTGTAAAATAGCTTTCATTTTTAGCTTGTTCTCATTCAGTAGGCTCAGTATGAGGTCGAGGTCAGTGAGTTTCTCTGAATATTGTTAGTGCTTCTGTGCGCTTCTCATAGTGACATGAAAAAACTTTCATACTAAATGAAATAGTGCCCTCCAACACGTTTCGGTTAGCAGCTCTTATTCTCGATTCCTTCAATCCAGCTTATGTGTAGATGCCAGATTGAATGTAATAACTCTACAATAATGCAATAGTTTATAAAAGTGAGTCCTGAATGTTCTGTTTATCTCATCAAACATGCTTTATTTTCAGGTGATGTATGCGAGGGAGAATTTTACCAGGGACACGTATTATGTTTCCTCACTCGTAAATGTATTATAAATGTATAGAGTGTGAAATTATTACATTATTGTAGAGTTAGTATATAGTTGGTGAAATATTACACTCATATCAGGCATTGTTTCATATCTTTGGCCTTCGTTCAGTGTCCTAGACAGTTGGACAGATGCGTATTGTTTGTGATTAACTACATGGGGGCATTTTGGAGTTGTGGTGAAAGTACGGTTAACATTGTAAAATCCTTGTGACAAAATTGTTTGGTCATAGCGTTTACATGAATTTGTGTATTATCAAGTGTTATTTTTTGTTTGTTTTTTCTTAGTGTTATTCCTGAGATTATCTGACAGGTGAGCATTATTTAGATTTGAAAACGCTAATAAATTATGGTATATTCGTGCGAGGCTCTTGTAGCTAATGCCACTCTTTATGCTTGGTTATATGGAAAGAAACTTTCCTTTTGATTGTCATTGTATGTTGTACAGAATTCAGTGGTTTTATACAGCAGCAGATTCATTTAAACATATCATGTTCTGAACGCCTACAACACTAAACTGATTGAGAATGAAGTAAATGAAAGTTAGATTATGGCCCCTAAAAAAACTTCATACATTATTGTTCAAAAGTTGGGGGTCAAAAAGATTTTGTTTCTTTTCTTTTTTTAATACTACTATTACACAAAAATGCATTAATTGTGACAGTAACTGCATTAAAGAGGCATTAAAAAGTGACAGTAAAGACATTTGTAATGTTAGAAAAAAATATATTTCAAATAAATGCTGTTCTTTTCAACAGTCTACTGAAAAATTAATAATATGGTTTGCACAAACATGTTTAGCATCACAACTGTTTTCAACAGTGACAATAATAAGAAATATTTCTTAAGCACCAAATCAGCATTTAGAATGATTTCTGAAGGATCATGCGACACTGAAGACTGCTTAAATTTCAGCTTTGCCATCACAGAAATAAATTATTTTATTCAAATAAATGCAGCTTTGGTAAACCTAAGAGACTTATTTCAAAATCATTAAAAAAATCTTACCAACCCCAAACTTTTGAATTGTAGTGTACATTAAAAAAAGACCAATATGACCCAATTGACATTCCAAGCATGTGAATAAAAACTTTTATAAATGTATACTATATCATGTTGCTCAATTATCATACTGTAATTATAATGGCATGAAGCTATTTCCAACTTTCACGTCAAATAAAGAGTGAGGGCTACAAAGAGTTTCCACAGCGGATCCACCAACCTACAGCCAGATCACTCCTTTCCTTTCTTTTCTAATGTTTACTTTAATATTTACAAGTGAAATGGTAAGTGATCTAAAACTGCCCAAACCTGAAGAAAAAAAAAAAAACATGCACACACAAACATACGTTCAGTGTAGGTTTGATTCTGCCCTGTCTCAGGTCTGTCTATGAATTCATTTTTTGCATCTCAGGTAGAATGCAAAAGTGATGCCCCATATCTGAAAGAAAAGACTTTAAGTTATTATCAAAAACATGCAGAAAAGAGCATGTTCGACATGTTTTATCTGTACTTCAGATGCTGTGCACTGTGTAAATGTTCATATTACTTTGTATAGATAGGTCACAGCAGATGATAGGTTTATTTAAAGAAAAGAAATCTAAGACGTGAATGTTAGTGCATACATTTACAATGCATTTTCCATTTTTAGACAACCTGTACCACCAGAGCCATTCTTCGTTGTTTCCATAGGTTTTATCTCAGATATTTTGTCTCATCTCTGTAGTTTGTATTAATTAAAGCTATTTACATGTTCCCGATTACACTTTGTATTTGACCATGAAAATACATTTTTACAGAAATGGAGCAGTACTGTCTTAATAAAAAGAGGTATTAATGTTCAAAAAGCAGTTTAATTGTGTCTTATACGTTTACTGAAACTGATACTCTTCATGAAGTGTTCAATTAGTGTCGTTCACGGACGTGCTCTACACCACTTTATATAGAAACGTTTGATTTCTGTCTAATTGCTAAAATAGTCTTATTTGTCATACTGAGGATGAATTACCTGATAGCACGTTTCATCAAGATTCGTGGTTTGGCAATGTTGTAAACATATGTTGTGAAATTCTTTGCCAAATCTAATTACAATAAGTGAAACACGAGGAAAAAACTGAGCAGAAACAGCAGTGTGTTGGTGTATAATTGAGCTTGTGTTGCATTGAGGATAAATGAGGAGACATCCCGGATGACTTGCACTTTTATTTTACTTTTGGCACCTAAGAACCGTTATGACTAATAAGAAACTATTAATCCAGTTAATCCAATTATAATTAGTAGTGCTTGCTAAGGGAAGCAGTACTATTAACGTTGCTCGCTCTTAGCATTAAGGAATTTGAACAAACGCTAACCCTAAATATTAACAATCAGAGCAACCAATCAGAACACCCTAGTAACTACCTAGAAACCACCCATAGCCCTATAGCCTACCTGATCTCATGACGAAAACATACCTGTGGGAACTTTTTCACAAGATGCGAAATACGTACCAATAAGTACATATCACTGCAGTTTCCAACAGAAATGAACGCTAGAGGCGGTAAAACATCGAGCACTTGTAATAATTTTTGTACACAGTTATGATTACAGCTCTATATATTATTTTGCTTTTCCGTACGTAACAAGCTGTAACCCTGTCAAAAACATAACTCACAATGAAAGAGCTGAAAGATAAGAGATCAAAAAACAAGCTAAAACGGCACGCTTGCGATTGCGTTTTTACGTCACAATTGCTTTTGTTCATACTATCGGTAGGTATACAGTAGGTGTAGTGCACATTATTTTAAAAACGTCTACGGAGCATTAGACTTATAGTGCCACTCAATGGACATTTCAAGTCAGAACTGCGGTGACACGTACAAAACCAATGTCACATAAAATGTACTATATGTACATTCATCTGTTTCGGGGAACACTCTTTTAGTGCCACTCAGTGGACATTTCACATCGAACGAAACGTACATGGCAGTACGTATTTCGCGCCTTGCGAAAAAGTTCCCACAGGTACGTTTTCATCATGAGATCAGGCTGTCTTTAGCAACATTAGAACCACTTACATTTCTTCAGAATATGTATAAAATTAGTTAAAAATGTAATAATTGCTGTAACTTGTGTAACACAGACACTGTCATGTAAAATAGTACGGCTGATATGCTGCGAACAACATCTGCATCAACTCCTTTCATTTGTTTACTGTGAAGAAAGTACATATTTGTGTTGATTGCATTATTCAATTCACATTGAACTCTTTATTAATTTTCAGTGCATTTCATAAGCATAACTGTGAACATCTCTGCCTAATGAAAAAGGCAAAACCACCCATGAGAAAAAGCACTGGAGTTATTTATATACAGTCTCTCAGTTGCTGTTCTTTAGTTCATGCATGAAGTTCCTCTCGAGAGGGTCATTGATTGGTCATAAATTCTTAGGAAGGGTAGGTCAGCGCAAAATACAAGTGTTATAACTTTAATGCTTTCAGTGCTGTGGTAAATATCCTCCTGGGTGAAATAAATGTGGTCTTAATAGAAGAACCACACAGTTTCCTCGTAGCTGAGCTACTACCACTTATTTATTATTTGTAAGAGCCACAGAGGTGATTTCCAGAATCAACCCACTGATTCACCTTTGTGTTAAATTAAGTCTGTCAACAGCATCTGTTACATGCTGTCAGTTACTTTTATGAATTTGGTTTACGCTTTTATCCAAATTGCTTTACATTTGATCATCCATTCTCAAGGAATCAAACCCATGGCCTTGGCTATCTTAGTGCCATGTGCTACTATTTGGACTACAGGAATTATTATCATTAATTATAGATGATAATTTCAATATCCCTCAGATTAAAAAATACACAAAAACAAATGTGCAAATTTACTAGTGTTCGCAGAATTTTCATGGATGAAATCCAGTTATTTCAATAGGAATCCACAAGATTGGGAATTGCATGCGAGGGTGATAGATTCTGCAACAGGTTCAAGTTGGTCACACAGATTCGTCGTTTTGACAAACACAAAGCTACTTGTTTGAAAGTGTCTTCTGTGTGGCATGTGCTTGATACTTTACGTCACACTATTATTAAAAGACTCTGGACCTTTTTTACCTATGGGCCATGTCATTGTGTTGATTTTGTGTTGCCATATTTGATGTATCATATGTGTGTTGATTAATGTTTTGATTTGAGAGTCACCAAAGGCTTATATTTCAATCTATTCATCACACAAAGTGATTGAGTCATATGGATTCATTTCTCACATCCACACAACAGTGGACCCCATTGACTTTCATTGTACGAACAAAGAAACATTTCTTCTTTTGCACAAAACATTCAGCAAAATTAAAAAAAAAAAAAGAAGTAATTTATACATTATTGTTTAGTCAGTATAAAGGTATATACTGTAGCCTATAGCCTTATAGGCTCCCTTAGGTGTAGCCTATAGTGATGTATGTAATACAACTCACACAAAAGTCACTTTCAAACCAAGCAGCTTTCTCTTAGTAAAAGCAGAAAATCTGTGCAACCAACCTGAACCTGTTACATAATATGCATCTATCGCCCTCACGCCAAATTCCAGAACACGTGGATTCCATATTGAAATGAATTCACTGAATTCACTGAACAACAGTAAATGTGAATACACCTTGAAGGTACAATCACATGCCATTTGCGGAAACATTGTCTCATCAATAGCATTGCGATTCATGTATGTCTTGGTGAATCCAAGTCGTTGTGAAATCTTTCACCCTCTCACAAAATTCCTGCTTGCATGGATTCCTATTGAAATAACTGGATTTTGCACATGAAAATTCATTGCACAATGTTAAATGTGACCGCATCTTAAAGGTACAATAACATTTTGCAGTCAAAAAAGGTCCACTGTCTCTTGTCAACAGTGTAGCAATGAATGAAGCACAGCTTAAACAGAAATGACTTTCAAACCAAGCACTTTCTGTTGGTCAACATGGAGAATCCAAATGACCAACTTGAACTTGTTGCGAAATCTTTCGCCCTCTCATGAAATTCCCTATTGAAATAATTGTTTTTTCCTAATGAAAATTCACTGAATAATGGTAAATGTGGCCACATCTTAAAGGTACGATCACATTAGCGAAATTTTGCAGACAAAAAAGTCTATTGTCTCTTGTCAATAGTTTAACAATGTATGTAGCACAGCTCACAGAAGTCACTTTCAAACCAAGCAGCTTTCTGTTGGTCGACGCGACGAATCCACATGATCAGTTGCAAAATCTGCATGGGTAAATCTTTCGGCCTCGAGCAAATTTCCAGATTGCACATCCTATTGAAATGACTGCATTTTGCCTACAAAAATGAACTGAACAATGGTAAGTTAAAGGGATAGTTCACCCACAAATGAATATTCTGTCATTAATTACTCACCCTCATGTTGTTCCAAACCCGCAAGACCTTTGTTCATCTTTGGAACACAAATTAAGATATTTTTGATGAAATCTGAGAGCTTTCTGACCCTGCATAGACAGCAACGCAACTGACACATTCAAGGCCCAGAAAGGTAGTAAGGACATCGGTAAAATAGTCCATGTGACATCAGTGGCTCAACCGTAATTTTATGAAGCTAGAAGAATACTTTGTGTTCTGAAGACGAACGAAGGTCTTATGGGTTTGGAACGACATGAGGGTGAGTAATTAATGACAGAATTTTCATTTTTCGGTGAATTATCCCTTTAAAGACTGACTCATCAGCCGAGAACATGTGAACCATCTCAGATTGTGTTCAGATCCAGAACAAATGTCTCACCAGACCATTGTGCCCAAACAGAGGATACGCAGCATCCTGCCTTGTTTGGCAACAGAGGGTTAATGTTACTTTTAGGTGCGTGAGGAGCGCAGTAGGCAGCTTAGCTGGGTGCTACTGCCTTGCCCCTGACCCACATTCTCAGACGGAGCAGGCAGCAAATAAATATCTTCATCGCTGTCATTGGCTGTGTGTCTGAGAGCTTGATCTTTCCCATGGCTGCTGTCAGTGGGAGAGGCAGCCTGCCTCGGCTCAGTGGGAATACGAGGTTTGCCGGTGAGTCATCTCAGTATGTGGTGAGCCACAAAATATCTGGGAGAGAAGAAAGTAAACTTCTCAAAAAACTGTATGGCAATAATTGATACTTGGGGTTACGGACCGGAGGCTACACGAGCTGACACTACACCGGCCTTTATATTAACCATGAGAAACACGTTTGGGGCGCAACAGCGGGGAACTTCTCTGCACCAGCTACATGTCAAATGGCACGTCAAAAGATTGCGGTGGCACCGAAAATAATCCTTGATAAATGGCCAACATGACATTAACCAATGCAAGCATTAGTCTCATACATCACTCTCGGACAATGTCCCCCCCAGGCATGTTTTATGTTTCAGATACAAGGCAATATTTCTCAGCTGTAAATGTCGCGTTTGACTGTGCAGTTTATCAGCGATCTGTTCCCTTCAGAGTGCGCTAGTTTCGATAGAATGTGGAATTGATTTTATTGAAAAGCTCGTAACCGATCTCTACCTACAGCTTTCCCTGTGTGCGACTCGGTCTAGCGGAAAGCGGCAGCACAATATCTCGCTACACACAAACAGCTCTGACTAAAAGAGCTGAGTCACTGGCACTGTTATCTGAGATTGACACATCCACTATTGTCTGAAAGTTTAACTGGCAGAATCAAATCTCACAGCGCTTGTATTAACCGCCTATCTTTTAGCCATCTTATTTGGTATTGTTAAAGTCTAATTGGTTTTCAAATTAATTAAGGTTTTAAAGGAAGTATACTTGTCTACACAGGCAAAGACGGGGTTTACCACCTATAAAGACAGCATTGTTGGAGCCTGTAGTCAAGCATTTTCATTGTGCAGTCGATGCAGTTTCTTCTCTTGTTTTTCACCTAATGGGCTTTACTTGATAACAGTGTTATGGAAGCTATTTTGAAATAGCTTGTCAAGCTACATGCTACTCGTGAATTAAAGTAGTTCAACTGCAGTCAAGCTACTACTTGAAAAAAAAAAAAAAAACAGCAGTTAGCTGCACTTGCTCATAACAAAAGTAACTAACTTCTTTGAAGCTATCTATAGGGGGCAATGTCTCAATTAAGGGCATTTTACCCCACAGACAAGGTTTGAAAAAAAAATGTCATTCTGAAAATATAATTACATTTTCCTTAAATAGTATGTAGTCCCTTACTACAGGTCTTTCTATTCTCATATATAACTGTGATGTTCTGCAAAACAACAAGCTTGTTATAAGCTTGCTAAATATACTTTATTACATTATACTTAAGAACAAACTGAATGTAATGTTTTCAGACACTGGACTGCATGTTAATTGCAATTAAGTGAAAATTTATTATCTATGATAAGCTGAACTTTAAATACTGCACACAATATACATCTATACATCTAGATGAACTTTAGATGGCTTTTTTGACCTACTTATGTAGAACATAACTACATCTTGTATCATGTAATTTCATATTTACATCTACTGTCTTTGAAATATAGTTAATGTGTACTGCTGAATTTACTGACAACTATTTATTGTAATGTAAAATATACCTTAATATCATTTCTATTGAAACTTGTATGTCATGTATTTAAATATATTTGTAATTACCCATTTGTAATGATAAAGTTGCAATTTAACACATTTAAAATATATTACTTTTAAAAGTAATAGTGAATATGCGCTTTAGTAAGTTAGTCAAAAAATCAAAAATAAAAGTACTTCTTTAAATCATGGCAAAACCACAATTATTAAAACATGATTTAAAATGTAATTTAAAGTAAATATTTTAATTTTACATTATTACAAAGTGCACTTTTATAAGTGTACTTAAGTGTGTTATGAAACACAGCCATGAAAGTGAACTCTCTTTAAGTGGCCTTTTATTTCATTAACATTATTTTACATGCAAATAGTTTTTAATGAAAATTCTGTCATCATTTACTTGTGTAAATGTACACTCATGTCTTTCCAGACCATCATTTACTCTGTAACACTTTACAATAAGGTCTTATTAGTTAACATTAGTTAATGCATTATGTACTGTAACATGATAAACAATGAGTACTATATTTTTCATGTGCACAGTGCATAAATGATATTAACAGATACAGCTTTTGATCTTAAAATTGTATTAGTAAATGTTGAAATTAATTAAGATAATAATTGACATAAAAGTATTGTACTTTGTTAGTTCTTGTTAACTAAAGTAATTAACTAATTAAAACCTAATTGTAAAATATTACAATTTATTCACTGAGGGTGAGTAAATGGCGACAAAATTTTCATTTTTACGTGAACTATACCTTAATGTAATTATTATACTAAATAAAAGAAGACCTAAACTGCCCCAGGGATTCAAATCGGCAAAATCTGTTCATTTTCTGAATTTATTTCAGTCCAGTGAAGGGCATTTGTCTGATCTAGTCTCATTAGCGACTATGAAGAAACATAACAAAGAAATCCAGAACTCTCTAGTGACAACAGAAAGTCTGTTACCAGTCAAACAATGATTTAAAAATACTTAAAGCAATTGACATTTAATAGACGGGTCTGACATTCCGCCAATTAACAATAAGTGCTTTAGGATATTCAATGATCACAAGGGAATCAGGATTTAGGTCTTGTACATTGTAACCCATTTGCAAGTGCACTGGTGTCCAACCCCAAAGAGCTTTTGGTGTATCTCATCCCATCTTGACAGAGCAGCTCTCTGTGAAGAAGATCGTGACTGTCCTTGATGTGACACCAAAGACTGAGCTCCACACAGCGAACACTTCCTCCAGCAGATGTTCTTGCAACATCTATTGCTTCTCTATAGCTGAGTGCACAGTGATTACCACTTTGGCCATCTTATTTCTCTCCATTTCTCGCTGCACATCACCTCTTCCTGCGGACAATCACAGGACAGGAAAATAGAACACTTTAGCCCCGAGAGGTCTGCTTAGATAGATGTCAGCCGAGTTGTGAGAGTCATCTTTTTTGATCTGTTAGCCACAGCGGGTCTGGACAAACAGACAAGTTATTTTTATATCTCATTGGGGAATCACAAATTGAGTGGCCACTTCGGTATGGTGATTGTTTATTGAAATATCTACCACATGAGGTTTATAGTGTTCACAGAATATCCCTGCACCCATTGCACTGTGACCTCTGAGAAGGTGAGAGTGTTCATTTGTGTGTACAAGAGCCAATTATAACAGTAACAATGTACATCATAGGATACCATATTTTCGTTTAAGGACAGAGTACAAAATAGACCCTATTTTTCTTTTCATCGAAATTAAATGAGAAGAAGCACCTACTTTATTATTTTTTACTTAATAAAATAACTTGAAATTCGTAGTTTATTTAAATAAATGTTTGTTTGTTTGATCGTTTTGCCATAACAGGGTTGCAAATTTTGGTTAAATGAAGCTGTCACTCAGTAGGGGCTTGACAGTTTTTGCAAACAATGGTTTGTATTTACTGATAAACTTGCATTTACCATTACTTAATAATGTTTGCATTACAATTTATTGTTACATTAACTTGTTTTGAGTACTGGGGTTGAACCGTGAGTTTGACAAATGAAGTCAACATTACAATATTCATTACACTTTATTTTAAGGTGTCCTTGTTACAGTGTAAATATATAGTACATTTAAGTACTGAGTACTATAAATTAACTACATGTACTTACTATATGGTTAGGGTTAGGATTAGGGTTTGGCTTAGCATAATTTATTGTTATTATAATGCATAATTTATTGCTAGTATAATAGTAAGTATGTAATGTGTAACAAAAATATCTTAAAATAAAGTGTTACCCAATATTTATAAAAACTGAAAAAGTTATTTGTTTATATCCAAATGATATGGCAAAAATACTTCTTCAGTGTTAAAATTTTCAGAAATGTACAAATCATATAGTAAAAGAGTTGCACACAAAATGTGGGACATATCGTCATATTAAAATTTAGAATACTTGCGATAATTAAAATTAGTTAATAATTTCAAGTAGTTGAGTTGAATGGTAATAATAGATTTTTTTTGTTGTTGTTGTTGTTTTTGTTGTTGTTGTTGTTGTTTTTTTGCAAAATTATGACTGCTGTTTGTGGTGCGTTTAGAAGTTACTTTTGCTACCGATGCTACAATGCATTAGACGCTGTAGGCTACTGTTATCTATCCACAGGAATCAGCATGATTGTTTCATGCTGAAGTTTTATGTAAATTACACTGATACTTATGAGTTTTAGGGAGCGGTCTGCATAATTAAGTGATGAATGTCCAACAAAAAAGCAGCAACACTCATCATAATTTTCTGCATCAACTTTCCACCTGTGTACGTCGTACCGATGTTTACGATTGCTTTTTTCTTCGTCAGTCTTTCTGTCTTCTGGCTTCAGGACTTTTCTGCTTCTTCGGCCGTACATGTACTGTATCTCCTGTTGTCTCCACTGGTAAAGCACTATTATCTATAAATAAAGTGTGGTTCTTTGTCTAGTTGTCGCTCTTAGCGTCACTAAATATCCCTACTCTACTATCGTATCTATGCGGCAGCCAATGAGCGCGAAGATTGTGGTGTTTAGTGAAACACAGCGAGTCACGTCATTTCAAACATTGAGGAATGGCACACCATAGCCTATACGAAATTAAATAATTTTATAAAAAACTATTATAAATAGTCTTCGTCTCATGTGAGTGTACACAATTCAGATGACTTTTAACGAAAACACAATGTATTTAATGTGTAATTTGTAAAACTTTTTAAGTGCACCAACTGATTGGACTTTTAATTGTAGGCCTAGATACAGCTGAGAATTCTCCAAAAGGCAAAAATCACAATTAAACAACCTAGTTAGAATAATTTATCTAGTTCATTTATTACATTTATTAGTTCTCACAACAAAAAGAAAAAAAAAATGGAAATTTGTGCCTCTAATACTTTGAAAAAAAAAAAATTATTGGACACCAAAGTACATCATATTCATGGAAAGTGCCGGCCATATATTAAAACTCTGGTAGAAACGGCCATAATTTATCCATTATCCCTTAACCTTTTGGCAGGCAGTGTTCAGCCCTGGCATACAGAGATATCAGTGGACATCTGGCTAAATGGCTGAAATGGACGGCAGCGCAGAGTTATAAATATTCAGGTCTACTCTTTTCTACTCTATTGTATTACCACAAACTACATAAACAATGCAGATGAATAGTTTTCAGAGGTTTGTCAACTTAAATCCATTTTTCTTGATAGATTTTCACTCCTGGTGTCAAGGCAAATCAGACCCCTGCATTTGCAACTGAGTTATTCCACCAAGGGTAAAAATGCGAATCAGAGCTCAGCTCGTCATAGATAATCAAGCCATCAGCATGCAGATGCCAAAGCCAGAGGTACAATCTCAAATGTATAATCAGGATGGAACATGCGTGTGTGTGTTCAAGCAGCAATTGATCAGTGCAGACTGCGATACAGCATATCTGAACTTCCCAGCTAGAACTTCCTTTTTACATGCCGTGTTTTTAGTCCCATTGTTATATGCCTTCTTGGGCATCAGTGATGTTGGTCAAACATTGGCCCTGCTCACTTCAGACGAATTCTATTCCGTGCTCTAATAGCAGTGTTTAACACTAATGACGGAACACAGCAGCAAAGGGCAAAGGTGAGACTCTGTCTCTTTAACTATCCGTCAGCATTGGTTTGGGCGCTTGAGGGCACATTAATAAAAGGACTATTTGAACTCTGAGGCCATTGGTGCTAGTCTTATGATAACTCTGTTATTTCAGGTAAATGGATAATCATTCCGAGTGCTCTTTTATCAGAGCTGAGGAATAAAACAGAATGGATTTACATGATTTGTTCTAGAAAGAAACTTGACCTGCATGGAAAGGAATATATCTGGGTGAATCTTAGAAAACCTGTTTAGAACAGGTTCGGGTCACATTTTAGCCCAAAATCATAGAGGGAAAAAACGGTAATAATGAGAAATATTATCGCAATTTAAAATAGCATTAATACATTTTAAAATGTAATTTATTCCTGTGAAAGCAAAGCTGAATTTTCAGCAGCAATTACTCCAGTCTTCAGTGTCACATGATCCTTCAGAAATCAGTCTATGCTGATTTGATGCTCAGTTATTATCAGTGTTGGAAACAGCTGCTTAATATTTTTTGTGTAAACTTTTGAATGGTAGTATATCGCAGTTTCCAAAAAAATATTAAGCAGAAAAAAAAAAAAACAGTTTTCAACATTGATAATAATACAAAATGTTTCTTGAGAAGAAAATCAGGATATTAGCATGCTTTTTGAAGTAATGCTGAAAATTTAGCTTTGCCATCACATGAATAAATGACATTTATTCCTTCAAGCATATATTAAATTGTGATAATATTTAACAATATTGCTGTTTTGATCTAATAAATGCAGCCTTGGTGAGCATAAGGATGTCTTTAGTAGATAGTAATTACTCAAATCATTTGACCAGCAGTGTAATTTCTTTTTGGGCAAAGCTGAAAATGACAGGTTTCATTAGATTCCCTGTCTTATTTTTTGATTCCCTCATATGTGCAAAGTTTTGGTTGATTCGGTTTGGTTTTAACAAAGGCACAAACACAAGATCCTTTGTTTGCCTCCAGAATTAGCCAGATAAGACGATAAAATGCAAGTTTTGGAGATTTACCAAGTGAACTTCAGCAAGCAGTGTGAAAACAGCACAGAATACACAGGTCCTGCTGTCATCCCAACATTCATCTCTCCGTAGAGCATGTTTGTGCTAACCATGACCTAAAGCATTACAAATTCATCAACACACTGGGAAACCGAGGCCATACATTTTCCCCAAGTCCTTGATATGACAATTTTCCCGCGTATAAACTTCCCAGTGCTCAATTTACTCTAACTGATGCTGGCAGAGAGAAAACAACTTCTAAATCACCAAGTTTTCTTATGTTTTGATCACTAAGAATACATAATGAGATAATTTATGATATAAAGTGAAGGGAGAGTTGACATAAAGTAAACAAGGTTCAGGCCAGATGCATGTAAATTTGGTGAGTCAAGACATTCATCACAGATTAGCACAATTAAAATTCAGTTTCTGGTATCTATGCAGGTTTCTCAAGTAATGAGATGAAATAAATTTGCCCACACACTGACTTACCAAAGCAACCTAAAACGTCTATGTGTATCTGGATTTTAAAATAGTAAACAGTACATTCAAATAACAAAAAGTGTCCTCAAAACTCTGATGTGTCAAAGAAAAAAAAATACATTTAATGTACCAATGTATGAGATGAGAATTATTCACTATTTGGATTATAATTTAATTAATCTGATGATTCAAAAACTGAAAATGAGGTGATTTTCTACTGGAAAGATGCATGTGTTATTTCCTTGTGCAAAACATTATGGACATATTCTACAGCTGAATTATGCCAAGTTATAGTCATCAGCTGTCATTTTATAACACTAAGCACTTTTTAGCCAACACAGCACAGGACAAACATCCTGTCATCTTTTTCTGAGACCAATTTTCATCCCATCACCATTATTATTCAAAGGACTATTGCTAAGGGTGGACACTTTGTCAGTCTAAGTCAACATGAGAATAGAAGGTGATGATGACCGAGGAAAAAAATCATAATGCATCCCTTTTTATTCTGATCACATGATCAAGCTCATGAACAATTGTATATACTGTATAAGTTAAATGCCTGCCAAGACTGATAATTGAACATGCTCAAAAGAAATTATTTTTTTAAATTTAACCCTATTTTAGTAAAACATTATCTGTATTCATTGTACACATATTGTATGTGTAATTCGACTACTTCAAACTACTTTTTAAATGAATGAATAAATCAATATGATTGGCTTAGTGATGTTCCAGGAGTGTTGATATAACAGTCACAGCATATGGACTTTTCACTATTTGCCACTTCACTTATCTGTGTTTGTACGTTCCAAACAGATTGTGAGTCTGTGGATTTTTCTGCAAGATAACATTATGTATTTAAAATTGAGTCATTTGAATCATTCGCTCAACTAATTCATTCAAAAAAAAAAAAAAAAAGATTCATTTAGAAATGCAAGTTGTTTGTGTTGCTTGGAGATGCATAATTATTGGAGGCTTTGTTGAACTATTTTCACTAGTGGAGAAAAAGTAATTGCCAAAATTGTGCCTAAAATGTAAGTTACTCTGTGTTATCTTGTTTAGTTAGTTGTGATATAAAGAAAATGTTCATCAAATTATAGACATTTGAGTGGGAAAACTGTGTACAATTCATCACAGCTAAAACAAATTGAATTGAGCTCCATTACAGTCTTGTATGATAAGATATATTGGGCTCTACACACCTTGGTAGACCTTGCAATACTTTTCTTCAGAGGTTGACAACTGGATTAATAAAGCTAATGTTTGTCAAGCTTGTCCTTGACAATAAGGACACATAAAAGTCATCAACAATCATTTAATTTTTCCTCTAGCACAATCATGATGTTACCAAGCATAACATGCCTGATGACTGCTGTGGTTACAGTTTATTCCCTTTGGCTGGTAGATGCATTATTATGCTGGCAAAAAGCATCTTTCTTCATTGACAGCCATTAAAAAAAGTAGCCGTGCATTCTTATGAAATACATTTTTTGCAACGTCAATCTGAAATATTTCATTTTATTATGGTGGATATATTACTAGTGCCCAATTTGTTTTTGAAAGGCTCCTAAAAGCATGAAATTGGAAGAAAATTCTGCTGCATTTATTTGTGGAGACGCTTTCATGGTTCTGGGCTCATACTACCGCACTCCACTGTATAAGATTTACTCTATATGTTAAGCTAACCCAAGCGTGCTACCCAAGGGCAATGCTCTTTATTTGACCGAAGCACTTCCTTTGATCTGTGATTTACCGTCATTTTCTTCCCAGAATGCGTGTGTGTTAGTCGTGGCCCCAGTATGTCCATGCTAGTACCTGCACACAGAGCTCTTGCACACTGAGTATGAGAGTATGTCAGCGGGCTCTCTAGTGTAGGCATCTGCTGTTGGCTCTAAATCTCCTCAAATAGCAGATTTCTGCAGCTGTTAGTGGCACTCGTACAATGTAGCGATGCTTTAGTGTTATACGGTACATTCCTGCTCCTAAATAGTCTTTTTCATCGCCACTTTGACGCACAAAGAACGTAACATGATTTTAAAGAGTGTGTTGATAGTGTTTTAGCCCATGCTATGCAATTACTTAACGCTGAAAATGACAGAGGAGAGAGTCTATGGCTGAAACACAGCCGCTGTAATAGTGTTTTGTGGTTTACTTAAGTTCTAATTCAGACTTCAGCCAAAATGAACAGAACATGAAATAATATAATTCCACTCAGCCAACTTCTGCGTAACACAACATGGTCCATTATGTGTTCCACACCATACTGCTTGTGATATGCTTTCTTCAATTCCAAACTCCTATGAATTATTTGGATTCAGCCTTCAGAAGGATCACAAATTGCAGCTGGTATAGCTGGATGGATGTGTATGTTGAATGTAAAGAACAGATCTTGTGCTCCTCATGCAAGATAACCCAATTCTCATAGGACTTGATGTTTTATTCCACTGCAGACCATTGCTTTTGTGTGATAAATGAGATATTATTTTAGAAACTAGCAGCTATGTAGAAGCAAAATATGGTTTAAACGCAAATGGTTTTTAAAGCAAGACATCTTGGTTCCTGTTCAGTTCATTTCCCTCTGACTGACACACAAAGTGAAAACAATTAGCGTCTAATATAGCATCCGCCACGCATCGGTGTCCCACGAGTCAACACCTTAGTTTCATTCCTGCCACCATCCTGACAGTTCAAAACCTTAAAACCAAAATGCCTGGGATAATATACAATAAACGTCGTCTTGCAGAAATAATAATTGTATTGCATCAGAAACCTAGTGCCTCTGAACCTTTGATGTGCCCTCATGTTAGCGCATATGGAGGAAACTTCAATGCAGAAGCATCATTAGAAATGTCCTCCAGTGCTACAGTGCCCTCTGCTGTTCACTGCGCAACACCTGCAGGGGACTATCAGAGTTATTAATATTAATGAATGATAAAAAATTCATTAAAACGGAACAATAACAGGACTATAATGTTAGTAATATAACTTCCTGACTTGAAGGTTCAGATTAAAATGCTGTAGGGTGCTTGGTATAACGACAAGACTGCCCAATAAACCTAAGAACAACAGTAGTCTAGCCAATAAAAGAAAGCAATTTGTCTTCATATGCTTATAATTCTGCATTTTGCTAGGCTTTTGTCAAAGAAACAAAACATAATGGTCTACACACTGATTATATTAGGTGCAACTAGGGTACATGTCATGATTTTGAATAAACAACTTTAATGAGAGTAAAGCAAAGTAAACACAAAATCAACTAAAACAGAGAACAGTATGCTTGTTAAAAACTAAAACAGCAGTTGATCAGGACAGCATATATTCCATATGTAATCATGTAATGATTACTGCCACTCAAATGAGCGGTTTAGATGAACGCTCACCCACATCTTCGACTCAATGAACATGATGAAATAAAATGAAAAATCATGTCTAAAGTGCCCGTTGTTACAAAAAACAGAGACCGGCTATAAAGTGCATGATTTAAAAATGCAGAGGGGAAAACTTCTGGGGGGAGGGGGTAGATTATGACCTTTCATAGTTATTCAGACCATATATACGCTGATGTCATTGACATATATAACTGTTTGATTCCACAGTCATGGTAATACATCAAAAAAACGTATATTCTTCACCCAAAAACACAAGGCAGTTGTTATATCGCACTTATGATCAATTTTAAAAGCCTTTGTTAATTTTTCTCACATCATATTTTGAGTATTTTTACAACCTCTGACCTCTAGTAACAAAATGTCACAACTAACACAACACACTTTAACAAATCAATCAGAGTAGCCATAATAACCAAATAGTGAATTTCCAAATTTACGAAGTGTCTGCTTAAGCCGTTTTAACTGCAGTATATAGAGGATGCAGCGCATACACTGAAAGACACCCTTCAGTGAACAATTAAAGCATCTTTTTAAATATTATTTTATCTGATTAACAATAGAAAACCAATGCCCTGCCACTGTCATATATTTCTGGTTAATTTATTTTAGGTATTTATTTATTTATTTATTTATTTATTTATTTGTTAAAAATCTGTTATTCAGCATAAATCTGCATCTCGGGTCTGAGCTCTGTCTGATGAAAACCTGTGTGGCCCACAGCTGTGGAATACAGTCTGTTACTATGAAGCGGCATACAGCCATAGTTTGGAAAAACACCCGAACTAGCTCGGCTGGCCTTGGGGACTTTCGGATGTATGGATACGTAGCTTTCGGAATAGTCTGAGCGAGATGGCACATACATACTACGAGTTCTTGTCCTGCTTTGGGAAGAGAACGACAGTCTGTGGTCCCGTTCCAGAGTCATTTTCGCTTGACCAGAAGGATGGCGTGTTTTAACACTCTGCGATCTCTTAGACCTCTGAGGCTCCCTGCTTATTGCACGAATGTACTGGTAGTCTTCTTTAGAGTTGCTGAGAGTCTTATACATTAGCCTGTCCTGGTTGCGGTTTGCAATGCTGAAACTATTGCTGGACCCGGCATGTTTGAAGTCAGGGCAGCTGTATTCCTTATGTAGGGTCAGGTTGCGTGGCAGTGCTATGGACTCGAGTCTGTGTTGAGGATAGTTGTGCATGGATCGACTCTGTTTCATTATAAGAGCTCCCTGCCCACCGCCATGCCTGTCTGACTTCGAGGGCACAGGCATATCAGGCTCAGAAAGTGGGTGCTCTGGGGAGTAATGTGACACCATGGTCACCCTGTACTTCCCATCAGCCCCTTCAGTTGAAATCAGCATCTCCTTCCCAGAGTTTGACCTGCTCCTATTGTGCGTCATTTCTTGGCTCTGACGGTCGCCTCGTACAAGATGGGGCTGGGACACAACTGGACCCAACGGCCTTTCTTTGGTTGCGTTTTCCTGCCTAACGGACTGACTGAAATGTCGATCAGATAAACCAGGATTAAAAGCCTCGTAGAGAGAAGGGGTCTTCATTCTTGGCTGGAGACCGGCATCTCTGAAATCGGACTCATTGTTCACCGGGAGGTTGCGTAGAGGCTTGTGGTAGTTCTCGGTACTACCCATCACCTTTGATGAACAAGAAGGCAGTTTGTTGAGTGTGTAAGAGAGAGTGTATCCATGACTGTTCTCTCGGTGTTGATTGTATCGAGCCTCTGAATAGGGGCTGTACCTGTACCGAACCTTCCCATCTTCAAAGTAAGGTCGCACTTGCTGGATATCCGATGGCGGTGGTTTTTGGTAAGGTTTGCTCTGGCTGCCTTGACGCTGGAGGAAGAAAAACTTGTCCTCTGGTGGAGTGTGCATTGAACGCACCCTGCGGATAGTGGGGTAGACGGAGGCTCCATCCAATGGTGGATACCTTGGTCCTCCATGTTTATAGAGGCGGACTGAGGAGTAGTCTTCTCGTTGACCCTTATATTTAATGGACTGGTGCAG
This sequence comes from Spinibarbus caldwelli, assembly GCA_039654775.1. NCBI lineage: Eukaryota > Metazoa > Chordata > Actinopteri > Cypriniformes > Cyprinidae > Spinibarbus > Spinibarbus caldwelli. Next base: position 16,862,226 of record CM077253.1, on the reverse strand, counting down.
GGATCGTGGTGCAAGGGTATTGCAGTAGTTTCTTGAGAGAACTCTGGGATGGGGGCGCCCATCGTCAGGCTGATAATAAGGGATGCTTTGCCCAACTGGACTTGAGCACTGTTGGGAATAAGCAGACCTTTGGTCTCTGGGTTTGTACTGATACACCACACTCGCTGAAGTATTTGAAGCTTGTGGAAGAACTTCGTGCACTGAAGCAGGCATGGATGTTTCTGCCAATATGGCTCGAAAGTTGGCAGCATTAGCAGCCTGCTTGTTATGCAGTGCTTCAATGGCTGAATGGCTATCCAAGGAAGAGAATCTCTCTGAAGAAGCTGGCTGTAAACTTCCCCGTACCTCCAGCTCCGCATCAAGGCTTGATCCACCTCCATCTGTACCAACTCCAACATGGCGGATGTTATCTCTCATTGTTGTGTGGCTCTCCGGAGCCCGCTGAATCTCTGGATCTCTGCGATGAGAGAAATCCTGAGAGGGCACATGGGTGCTCTGGCCACCAGCTGGTGCATCACAACCATCAGAGAAGCTGAGTCCACTCTCACTGCCATGGCAGGCGCAGGTGCTGCGTAGGCTGCCTGCATCGGTGTGGCTCTCAGTAGACATGGTGCTTGATGGATCTGGGAAGGTCCTGCCAGACACATACCGTTCCTCTCTATCAGAGGACGTCTGTAGAGGAGGAGGAAATTGAAGTGTGAAGAGTGGGTTCTGATGATGAATTGGAGAAACAGGTGTGGGAGGTTCAGAGCTCCCACGTTTGTGGAGTCGAGTGGCCTTTTGGGCAGATTCGGCTAGTGCTAGAGCTAGCATACGAGCAGCACTCTTTACTGCAGGCTGGGGAGTTATGAGAGACACAGACCTCACCAACCCAGGCGTGCATTCAAATGTCACTGCACCTAGATGGAGAAAAACAAACCAACATACTTTTAAATAGAGGAACACAGGGCTAAAATACAACCTGAAGATGTGGTTAAATGTTAACTTTCTGGCTTTTTCTTGCAAATATCCTGTCCTAAATACCCTATATCAACATAGTCCTTCAGGTAAAATGCTAGGTTAGCTAACATTGTTAGCTTTATCTCATTGAGAGCATTAGCTGTCTCGATACCAACATATTCCTTTAGGTAAAATTCTAGCTTAGATAACATTAGCCGCGTTTCCATTACCCTTTAAATTGCACAAATTGAAAATACACCTAATGGAAACGTCAATTTCGCAAAAACTCCCATATATTGCAAAAAAGTTCTTACGCTTGCATGAGGTACTTTTTCAGGCAATTCGAAAAAGTAATATATCGCAAATCTGCAATGGAAACTTTTTTTTTTTTCTTTTTTTTTTTCCACATTTACTGGTCATCTGGCTTACGTAAAAGTCACATGATCATTCTTTAATGTACTATAAACTCCAAGAAACACCCCATACATGGCCGCTCTAAAGTATAAATGGCTTTCCTTGCCATTAATGTTTGGATAACCCCTTGTTTACACTGCATATGTCTGCGGCTTCGACACGGCCACTCTAGTTAATGCTTGTGTTTATACCAGCTGTGCCGCGGCACGTTTCAGAAGTGTCCCAGAATTGACTCCACGCTGCTTCACTAAAGATACATGCATACATCTCCTTCATTTAAAAATAATGGCTAGTGCAGAGGCTGCGATATGTAAACGTACCAACAATGTCTCTGTGACTTATCGTCAAAAGAAACAATTACGTTTTAGTAATTAACTTCGGTTAATGGAAACGCTGTCAATTCGCAATAGGTTTTTATCGACATTTATAAAATAACGCAAAAGTTTTGCACAAATCTGTAATGGAAACCTGGCTACTGTTAGAATGTTAGGGGTATTCATACCCTTAAGCTGGTTCCGGGGGAAAAGATTTGATTTTGTTTTGTTAAACTGATAAAACAAAAAGTAAAACGTGAAAAATATTATGGCTGTAAAAATATTCGAAGCTCTTAATCATTTATTTTCTCTTGTAATTAACAGCTTAACACATTCAGTTACTGTTTTAAGGAGAGTAAATAAAATAATGAGTGTAATGAGTGTTGGGTTTGGCAATATTTGTGGATGATACTTGTAGTGGAACATATGTTCTTTTAAATAAATATATGGATAATTTCATTATATGTATGAATCTAAGGCTGGTGCTGACCTGAGTCTGCTCTTCTGTGCTCCTTGACATCTGTGGATCTACTTTCTGTTCTGTAAAAGCTTGCAGAACGCTGATGGCCTTCACCACCTTTTGTGGACACACTGGGCTTTTTCACAAGGGACATAATGTCAGAAGGACAGGACACAGTACTATTCTTTGCCACGGAGCTCTTTACGGTGCTCTCTTGGCCAGTCTTAGAGGTGCCCAGTTCCAGATTAGATGAGGTGACTGGCACTTCAGAGGGTTTGTGATTTGCATCTTCAGAGCGCAGTGGGATAAGATCAGGTGGCTGGGAGGGACTTTTGACTTTGTCTGAAGTCTCTGACTCAGTGTGGCTGCCTCCCGCCTTCTTGCGACTGCCTCTTTTCTTTCTTTCAGGTACAGTGGGATCAACCAGCTGTGTGGACTGAAAGGCCAATGGGTCTATGTCTAAGGAGGCTATGCCTATAAACTCAGCATCTGCTGCAGGGTGGGGTGGAGATATAAGAGCTGGCACACAAGAGGAAGAGGAAGCGGTGTCCTTCTTGTGGTCTTTGAGACTGGACCGGGAGTCTCCAATCAATCTGCTGTCCAGCAGCTCCTCATTGAAGGAGATTGATAAAGCATCACTGGTGGAGAGTGGTCGACGTGGACGATAGATATTTGATCCACCTAAGAAAAAGCATCAGAGATCAGTCCATGGATGAGTAACAACTATAAAACAGCTGACAAGATACTAGAAACAACTGTATTAAAGGTTTGGTAACGTTGCCCTTTCTCTTAAACCACACACAACAAAAGCATGTCAGCAAAAACCAGAGACAAATTAAGTCACAGAAACAGATGTGATATCTCAGGAAGCATATTGTTATGTTATGTGTTAGACAGTAGAGAGAGGTATTTAAAATAAAAAAAGCTTATAACACCTTTAAAGGGATAGTTCACTTTAAAAATGAAAATGTCAGCATTTATTCACCCTCATGTCATTCCAAACCTGTTTAAGTTTCTTTCTTATGTTGAACACAAAAGAAATTTTGAAGAATTTTGAAGAACCAAACCGTTGTTGGTGCCCATTGACTTCCATAGTAGGGAAAGAAATACTATGGAAGTCAATGAGGACCATCAATTGTTTGATTATCTTCAAAATATCTTTTGTGTTCAACATAAGAAATAAATTCATAGAGGTTTGGAACAACATGAGGGTGAGTAAATGTTGACAATTTTCATTTTTAAGGTGAACTATCCCTTTAAGTATGGAAATGGAAAAAAAGTGAAATGTTTTTTTACCCTCAAAGTTATGTGAAGAGGACAGAGATTCTTCACTTTTAGCTGATCGCAGTGTTCCACTGTCTCCTCTTCCACCTATAAAAGTAAGTCAGAGTTAAACAACTACTTTTTTTTTAGGAAATTGATACCTTATTAAGCAAGGATGCATTAAGTTGATCAAAAGCGACAGCAAAAACTTTTATATTCCTACAAAAGATTTCTATTTAAAATAAAATGCTGTTCTTTTGAACTTTCTATTCATCAAAGAATCAGGAAAAATATCATATTTCATAATACTAAGCAAAACAACTGTTTTCAACACAGAAAATAAGACATATTACTTGAGCACCAAATTAGCATATTAGAATGATTTCTGAAGGATCATGTGACACTGAAGACCAGAGTAATGACTGCTAAAAATCCTGCTTCTCCATCACAGGAATAAATCACATTTTATATTATTATACAATTAGAAAAATAATTTAGAAAATAGTTCTTTTTAATGAACAGTTCCATCATTGCTTTTCAGCATTGCATATAGTGTGAAAATCATGACTAAAATGCCCTCTAGGTTAGGCAGCTAGCTAAGATTTGGAACAAATACCGGTTGATATTGAAAAGAGTCGAAGCTGTACCTGGAAGGGGAGTGGTTTTCATTTCATTGGGCTCACTGGGATGACGGTGCAGTTTGGGCTTGGCAGTAGCAGAGGACTTTCCCATATTAAAGAAGGAAAACAAGTTTCCCACAGGAGACTTCTTCACCTTGGTTGAGCCTTTTTTCCTGCATTTACCAGCAACCAGTTACTACTGCATTTTTTCCTAAATGATGAAAATACCACAATACTAACACCAGTACAAACTGACAGACCTCTCAGAAGGGAAGTCGATGACGGCGTGGAACTTGCCCTGCAGAGCGGCAGGCCCCTCTCCCACATCAATATACTTGCTGTCCAGAGACACAGGAGAGATGAGCTGAGCTTGAGTCCGGGCCTGGGCTTCCTCTAGAGAAAGCAGCTTGGTGGATGGAGAGCACACCAGTAGAGACTTAGGTCGAGCTAAAGTAGTGTGGCCTGTGGATTCAGGTTAGAGTTATGAGCTCATTTAAGATCCTCATTAGTAGGGTTTCATCTAAAAATCAATTCTAGTGGGAGGAGAATTGCAGAGGCTCATTTCTCACCTGTGCTGTGGCGGATCAGAGTGCTGAGTTTGGGACTGAACAGAACGTCGACGTGATTAAGGATGAACTCCACAACAATCGACTGAACGCGCACTTCCATGAAAGCAGAGGTGCCGCTGAAACACGCCGACTCAATCTGTTTAGACCTGCAGCAATTGAGGAACAATGAATGAATGCAACATTTTTGACTGAAGTAGCATCTTTATAGACAAATTTACCAAAAAAAGTCACCTAAGGAGATTTGGAGCCCAGACAATTGCAAGATTTTTGCAGTGCATGTTGGTGACGGCACTGTATGTTCCCATACGGGATAAATGTCTCATGAGGAACTCGAGAGTCCTGGAAACAAAACATAAGAACAAAGCTTTCCATTAATATCATTATGTATTAAAGGCACAGTTCACCCAAAGATAAAAATTCTGTAATCTTTTACTCTCACTCAAGTCATTCTAAATCTTTACAACTGTATTTATTTTGTGGAAAAATGTTTTTGTCCAAAGCAGCACTGGTTCAACACCCCATAAACAAAAGTAAATAATAGTTCTTTAAAATGTCATATTTTGTGTTCCACAGAAAAACTAAAGTCATATAGGTTTGTAATGACTAATGATGACCGAATTTCCATTTTTGGACAAACCATCTCTTTAAATCTAAACAGAAATGAGTTTTTTACATTATCTGTCACATGTTTACCCAACACCTAATGAGCACAAAAGAATGATGTAATGGTTTGATGAAGAGAAATCTGCAACTCTCCTTTTCATCAGTAGAGGATGCTGTGCGCTCATCTAACCTGTAGTGTGGTGGAGGCAGCTGCTGTATGACGTCATGGACTTTGACCAGCCTCTCCTCATCAGTGGCTGCTGATACAGCATCCTGGGAAAATATGCCAAAGCATCACCTCGGTGTTCCGATACTGGTACTACACAGTTACAGAACATTAGTGTGTCCATGTAGAAGTGGTTTGATGCTTACTGAAAATTTCTCATATAGCTGGTAGGTCAGCAGGGGATTGGGCAGCTCCCGGAAGTACAGTTTGCACAGCGATCCCACTGAATGAATGTCCTGGACGTAGTTGTCCTTTGTGAGATCGGGAACATGTTCGGAGTCAAACTCATGCCTATAGACACAAGAGGTTAATACATTTCCTTTAGATTGAGATATATATATATATATATATATATATATATATATATATATATATATATATATATATATATATATATAATCTATCTATCTATCTATCTATCTATATATATATATATATATATATATATATATATATATATATATATATATATACATATATTTATTTTTTATTTTTTATTTTTTTTTTTAAATATATATATATAAAGTCAGCATATTAGAATAATTTCTGAAGTATCATGTGACACTGAAGACTGGAGCAATGACTGCTGAAAATCCAGCTTTTCCTTCACAGGAATAAATAACATTTAATAAGAAATGTATATATATATATATATATATATATATATATATATATATATATATATATATATATATATATATATATATATATATATATATATATATATATTTTTTTTTAATCTTGCCGACCCCAAACCTTTGAACAGTAGTTTATTTAATTTCTATTAATTTTCCAGTCCTGAAAAATAAATACATCTCACCTCAGTTTCTGAATGTTAGATGAAATCCCAGATAAGCGGTAAATTCCATCCACGACTCCATGTCTCTCAATGAACTCAGTGCAGCTTCTGATGACCTGTGGAACTGTTGGAGCAACACATTAAATTTGCACTTTAAATATGAATTACACAATTACATTTCAATGAAAGATTTAGATGCAATAAACATCCTCTAACATCCTCTGTCGCTCCTCTCACCATCATGGCCTGAGTTAAGCAAATGTTCTCCAAGGTCACAGCCGAACACTCTCTCTTTCAGGATACCTCGCTGTTTCAGCTTCTGCTTGGTGGGACGCGACTTCATGAACGTGCGCAGAAATGTGATCAGCTTGCCGTGCTTCTTAGACACTACAGAAAATGAAAATAACAAAACTTTTAAATTAATGTTGTCGGCTAGTAACAAGCTGCATCTCTAAATATGGTAAGGCTGATTTAAAATTGCATTTGAAATTGAATAAATTATGTAAATATAACAGAAACCTGATACAGAGGAGCATTTTGTTTTCGTCTGCATTCAAAGCTTTCTTAGTATTATAACAATAAAAATTTGTAATGTATTAAATCCATTTTAATTACAGTGATCACCTGATGAGCTAATAATATACCTTAATGAACTATTGAAATAATAATCAAGTGTAATCACTTTAACTGATGAAATGTAGGTGTTATAATTATCTATATTTTTACACTAAAATAAAAAAAGTGTGCACCTGGTTTGGCCAAAGAGTTGGTCACATTTGAGGGGATTTTCTCACTAATTAGTTCCACACATTCAGAAGGAAAAAATCCCACCTGTGAATGGAAAAATAAAACAGTCAGTGCCGTCAATTCACAATAAAACTAAACGCTTCATATCTCACTTCATTCCAACAAGGGCAAAATTATCATAATTACTCTTTAAACGGTCTGAAATCTCTTAAAGACACAGCTGTGAATAAGTCTGTGAATCCCTCTGTACATAAAATTTACAATCTTGCTGCAGCACAATATGAATAGATTAGTCCTGCATATCAGTAGCAATTACTTTACAACACATTTATCACCACTTAAATTCCTCCCTTATCAGCAATAAAGAAACACAATGTAATGACTCGATGTTTTGACTCAGATGTGACATAAAAGCTGCAAAAACAAGTTTCAGATGTATAGCAAAGTAATGCAAAGCTTTTTCATGAAACTGAAAACCTGAACTAAAATAAAAAATAAAAATAGTAAAAATAATAAAATAAAACACAGCATACTACACCCACTTGAAATCCATGTTTGCCCCTCCACCACCCAGTGTCTTCTTTAGGAGGCATATCAATCACTGATACTATGTCTCCAACCTTTTGAAGAGAAATTATGCTTCAGTTACTAATACCAAATCCAAATCCATTATGGAATAAAATAAAAAAATATATATATATATATATATATATACACACACACACACACACACACACACACACACCTCAAAAGAGAGTTCATCTGCTGCTTGGGCAATGTAACGCTTTATGACATGGGCCGCAGCTACAGCGGGAACATTAATAGAGGATTCGTCATGAACCAGCAGGTGATTCCCTTTGTTATCAATCTATGAGAGAGAAGAAAGACAGATCAAATATATGAACACATGCATATAATCAGCAACCACTAAAACATCACCTTATGTAATGATTTCACATTTCCTTTCACAGTGACCGAAAGGTCCAACATCAGTGTGAAATACACGCAATACGCTGGGAAAGAGCAAGCAAACAGTTCATGTGACTGAGCACGTTGAGACAAGTAAAGTCAGGTGTCTCTTATCCTTGTTAATGACTAACTGCATATAAAAAACGGGTGTGAACTGTTGTTTTATACACTAAGTCTGAAGTCTGTCCTAAAATGGGATTGTGTTTTATGAGACATTGTGAGCAATTTACTGTTGTTAAAGCAAAGGTGTTAAACACACCTCTTTTGTTAAACACACCGTGCCACGGTCAATTCACTGCCTGTATTTAAGAGGCAGGACTTGGGCAGGCAGCCACCGGAAGCATTCAGGAGTAATATAGGTTAAAAAGCAGGAGTGACATTTGTACCTCCATCCATGTGAGTGCTGGCCCACAGTTGATCTTGTTATCAGCGATGGCTGAGAGACGGGAAATGTACGCAGTAAGCATCTGGGAAAGTGTCTGTGGAGAAAGAACAGAAACCGAGCAGGGATAATAAACAAAGAGACAATTTGCAACACTCTCATTGTGCTCCCTTTGAGATATAAGCCTTTGATTAACACACAATAGCTTGGTTCCAAAGCCTAGTGAGTGGCCTTGTTGTCTGCTATCTACAGCACCTTCTAAGGGAGCATCCTAACTGAAATGAGCCTCAAAAGACTGATTTAATATGATCTACATGTGCAGCAACACAGCGACACAAATACATCTCTGTACAGGAAGAATGAGCGAGTTTGACGTTAGCATGTTGCTAAGCTAACTACACAATACTCTAATAGACCTTATGTAGCCCTGCCCATTTTGCAATGGTGCTGTTGTTGTTTTCTGTTTGGTTTGTATTTCCACAAGGTAAGATTTTATGGATTTATTTTATGGACCGTTTGTTATGACATCCGCTTCAAACATTATGATGCTCATGATAACTTTTGTGAACTCTACAATAAGTAAATCCACTTCACTCTTCAACAGCGATGCTACTGAAATATAACTACTGCACAAACAGTTCCAAGACAAAATTCTAAAGATGCCTGCTTGCTTGTTTCTCTGGCATATAAGGTCTATAGGCATGAAAAGTACACAACACAAATATTGCAGGAGGTGGGCTCCAGAAGTAAAAATCACATTTATTTTCTTCATAAGGAAAGTGATTTTTGACAATAATCTTTAAAGACAGACCTACTGTGAGCTATGAAGTTGTTAATTGATGGTATTTGCTTTTGTTGAAGCCATCAGCCCACATTTTTTTAATCATGTTTTAAAGGGGTAATGAACTGAGAAACCAAAATTCCCTTGATCTTTTGATATATAAGAGGTCATTGTACAATATAAACACCCTGTAAGTTTCAGAATTCAAACTGTGTCGTTTTAATGAAGGCAGTCTGCTAAAACGACAGCTTTTGGAATGTTCTACTCCATGATGTAACAGTATGGATAAGCACCGCCTCCACAGAAGATGATCAACACCTGCTTTGACATCACTGCCTGTTTAGCCCCACCCACCGATTCGTGCATATGGTGTTTATGAGAGAGTCGAACACGCTGGTCTACGCAGAAACCAAACGATAAAGATGGCTCTTAAGACAACAACATGCAGTGCAGTGGCAAGTTGTGGAAAAACGGTGTTCGCGTTGCCTTCCTTCTGATCCCAATGTTAGGAAAGAGTGAATGAACTTTATTTTTAATGAAGATGCAGACCGTGTCAGTAATAATTTGATCCTTTGTTCACTTCATTTTACTGCAGATTCGTTTACAAACAAAGCACTATTTGATGCGGGATTTTCAAAAAGATTGAAACTAAAGTACGATGCTATGCCGACTATATTGGATCTGACAGCAATGTCGCAACACAAAAGTGTGAATAACTGTAAAAAACAGTACAAAACAAAAAACAAAGGCAGTTCATAACTCTAACAATGTAATTCCTGGTGGAAAAACTACATTACCCATGATTCTCCAAAAAATTCTCCACCAATCAGAGATTCAAACCAAGCAAATTGTACCAAATGAACTCTTCACTCCCACGAAGCATTGCAAATGATGTAATTGAGTACTACTTAACAGTTGTGTATATATGCATATTTTGCTTTAAATTAAAGTGTATATTGTTGCAATCAGGGTTTTTAACTCTTCAACGAAGACTTTTTAAAAATCCCTATGAGAAAAATACTTCCGGAACCAAATAGTAGATGGGCAGTGTTGCAGTCTATTGAGAAATTAGTGATTTTTCATTAGATTGAGCTTTTTTACCAATATTTTTCAGTATTAAATGAATTGCATGAGCATTTCCAATTTTCACTGCACTGGGATTGTCCTCCAAGGATACATGTAGACAGTGTAGTCAATATATGTGTGTGTAGTGAACCAACCTCGGGTTTGTCCTTCAGGCTGTCTAATCGGGGAAGCTCAGGAAGCTGAGAGAATCTTCTATCATAGATACAGAGGTGGAGATGCTTGTCAAGGACACGAAACTCTTCATATGAACGCCTCACTGTCCATTTACGACCCTAAGACACATGAAAAGCAATAAGAGTGTATAGGAAGAACAGTGAAGAAATGTAACCTTTTTTAAATAATAATATTAATAATTCAAAATTATGGTTTTCAAAATATTCGGCTTTAAAAAAAAATTGCAAGAAATTAATTTAGCAAGGACTCCTTAAATTGGTCAAAAGTGACAGTAAAGGCATTGTTAAAGACATTGTATTGTTACAAAACATTTCAAATAAATGCTATTCTTTGACAAAAAAAAAAAACAAACAAAAAAAACATTTAGCAGTACAACTGTTTGTCAACACTGATAATAATAAGAAATGTTTCTTGAGAAGCAAATCAGCATATTAGAATGAATTCTGAATGATCATGTGACACTGAAGACTGAAGTAATGATGCTGAAAATTCAGCTCTGCCATCGCTGTAATAAATTACATCTTAAAATATATTCAAACAGAAATTATTTAATTAGAAATACAAGAATGTCAGTTAAAAAAGACATTTTTTTATTAAAGTTTTTATTAAGAGAAATAACTAATATTTTATGGTTTTCTATGCATTTTTGCTTCAATATGTAAATAATATCCACTTGGATATGTCTGCTGTAGTCTCAGTGGTAGCCTATAGCAGAATCATAATCTCTCTTTTTGTTTAGCCATTTCTATTATTGCATGGTAGAATCATAACACCCAGTGTTTGGTAAAGGAGGCTGAATTTAGTAGCTTACATGTCTGTGGTTTGTAGATTTCATACAACTGTAAAACAATGAAATTTCCTCCAGTGGTGAAACAAATGGTTCAGAAACAGCAGAGCGAGACGCTTCTAAATCCTTTCAGCTCTCACACTTACCAGCACAAAAACAGCCTTTGAATTCATATTTTTAGAAGTTCTGTGGACAAGTATAAAACCCTCCCAGAGCCCCACTGTTTTGGTATGGTAAGAAATGCAGGACCAAGAGTATTTATATTTTCAGCGTTGCCTTCATCTTGGCCTCAAAATTCTCTTGTAAAATCCTGTCTTTTCCTAAACCCGGACACATTCCATGAAACAGATAAATTGCTGTGCAAACTGCATGCGGTTGGCCTGCCTGTTTGATCTGAAGCTCTTAAAGGTCTTTTTATAACTTCACCATTTTTCCTAGGCTTAGCTTTCGCTCTGTTGCCATAACAAATCAGTGATCCTGGGATGATATTTCTTCTGCTCTGTCACACAGAAAGGGCTACAGAGGTTATGTGAAAATTTCTCTGTGAAACAAGCTTACCTGGCAACAGATCTGGACCAGATACACGGACTCCTTTGAGTCCAGGCCATTGTGTGTGAGGTCGTTCTGATCCTCAGATAAAGACAGCTGTGGAGAGACACACAGAGAGAGAGTCTGAATTTTCAGTATCCTTTCATACTCCTATTACAATATATTCAACAACAAATAAACAATATAACGTCAAAGGGAGACTATAAAAGCAATTAATATTTTTACATACTACAAACCACAATATCACAATGCTTCTAAGTGGCACCAAATGTTTAAAATTGCAAGATTGTTCATGACATTATAAAATAAAAACTAACCAAAATATTATCATGGCTATAAAATTATAATTTCAGCTTATTCGCTGTTAATGCTGCATAAAAATATCTGAACATTTAAGCAAAACTGTAGAATCACATAGCATGAAAACTCTTCAAGCTAAATATTTTATAAAAGGCAGCTTGGGTTTCAAATGATAAATAATAGATATTGCTAAAAACGCAGATTTAAAAAAAAAAAAAAACATTGTGACATTTCATACATTAGTGACTTCATACATCTATTAAAAATCACCTCAACATCATTTATATATGTTCAAAAGTCTCACAATATTTGTTGGGCCACTATATATGGCCATTCAAATTGAAAAGAAAAAAGAAAAAAAATCTGATAAATATAACAAAAATTGGCAACGTAGTCTTCTTTAACCACTTCAAATCCAAAATTTAGCCTGCACTGAAAAACTTTAATCAAAATGCAAAGACTGTGTAAAACATTCAAGGCTAAGACATAGAAATGTGAAAAGAGTAGGAGAAAATGACATATTATAGCTAAAATTATGCTATAAAGCAAAACTAAAAGGATTAAAATGAATAATAGCATATAAAAAGTCATCAGCTCCAGAGAGAATGAGAGAAATAGACACGCTTCTTGCTGCTGCTGCTGCTGGAAATGTATGCACAGCTCAAACATGACGATGGATTTTTAAAGGCTGCAGAAACAACAGGCCCTGTTCAGTGACACACAGACAACAAGACATCTACACACGACAGAAAGAAGAAACGGCTGCAGGTACACCACCCCTCAACAGTGTCTGATTCTTTCTGGATTCACAAATCCAACACTTCAAGAAATATTCCCAAAATACTAGTGTAGCAATTCCAGTGCAACTTTATAAAGGATTTTCCTCAGAAGTTTCCACAGCTGCTGGCTAAGCCCAACATTATACGATCCTCCTCTATAAAACATCACAACATCTGCTTGTCCCTGCAAATGTAAGCCAACCTGTGTGCCCAAAAACTGATGTGATTCAGGGGTTTCAATATGCAAATTAAACGTCCAGTAAGGCAAACTCCTTTGTAGTGTCTGCTGTAATTTACTTCTCTGCATCATCTCAGTAATGCAGACTCCCCATGCATCATTCAACACACACACACACACACACACACACATCAGCCTCCACATCAAAGACAAGAACTGCATCCCTTTAATTGATAGAAAATGCTGAACCACTTCAAAGATGCATTAAACAAATGAAAGCATTGATTATTTATAGATAAAACTAACAGAAACTTACACAAGCTTTAATGACCTACTTAAGCACTGCAGTTCAGCAGAGTAAACTGCAGAATAAGCACTTGACTTAGTAGATCTGTCAACATCTTTCACCCAAGCACAAATTACTGTACATAAGTCCATTAAAATAATGTAAACATTAATGTATTTCTACATCCTAATGCATCCGCTTGAATTTGAAATTTTGGATCAACAAAACTGGTTACAAAACACACAAAAACTGCAAAACAATCATTAAAAATATATGTTTTCCAGTAAATAAGTAAATAAATAAATAAATAAATAAACTTAAAATAAATTTACTTGAAATTTAGATAATATTTTAAAATGTAAAATATATACAGTGTAAAATATTATTTTACTAATTTTCAGATTTTATATATTTTTTATTAATGTTGTAAAACTAAATGTGACAAAATCTAGTGAATTGAACTTGTCAATGAGGTACGAAAAAATAACGATATAATAACATAAAAATAAAAACATTTCAAAATCTGGGGAAAAAAAAAGTAATCATATCTTACACAATTTCTAAAGTACTGCAGGGAAAAAGACAAATATTGCAACTACAGAACATCACACAAAATATGACATTCAGAGTAGAATATATTAGTATATATACATTTTTATATGTTTTTAACACTGCACTGTATGGCAGTAGAACCACAAGACAAAGCAGTCAAGGATTTCCATTTCCATAATTATTTCTGTCCTAATGAAACAGGATGGATACTCACTGATACGCCGTCTGTCTCGTCTTATCAGCACGCTCAGGCCCATTCTGATGGATCCAACCCGATAGTTCCCTATAGGCTCACACCTGAGCCTTTCCTTATTCAGCCTCTCTGCTGATGTTCTGCATGGCTGCTGCACGCAGACGCAGTAACCCGTCACACACGCCCCCACAGACCAGCAGCTTGAGCTCAGTCAGCCCAGCTCATCAAAAACAAACGGCCCGATTTACAGCAGAATGAAAATCAGCAATGCACTGCAGTCAAAACACAGACCTTTTCCCATCTTCATCTCCTGCAGTAGAGGGATGTGCATGATGCTGTGTCTAATTACAACTGAGGAAGAGGACAAATATAGAAATGGAGCCCCCCCTCACTCCACCCTCTAAGCCCCTCCCTGCGCTGGATGTTGGACCTCCCTCTGAATCCATGTAGAACAGAGCTGCGCTCTCAGATACCGACCTCAGAACAGGACATGCACATCAATTTCTGATGTTGTTGCTGGTTTAGTGCAGCAGATTTTAAAATGGTTTTGGGATTTTAACGTCAGGCATCCAATGGTGATAATTTATTACTAAAATTGTTTATTTTACAAAAGTAACTAAAAACATCCTCAAAATCAAACACTAACATTATTGACAGTATTATTATTATTATTAGTGGTGCTTCCAAAGCAAAGCATCACTATAGTTATTTTACATATTATTATTCTTCCACACAAAACTTCGGTGTGTAACTCATCCCGCACAGTTTGTCGCAGACCCCAAAATAAGGTGTCAAATTGTGCGGCTTATTGGGGAGAGGTGTGCTGTGACTTTTATAAGCGATCGGGTGTACGATGTTCGCACAGCGGTGAAAAATTGGGTGAAAAATTCCCATAGACTTAACATTGGACTGAAATTTGTGCTATCATATCTCTGCATCGGAATGTCGTAGAGAGTTGGGGGTGGGTTCATTTCACTCGGTGTAGCAAGCAGCCAATAAATGGTGACATTTCAACTTCCTCAAAAAAAATTTTACCACACAAGCTGTCTTTATCATATTTACCAGATCAGTAAAATATATAAACATCTACACAATGCCTTTATTACTAGTGGGAAACTTGTGTATTTATGTACACACATATATAATGTCTATAATAAAAATAAAATCTTATATTTTATATAATTTATTGTAATATCATTGCAAAAAAGTTTTGATTTCACAGCGCTAAAATGCTTCCTGTCTTTGTCTGGATGTGATAAACAAACTGAAATGAGAAATATAAGTTGCCCAATGAGCCCATGTTATTCTGACCAAAACCACTTAAACACACATTTTAATTATGATTTCGCAACTAGGAATTTCCCATGAGTCATCAATATTTTTGGTTCATATTCCCAGAAGTTAAAGACTATACATGTGTAAATATGTATATTATTTTGACAACTTCAAGGGGTACACTCACATACAGTACAGATAACCTTAAAAAAAAAAAAAAAAAAAGAATGCTGTTGTGAAAATGCCATTTTGTAACCTCACCATGATAGGCCCTGTCTAAGCCACTGGTTTGGAAAATTCCTCTGGAAAAACCATGCCGAATTTTTTCCTTTAGCTGAATCTAAGTAATCCCAGATCAGCTCTAAACTTGTTGTAATACTGAATAAAAGACATTTAAGATTATAGCACCTGGTCTGGTATTTGCAACTGTGATGAAAATGGGTAAAAAGCAGAACCAAAGGTCAACGGCCACAGCTTTATGTCACACAATCTGTGGATTAAAATTCCACTTCTATAATAAAATCGCAGCAAAAGCTTTTTCAGTAGCAATAATCCACAAGGAAATTCCTCAAGTTACATAAAAGCTAGAAAGAATAACCCAGTGATCATGAGTTGACCTTTCTCCATCTGGAGCCATGGCTAATCTACAGTGCCATAAATTACACAAGGGTTGTCAGCAATTCAATCACGTCATGCATCTTCTCTTAAAGATGCATACCAGGTTTATTGAACGTCTGTGAGATGAGCCCAAAGTCTTGGAGAGCAAAAGTTACTCAGGCTCCACTTCAGTCAAAAATATGCTAAATCATAATCCAGCGCTGACCTACTTCATAAACGTAGATCCTGAATCTGGATCCATCTATAACATATTCTACAAGACTTCTTGATCGTGAGTTGATGCATTGCCGTTTCACTACAAAACCTTCATGTTGCTCAACCTTGATGTGGATTAAGCGCAGACAGCAGATGTATCAATATTTCAAGATCAGTAATAGGAAAGGAAAGCCTTTCTCACATATTTGAGCAGCACTGTTTGTGGAACCTGCTGAAACCGGCAGGTTTGGGTCCATTTGAATGAAATTGTGGTGAGTGAGGGCTCCCTCCCTTCTGTCCGAGACGATTTATAGTGGAAAACATATATAGACTTAATCAATGTCCCAACCAGCTGCTCATATGGAGATGGAGGTGACTGTTCTCAGATCAGTGAAAGCCCATTACAGCATCACTGAATTTGGCCCAGTTCTTCCTCTGTCTCTGCACTAGTAGGGAGGAGGCAGGGATCCTGAAAGCTCCTCTGTAAACCTGAGCCGAGGAATGTGGAACATGCACACCACCTCTGGGAATGCAACAAAGGTCTGCATAAAGACGCCACAGAAGGGATGTTAACTCAATACCCTATTCTAGGACTAAACACAGACAAGGTTATTCTACAGTGGTATGAAACAGTATTCAGATACGTAAACTACAATTCAAAAATTATAAAAGGCATTGTATTCAAACTATGAAACCAGAGCCAGCTGCAAACAAATACTGTACTTGGTTTAGGATAGTCATTAAAGTTTCTCTAAATAAAATAAAATGCTCATACAATTTGCATTTAACATTACTGAAACCTAAAATATGAGTTTCTGTGGAGTGTGATATCTGAGCAAATGACCAAAGGGCAAAACACGCATCTCTCTCACATTTCATTTCTTTTATATGTCAAAAAAAAAAAATGCACGTTATTTTAATATCACTGAGATGTTATTATAGTTTTCGTTAATATTTTGAATTAGATTTTATTTTTTATCTTTTCTGCTTTCATGCTACTTTTAGTTGAGTTTTAGTAATTGTACTTTTAGTTTTAGTAATTTTGTTGTGTGTTTTTGTAATTATTACTTTATGTTGTTTTTAAATACATCTATATAGTTTATATTCATTTTTATTTCAGTTTTAGATTTAGTTAAGTACATCAACTAAATGAAAATTAGTAATGTTGCCTTGGAAACTATCTGAAATAAGTTACATTTTTGTGTTTTATTTTATTTCAAGTATCAACATTTTTTATGGTTTTAGTTTTAATTTTAGTTAACTATAATAACCCTGACACATGCATTCAAACGTTCAAATGTATATCACATTAAAAAATTACAACCCCCCCCCCCACACACACACACAAAAAAAATTATATATAATAAATAATAAAACAATTATAATAAAGTATTCATATTTTTGTGTTGCTTTCCAGTAAAATTACCTATCAATTTATCATTTATAAATTGTAACATTTACAAAACTATATTGTCTAATTACAAAATTTAAAACCAATTTTGTATAATCAGAATATTTTATTTAATATTTATATGTCTAAAGTTTTTAATCAACAACAACAAAAAAGGCATTCATACAGTGAAATTAAAAACACAAACAAAAATGTATGTTATTAAAATCTCTGATTATACAAAATTGGTTTATACAAAAGATATTCTGTAAATCTGGGTGCCAATAATTATGACCAGGACTTGGACTCATATATTATGATCTCTTAGTCCTCAGCACAGAAAACATCTAGTGTCCATACTATATATGCATTTTTTTTTTTTTTCTCAATACAGACAAAAGGCACCATGGCATGAAATTGCTGCTATCTGATACACATTCATTGATATAATATCGTTCAACTGCTGAAATGTGAGCTTGAGCTTTTAAAAGCAACAAAAGAGAAACAGTACTAAAGGACATTCCTACTGAAACATCAAATTTCTTATTTAGCTGCCAAGTAACTGTATTCCGGTACACGCATGGCTCTAGACTCCTCCAGCCCCCGGCCACAGTGTGTCAGTGTGACGCGCTCAGGAGACTGAATGTGATCTAATAGAACAGGAGTCTGTGTGACCTTGAGAGCTGTAGGACGTGAGGGCAAACTTCCTGTTCCTCAGCTATGATGCCATACCCCGCTCATGATGCATCAAAACCAACACCCTCGGCTCTCAGAGCAGTACACTGTACATACAGCAAAGACTGAGGAGGGGCTCAGGGGTACAGTATTTACTGCTCTCTGCTGGATCCCATCAGCATAATAACAAAATCTAGCTGGACAAAAATGTGTTGGGACGGTTATGTTGAAATGGAGATGGAGAACCCCAGTTTGATGTACTATCAGATACAGTATGAGGAGAAGATGGGGAGGAGACTGACCATTTATTGGGGATAAAAAAACAGTGGCAATTTAAGTGCCAATTGTCTTCTCTGATCGTCCTTTTACTCTAGAATGCACATGCACAATTACTGGACCAGGCTGTGATTTGAGAAAAATAACATATTACTGCCCACATTATCACATTAGTATACTGTTGGTTAAGTATGCAGGATCCTGGCCTGTGCTGATAAAGCGTGAGCAAGTTTGCACAATCATTACAGAGATAATTTGCATAAGAAGTCTTAAAGGCACAGAAGCAAAGACAACCTGATTAAAATGGTAAGGTAAAACTAAATAGGGATATTTTGATGCAAGAAACCTTGAGTTACATTATGCACAGAAAAATTAAAAAATGTAAGGAAAATGTAGGGGACAACAATAAATATGCTTAATAAATGTTTGAGAATATGTGATTTTCCATTCAAAAATTTGGTGTCAAAAGGTTCTAAATGCCTGTTTCAAGAAATATTTTACAAAAAAAGTTATATTGAACTTTAAAAAAAAAAAAATCCTGAAAAAAAAAATTTTCACCAAAATATTAAGCAGCGCTAATATTTTCAACATAATAGGATTTTTTTTTTTTTTTATCAGAAAATAAGCATATTAGAATGATTTCTGAAGGATCATGTGACTGAAGAAATGACTACTGAAAATTCAGCTTTGCCATCACAGAAATAAATTACATTTTAATATATATTAATACAGAAAAGAGTTATTTTAAATTGTAATAATATTTCACAATATTCGATTTTTACTGTATTTTTGATCAAATAAATTCAGTTTAGGTGAGAATATGAGAATTCCTTCAAAAACATTTTTACAAATTTTACCGACCCCAAACTTTTGAATGGTAATGTAGGAGAGTCATCGGTTTACAGATACTGCCATTATCTGAGGAAATGGACAATGTTAAAGATATCTGTGTAAATAAAACCGTTTGAGGAGGAACAATGACGTTGAAATCCAAACAGCTAGCCAAGATGTTTTCCACAGTCTGAAGATCTTTCAGGATAGCAAATAACCTGACAGAGACCAATGTGTATTGCTTGTAACTTAAACCACAGCCCTAATTTCAACATGATGGATAATCCGCCACCAGTGAAACCAAGACCAGAGCCAAGAGCCTAATTAGCACATTCCCGTCAACCATGAGTGATCATGGCCTTCAGCAGGACTGCATTTACCATAAAACCCTCACCTGCACAGAGCCAAAGTCAACATTCTCATAGTGGAAGTGGGCACATTCTGCCAGCCTGGGAAAATGGCCTTTGGTGAGGGACAGTCTGCAAAACAAAAAGAGCTCATCAGTATTCTGCTCTGTAGGTCTGAAAAAGACAAAACAGAGAAAGAACTCTTCCCTTGAACATGTAAACACCTACTTTTTGATGTTCTTGACCTTCATGCTGGCCGTGCTGGCACATGAGCGCAGGGAAGATTCGGCAGGCAGTTCAGGGACCATCGGCGCTCCTCGTGCCTGCATATACAAGCACGCACGTGTAAACAAACAATTACGCAGCACTCTAAACGCATGAAGCATGACATACAGAAAGCCAGTACACACACGCACCATAACAGCAATGGCGTCCTCCCAGCCTGCAGTCTCTGCTGGCTGCAAGCTCCTATCTTCCTCCCCCTCATCCTCCTCTGGGTGGGGCCTTAAAGAAAAGAGAATCAGAGAGGGGTATGTTGAAATAAGCTTATGCTATGACATACATTCATACCTCTGCACCGCATCACTTGACATAAAGCAATTACACAGATGAAATTCCTGAGGTAGGATTGTTTTAAAGGAATAGATTCGAATCTGTTTGAACACAAAATAAGATGTTTTGCAGAATGTTCAAACTGCCCTTTTCCAATCAATTAAATCATTTAGTGACCAGGGGTTGTCAAATGTGTAAATAAAAGCTTCTATATTACAGGTCTTCTAAAGCCATACAACAGGGAACAGGCCAAAACAAACAAAAAAAAAAAAAAAAAAGGCTGAAATACCTCACATGACTTTTGCCCTGATTTGCAGTCTGGAGGAATCTACTCTAGTTGCAGAAATTCATAGGCAGTCTGCTAATTTTGGGTAGATGGAGTTGACAGATTTAACAGACCATCACAATCTTTTAGCTTTAGATTATGAATCTAAGCAGTTAAAAGGATATCAAAGGTCTTATCTTTTGAGCCGATTTTAAAGCACCAATCATTTTCATCCATCACGCGTCTCTCAACATGAAACACATTTCTAGTGACTTTGTTGTGTTTGGAACAACTTGAAAAGACTGTTAGTGTGTGAACCTCATTTTTCTTAATGTATGCTTCAAAATGTTTCCTCTATAATCATTAATGTAATGCCTACAGTGTTTGAAAATATGTTGAGGTTTTAAAAGTTGTGCAGTGTATTCCAGCCTTAAGTTGTTATTTGCTGAAAAATGATCCCTCTGTGGTAATTCTCAAATCTCATTCACGTTTACGCATATTCCAACTTGACACTACAATATGTTGTGACACAAAAAGCTATTGTATGAGTTATATAAAACAGAAGCCATATTGACTATTTTCAATGCCTTTCTGTCCTTGTCAAGGCATTTATCACAAAAAAGCATGTTATGCATTTGACAGAAGGAACAGCATGAGGGTGAGTAAATAATAATTGATCAATTTTAATCAAAATGTCATAACTGTATCCAGTGAAACGATGCTTGACTTCTATCCAATCAACAACCAATGCATAGAACCCTTACATTCATTTTTTTTCTTTTTGA
Source organism: Spinibarbus caldwelli (assembly GCA_039654775.1). Lineage (NCBI taxonomy): Eukaryota > Metazoa > Chordata > Actinopteri > Cypriniformes > Cyprinidae > Spinibarbus > Spinibarbus caldwelli. The sequence goes on along the minus strand of CM077253.1, from coordinate 16,841,047 downwards.
TAATCCATTTTACCTCAGATGGAGGTCACAATATAAACGAAAAGAACTGTAGCGTATACTTCCGTTACACGTGACTTTCATTTTTAGGTGAACTCTCCCTTTAAATATCATGTACACATCCTAAATAAACATTTCTGAGCATTCAGTAAATTATGATTACATGCTGAATTAGCATAACACTAAATTAATATTAATTTAATACATTAAAGCAATACTTAATAAATTAATTTATCTTAAATTAAACATAACTATTATATAAAATGTATCAAATTTTTTGATGGCTAAATTAACAACTTTTTAATAGTCTTTTTTAAAGCTTTTTGTGGACCCAAACTTAGATCTCCACCAGCCAAAAGCTCCTATATATTCCAAGCATGTGCAAAGCCCACTGCGCCATCTGATACATTCCTTCTGGTCCAGTTCCATTCCTCAGTTTTGGCTGCCTAATCACGCAGGACATGCAGACATTAATCTAACCAAATTGAGGGGCACCACTCATTACATTGAACCCATGACCTGTGGGTGATGAAATATCTAAACAAGAGCTACAAGTTCACCAAGGCCGAGCTGTGTAAATAACACAAGAGTAAAGCTGCTCAACAACACATGCCAGTCCTAATGCATTTGCAATGTGTCTGTTAGGATCTTATATATATATAGGAAAATTACAAAATCGGATTTGTTAATGAGGGTATTGAACCTTACATAATGTCTTTAATCAGTCAGGAAAGCTGTTTAGGATGTGTAGTAGTGTAGTAACTACTCTTGCAATCAGATTATACACAAACCTATTATGTGAGAAAATAACACTTTATAAGCCAATTATAATGATTATACTCAAAAAGTTACATTCATTTCTTGTCTCTAAAAGTAAAAGCGCATCGCATTCATTTCACATACACATCATGAAATGATCTGTCCATTTCAGAAAATCTCCAGAGCATTACCCAGTTCACCCTGCAGCTGAGAACATGGCCGGGAGGGTCGAAACAAGGAGACATTATATAAGATCAGATCAGTGGCGGTAAAAAGCACACTATTGTATGTTTCGCGATGCACAAGGATATCGCTTCAATCAGTCACTCAGTCAGTCACAAATGAATCCACCCTAAATAACAAAGAACAGGGCTAAAGTGTAACTTGAATATGATGGACTACTGGGGTAAAAAAAAGGTGAGCTGGAACAGCTTTAAGGATTGGAAAGCCTTTAGAATAGGAATAAAAGGTTAGAGTTTAGATGATTCATTCGGTAGACAAAAGAGAGTCAGTGATTTTGTTCCAGAACATCCCACACTCCCCCTTCCTCCAACAGATTAGACCACCGTGAGATTGAACGATAATGCCTGATCCTGTTCATGGAAGAAAGAGGCAAAAGTTTACTGCCATTTTAAAGTCACAGGTGCAGCATAATGGCAGATTAGTGAGTTCTAAATTACTAACTATGTGTCAATGATTAATGAGAGTGTTCACAATGAAGTAGTTTTATGATATTCAGTCAATATTTAGAAAATGTTTTTTGTCTCTATTGTTTAGTCAATTAAAATTGTTGACATTTTAGTCACATTTAGTCATGCTGCACTATTATGGTTAAACTGAGTCATTTTGATCAAAATTATAATTGCAATTATCACAACTGTTGTCATTTGAAAAACTGCTGCTCGTGTCATCCAATGAACAGGATATTTGGATTTTAACTTAGAAAAAAGGTTAAAAAAAATTAAGAAAAGAAAAGAAAATTGTTATTTGTATTCATAATTTAATATGGTTTTGAAAAAACAAAATTACATTTAATGACTCTAAAATGTCATGTTGTAAAACCATTAAGTAAAAAGTAATATAATTTTAATATATGCAATCTTAATCGTTAGTTTTGTTTTACAAATTTTACAAATATCATGAATTATCAATGTATAAATATCATCAACTAACACTGCCATAAAAATGCCAAATTATCTGATATTTTACATTAATGATATTTTTGACTTGATGAAGGTCTGTAATGGTCTTTATATAATTTCCTTTTGTTTTGTTGTGTTTTGTTTTTTGTTTTTTTGTTTTTTGTTTTGTTTTGTTTTGTTTTGTTTTGTTTTGTTTTGTTTTGTTTTGTTTTGTTTTGTTTTGGTTTGGTTTGGTTTGGTTTTCTCTCCCCAGCATGTTTCTGCATATTGGTTGCATAACATGATTTTGATCTGGCGGGACAAAAAATAAATCATAATAATCAGGTTTGTTTCAATAAAAAAAAAAGGATTAATTACAGTACTTAATATTAAGGTTTTCCTTTGAAGACGTCAATTCTTTTAATCAGGCTTTTACTTTATTATGATATCAGAACAGTTATCACCCTGCTATTTTTTGCATGAATTACATATTTAATGAATAAATTAACAGATAGTATAAAAGATGTGTCATGTCAGCATGCCTGCTTCCTTGGGGCGGTACAACACGTTCATTGATGACTCTACTGTCCTTGTTATCATCTCTGTAGGGCACCAGTTGCACACAAATCTTCACTATAATTTACTCCTCAGGGGACAAATTCACATCTGCTGCATGCAGTGCTGCTGAAATATGCTGTCTCAGAAATAGAATAAGCTGACCGGTCACATGACGCACAAAACGCTTGTGTGTGCAAAAACCCATGCACTGCACCTGATTATGCAGAGATTCAGCCGAATGTAAAGAAAATGCCTCATCTAACCTTGCAAGAGAAACAGACGCGCTATACAGCAAATCCAACCATACTCGAGCACCGCAGCCGCTAAAGCACACTGAGAGGCAAAGCATGCAGGCTGTTACTCACCCTTCACAGGGATCATGACTGCATGCGTCTCTCAGAGGTGTTGGAGCTCTGCCGTGTGTCGCTGCTGCAGTCCCGCTGCACGCCTCCATGATACTGAGTCACTGCAACAGCTGCCCGTCTGTGAGGGGAGGGAGGAGACGGACTTCAACAGAAACCTCCAACCTTGCCAAAGGATGAAGGCCTGTGGTACAAAAATCTTCAAATGATTTTAAAAGATGCTATACAATGATTAAAAGCTTGTTTGTTAATATACAATGCTTTTTTCTGCTATTGAGGTGTGGTATAGGTAAGATTAGGGATGGGTAGGTTTAAGGATTGGTTAAGGGGTCAGAAGTGTACAGGGGTAAATTTAGTTAAGGGAACCCGGTTCAATCTGTTTATGTTACATTGTTTTGATAAATAAACACTTTTCTTGGACAATTTATTTGTTTTCTCCTGTTGATGTATGATTCAAGAAATACCATGTTTAATTAATTACAGTAGTATACTAATATAAGCAATAAAACATGTTTTGCACTCCAATTTCATAACAGCGAGTATTATGTCTTTAGCAAGCATTTAGATAAACTTAACTAATCACTCTGCACAAACATTGTTACAAAAGTTCAGTGAGCATAAAGGTACTAAATGATTAGTAAACATTTATAAAAATTTACAAATGATGAATAGTTTCAACTTTAGATTTTGCAGTCTAGGGTACTGCAAAAACATGAACAAATGATTAATAAATGATTTGTAAAGATGTGTAAATAGGGTGAATTCAGGTCATTTGGGACACCTTTTGCAATTGAGATGACTGCTCATAAAAGTACTAATGATTAGTAAACAGTTAATAACATTTACAAATGATGAAAGTTTAATGACATTTGTAAGCATTAATTAATGATCCATTAAGCATTATGTAATAGTTGTTACTAATTTACTAATGAAGTTTTTACTCATTGTAACTTTATTGTAAATCATTTGAAGATTTTTAAAAAGTGCATGATCACATGAATTGAAAGTTTAATGACATTTGTAAGCATTTCAATTTACATTGTCTGTTGATCATAAGGCAATGTTTAGTAAGTATATTATAAAACATTAACAAGCACATTATCTCATATTTCTATGTGAAGATATATTAATGATCTGTTAAACATTATATAATGTTTGTTAATCGTTTATTAATTAAAGTGTTACCATTTATTGCTATATACAGTATCTCACAAAAGTGAGTACACCCCTCACATTTCAGCAACTATTTTATTATATCTTCTCAAGGGACAATACTATAAAAATGAAACTTGGATATATTTTAGAGTAGTCAATGTGCAACATGTATAGTAGTGTAGATTTACTGTGCTCTGAAAATAACTCAACATACAGCCATTATTGTCAAAATAGCTGGCAACAAAAGTGAGTACACCCTAAGTGATAACAGCTATACATCATTTAACCATGCAAAGTCACATGTCCTATTCATCATGTTCATGTTTTTGTCTGCTTGACAGGACTATACAAATTTGTGTATCTTGTATTAGAGCAGTTAAAATTTGGTGCTTTGAGTACAATTCTCTCATACGGACCACTGGATGTTCAGCATGGCACCTCATGGCAAAGAACTTTCTGAGAGTTAGAGGATTAGAATTGTTGCTCTCCACAAAGATGGCTTAGGCTATAAGAAGATCAGTAACACCCTGAAACTGAGTTACAGTACAGTGGCCAGTGGCATACAGAGGTTTTCTAAGATGGGTTCCACTCGGAACAGGCCTCGCAAGGGTCCATCAAAGAAGTTGAGTCCTCGTGGTGTGCATCAGGAGCAGAAGCTGGCTTCAAAAAACAGACGCATGAGTGCTGCCAGCATTGCTTTAGAGGTTGCAGAAGTGAAAGGTCAGCTTGTCAGTGCTCAGACCATACGCCACACACTGCAACAAGTCGGTTTGCATGGCCGTCGTCCCAGAAGGAAGCCTCTTCTGAAGCTGGCTCACAAAAAAGCCTGCAAACAGTTTGCTGAAGACAACCTGTCCAAGAGCATGAATTACTGGAACCATGTCCTGTGGTCTGATGAGACTAAAATAAACTTGTTTGGCTCAGACGGTGTCCAGCATGTGTGGTGACGGCCTGGTGAGGAGTACCAAGAAAATTGTGTCTTGCCTACAGTCAAGCATGGTCGTGGTAGCATCATGGTCTGGGGCTGCATGAGTGCTGCTGGTACTGGGGAGCTGTGGTTCATTGAGGGAAACGTGGATGCCAACATGTACTGTGACATTCTGAAGCAGAACATGATGCTCTCCCTTCAGAAACTGGGTTTTCCAACATGATAATGACCCCAAACACACGACCAAGATGACAACTGCCTTGCTGATGAAGCTGAAGGTGAAGGTGATGGAGTGGCCAAGTATGTCTCCAGACCTGAACCCTATTGAACACATGTGGGACATCCTCAAGTGGAAGGTGGAGAAGCGTCATGTGTCTAACATCCAGCAGCTCCGTGATGTCATTATGGAGGAGTGGAAGAGGATCCCAGCAACAACCTGTGCAGCTCTGGTCAATTCCAAGTTTCATTTTTATAGTATTGTCCCTTGAGAAGCTATAATAAAATAGTTGCTGAAATGTGAGGGGTGCACTCACTTTTGTGAGATACTGTATGTATGTATTTTATATATATATATATATATATATATATATATATATATATATATATATATATATATATATATATATATATATATATATAGTTAATGTATGTACATGGTGGATTTATTTACTATATTGCCATAACAGCTTTAAAGTCTATATTCAAATAAATAAATAATACATACATACATACATACATTTATTTATGTATAAACATGGTAGATTTATTTACATACTTTAAATTGCCATAACAACAAATGCTTCATTTATTTCAATAACATCAATACATAAATAAATAGATAAGTAAAGGTTATGTAATATGGTGGATTTCTTTTCTTATTTTTATTACCATAACAGTATCAAAGGCTATATACCTTGCAATAAAAATATATGTAAATAAATAAATCAATAAATATTATGCATGGTGGACTTATTTGTTTATTTAATATTGCCATAACAGCAAAGGCTATATTAATTTAAAAAAACAAATCAATAAATAAACAAATAAAGTCTGTTATGTGTGCAGGTGGCAAATTAATAATTTTTAAAAACTGTAAAACAGGTAAAACAGTTTTTAAAACATCTATTTGCACATGGTGGATGTTTATAAATACAGCTATTAAATCATAGTCATACTGATAAAGAAAGCACTCGAATTCATGCAAAAGTCAGTTGGCTAAATGGCGACTGTGGACCTTGAAACGCACCTAAAGAAAATCAATGACGAGAACGGTTTGTGCCATGTTCAGTGATGCATGACCGTGATGAATACAGGACTTACACAAGACTTGTATAAGCACCTATACGCTACGCCATCAATAATTCAAGTGTGAAGTATATAAACAAAAGGAATCCTGGAATATTGAGACACACCAACAGTGACAGTTTAACCACCTGTATGAAGATTGACATGCAGAGAATTTATGATCTATTGGTTTTGATAGAGTAGCGAGATATGAAAACAATAAAATATTCCTCTCACGATCTGGCCCTACTATCAGAAGTGCTGACAGGGAGAAGCTTGATGTTGACTCAACAGAGTGAACCCTCCCTGACAGGAAAGACAGCTCCATGTGAGCATGCAGGCACCTGAGAGAGTTAACTTTACCTTCAATGCATAAGCACACAGTAGCTCCGGTGATTAATCCCAACCAATTTACACAGCCTGTATAATTATTTAACTCTTTTGAACAGGTTGTGAGAGGATGCTTTGGGATTCAGTATCTCAAAATATGAGCAACAGTTTGTAGTCTGTATTCTTTGATTTGCAACAGAATACAATAGGGTTTGAATGTGTAAGACTACATTAAATGTATTTTAAATACTATTTTAAATTAAACAGAATTATTAATAATTAATCATTTATTATTTAAAATTCTATTATTATTACAATTTATTTTTTAAAATTAATAATATTAAAATAGTATTATATATTATATTCAAAATATTTTAATCAAGTCATTGGTGTTTGGTAAAGAGTTTTTGGCTCAAGGTCTGCATTTAAAGTCACACCAGAGGTGTTCAGCTTGGCTTTTTGCAGACCAGTCAAGTTCTACCACACTGACTAAATCAATCATTTCTTTCTGAACCTTGCCTTATACACAGAGGCATTGTCATGTTAGAATAGAAAAGGGTCCTGTCCAAACTGTTGCTTTAAAATTAGAAGCACACAATTCCCTAGAATATCATTATATGCTTAAACATTAAGATTTGCACTCATGGAAATTACTAAAGTAGTCAAACCTGTTCATTAGAAGGGGGTAACCCAATACTTTTGGCAATATAGTGTGCGCATATATATATATATATATATAAAATAGGAATAATAAAAATATATTTTATTATTCCAACTTTATTTTGAATATTACTATTATATATATATATATATATATATATATATATATATATATATATATATATATATATATATATATATATAAAATAAATTATATTAAAAATACTTATTACATACATACATACATACATACATAAATTAGTAATAGGAGCATTTTCACTCCTGGTTCCAGACCTTTGGACTCCACTAGTATTCAGTGAACAGTTGAATACGGTTTAAAGAAATTAGACATTATTTTCATCATATACACAACTTGTGTATTGGATTGTGTGAAAGCTGTACATTGATGTGGTTGCTAAGCGACAGACTATCTTGAAATCCTTCAGGAATCGGTCAGTCTTGGATCCTGAATATCTGACGGGGAATGTTTATAGTTTATTGTGTGACTAAGGAGGTGGAGAAGTAAACCTTAATCTATAGTGATGTTGAAATCTTGCTTTTGGCTGGTAGTAATAAAATAAGCACTGTTGTCATGGGCAACAGCATGTGACTTCAGCACTTCCGGTCAGGGTCTCTAGAGTTTTTTTAATTATTTATTTTTTTATTTTTTAATCTTTAATATCGTACTGTATGTGTTTCGTAATTAGGGAGCTTGTTCGGAATTTATTCAAGGAATTTATTACGGCGCATCTATTTGACCACTAGCAAAAAGACACAATGTTTATTTATAGATAAAATATTGTAATATTTACAAGTGCAGATGCTTCCAAAATCGGCAGCAAACAGAGGAAAGATCAACACGAGTCACTCACCTGTCCGTGATTATTTCAGCGTTACTCCCCCAAATCTCTTCCAAGAGAAGGCCTAGTGTCCCTCTAGAACAGATCCATTATTGTGAATGCGTGTGAAAAAAGAGTCAAACCAAAGCATCCTTCATCGCGTCTGTGAGTGAATGAATGAGCTCGGTCTCGAGGCACAACACATGAAAAGTTCGCTCTCGTGCATCACCTGATAAACGGAGTGCGTGTGTGTTTGGGGGCGTGGCCAAGGGCGTGGTCAGGAGCAAGGTGGATATCAGTACGATTCATTAACTCTTGTTTGTCCATATACCTGAGATTTTTAGTCAAAACTGACCAACATTGAAAACCTTAAAATATTCATGATTATTGTACAGTAAGTCTAAATAGTTTCTTCTCTCAAGTAAAATGTGTTGATACAGGTTCATTAAATACTGATGGAGAAATACAATTCTGGAGTACACCTTTACATAATGTATAAAGGGTTACATATAAAATTGCACATTACGTTCATGTCGTTCCAAATCTTATGAATTTCTTTCTTCTGTGGAACATAAAAGATGCATTGAGAAATAAAATATATACGTTTTTTTCTTTCTTCAAAATATCTTCTTTCGTGTTTCACAAAAGAAAGTAAGTTATACTGGTTTGGAACAACAGGAAGATGAGTAAATGATGACAAAATGTTCATTTTTGGGTGAACTATGCTTTTAAACTAAACCAAGCTATCATTTAGAACAGTATGTGAAATATAATAAGTATCTTACACTTCATAACATGTTGAATGGTCAAAATTGAAAGGTCACAACTGTTTCATTAAAGCAAAAATAGAAGGGTTAACCAAAACGTAACAGAGTCTATCTCAACTTTACCTTGGGAAATCATCACCATCATCACGATAATTATTCAGTTATCTGGCCAATGCCAAGGCGTTGGTTTTAAGACCTATGCCAGGGCCACAGTGTTATCTGTTTTGTGTTAGTCACTCACTTTAGATAAACAGGTGTGTGAGAGGGAGTTATGTTGGTTGAGGACTTTGCACCTGGATGAACACTTAATTTGCTATATGACAGCATTATCAGTCAAACATTTGGAAAACACCTTTCCTCTAAGGCATTTTGCTTGATATGTAGAGACAAAAATCATTTCGATTTAACATTATGCAATAGTGGCCTCTAGTGGTCACTGCAGGAACGAACAGTCAAAAATCACTCTTCAAGAAATAAACACACTCTTATATATTTTTTTTATTATATCAAAATACAAAAAGTTTTACGGGGTTATTACATGGACCAAAGCGTTGGAAAATGTCAACCTAATAGAGCTTGCCAAAATGTGCATATCTGGGCATCTGGTGATGTAAACAATGCAAATTGAACGGCTCCACTATACAGAACTTCATTTGGGCTGTTAAAGACAGCACGCACACACACACACATTTAACACCACATATGTTTCATTCCCAGGTCTGGTACTGATGCAACTCTCAAGGACAATTCATTTGTCAGGATAGCATATTCTTTTTGATTGGGGTCTTATTCTAGAGCTTATTAATAAATGTTTAAAAAATAAATAATAAATGATGAAAGCAATAGAATAAAAATAACAATGGGATTTCCTTTATTCTCTAAACATGCCATTGCTTACTGCAGGGTTGTTCCCTTTTAATATCAAGAGTGTCCAGCTGAGTTATTGTGGAGGTCAATGTCATACTTCAGAAGTTGGTAGTACAGATACAAAACATCTTTAACATTTACTCCTAGCAGCATGAAGACACACCAGGCACCATATCTTAACATCTGAGTATGTGGAGACACCGAATGCCCGAGAAAAATACTGCAAAGTACTAATCAAGGACGAGAAGATAGAGGCACACTGCACCTTGTTTCGTAATCAGAGTCGTCTAGCAATTTGGAGAATTCCTTAGCAGTGGCAGAAGAATCAAACAATGCATCATAATAATATTGTACATAAGGCTTTGGTACAGCACCATACTGTTTAAGAATAATACCTGAAATAAATGAGATTAATTAACAAAGAAGCCTTCGATCAAGTCATTCAATCAAATAAATCTGAAAGAAAAACAAAACTATTATTCCATGATCTTTTTCTTCACATAAGAACAGTCTCTTACACATTGCATGTAGGATGATCAGGATGAAAAACATGTTTGCCCAGAACACATCTTTAGATAATCTGCAAACAATGTACAACACAAATTCAAAAGCAGTTAGAAAGCACAATGCAATTTGAAAAATGCTTCCAATAAGCTCTAAGTATGAGGTTTAATGTTAAAACAGTCGTAAATTAGTGCATAATGCAGTATTACATTCTAAGTTTTCAGTGCTGGTTAATATAAACAGCAAAAGAATCAAGAACAAAAAGATGAAACGAGACAGGTCCGAACGAGTGAAATATCTTGATTATGCAAGGTTAGTTCTGTTCAATCAACAGAAAAAGGAAAATAAAGTTTCACGAAGCACCATAAGAAGTAAGCACAAAACTGAATACAGGCAATCAAAGAGTTGATATGACACTTCCTGCAAATGAGCCCTCTTACAGAAGCAAAAAGGGGGCGTGTATCTACCTGTACATTATCATATATATATATATTCAAGAGAAACGTTTCAGTCGGGTTCTCCCTTCAAAAAGACCAGAGGAGCTGAAGAAAATGCCGTCAATCACCATCCACAGATATACAGCGACACCGCACCTGCATCTTAAATCAGCGTGACAGCTTTATGCGAGGATGCATCGCTCCATCGTGTCCAAGAAAAACGCTATAAAACAGAAATGCCGCCGCCTGCTGGAGTTACCAGGTTCGTTCCATGCTAAATGAAAAATTTACTATCATACCGTGGGTACATTTCGTGGATTATACATGGATATGCTGCCTCCTCAAGACTGGCAATCTGTCTAAATACGTGGGGTTTTATTCATGGTGACAGCGAACGTTCACGCGATAACGTAAGCACATACTGAATGTCAAAGCCGAACTTTACTTGACAACTTTAACTGTTTTCGTACTGAAAGTTAGTGAGCGCACAGGACCTGCCCTGTGAGAGAGTTTTATTGCTTGCGGTCCTACTCACCAGGAGAACTCGACAACTGAAATCACGACGGAGCTAGTTTAGTTAGTTAAAGACAGAGGACTGTGCGTGAGTTTGTGTGTTAACCTCTGAACCACAGCACCACGAGTTCAAAAGGACATAGCACCAAGTCATAATGTGTACAATGTGCCTACATCCTTGCACGTTATATTTCTAGTTCATGTAAACATTATGTGGTTGTTGTAGGACTTATTAGCAATGAGTTATTGACAAAACACGTAGCAAAAACAGAGTTAAGTCTAAGTTTAACACTTCTCTCCCGACAGCTAAAGGCAGGTAATCAGGAATATCTAAAAAAATAAACACTGCCCTTCTCCTCTCAGAGACTACACGATTAAAGCAGCCTTACGAATCGCACCACGTGGGGTGGAAAACGCTAGTAGTGACGGAGACATACATAGAAATAAGCAATGGAGTCTGCTGATCTAATACTGAATAGCTCAAATATACTGAGATGTTTGAGCATTCGTTTTCACGTCGAGTAAAATAGGTGTATAAAAAAAGAGAGGAAGGAAAGACAAAGTAAACAGCCCTTTGGGCCCTTAAGTCAATCCTCTAAACTCAAAATTGCTACTACGAATCTCTACGCACAGAAATTCATCCCAGTGTTCTCTGCTTGTATATTCAGCCTTATTCAAGTACTGCAATTTCATTCAGTTTCCTATTAAGTCGTACCTCATTATTAAATTCCATTTGCAGAAGAAGATTCATTTTGGAGTTTATCGCATTGGCGCGTAAATGAGCTAAAAGAGAGAAACATCACACTGAAAATATCCAGATAAATCTGAATTCTATGAGCAAATCATACATTCACCATCGGTTAAGCTAAACTAACACACGCTTGAGTAGCTTTCACTTTAGGTAGCAGATCAGCAGCAGCTGTTAGTGAACTCTAGAGACAATTAACATCCTTCGGAAATATTAAAGTCATCAGTAATTCAAATAACAAACTTTGCTATGTCATCAGATGAGCTGTGATGGATGGCAAATAGTAAAGATTACAATACAGTTTACTTAATTTTTTTTTGTTTTTTGTTTTTTTTTTTCAAAAAGAGTCAAGCTACTTTTGGAGGTTCACGTTTGTAGGTAGAAAGTAACCAAGAAGACTGGTAATCTTTTTTTTTTTTTCAACTGATTAAAATAAGGACTATTTCACTTTCTATGTTATATTGATGTCTTCATTAGTCTGCACAATATCTACTGTACTTCCTTGGTGTACTGTATGTCCAAAGCAAATATATAACAAATTATTTACTTCAAAGAGGTGACGAAAAGATTAATAATGCATTTCACCACTTCTAACTACATTTGTGCAAGACGTGGACCAAGTAATTCTACTAAAGTTTAAATATTACATTTGCACTTAAGCCATCTGAACATGTCAAAAAGGATATTTCTAAAATTTTCAGCAGGGGGCTAATATTAATCTTCCTCCAACCACAGATTTAAAAAATCCTTAAAGCTGTCCAATGATGTTAGTCAAATATAATGTCAATTATTTAAGAAATAAATAAGAAATAAATTTAAAAAAGCATCAATTCCACCTGCCTTTGTGTGGAATTTTACAAATCTGAATAACTGTTCAAACATTGTCGCAGGACCAGTCTAGCACTGCAGTCATTCTTTTCAAGCTTACAATTTCTATGATATTCTGTGCTTTATATTTCATGTTTAGTATTTTATAAATAAATACATTGCAATTTCTGGGCTTACATTAATCCCTCATGTTCTGTGATGCTGTCAAAGCTTTGCCACAAACAGACAACATACGTCATCCAAAATGAAATATGCTAGCTTGCACAAAATATGGTAGAAGTGCTGAAATATGTTCCAGATCATTTATTCCTTTTCTTTTTTTTCTGTTCTCTTTTTTTGAGGTATATTTTGTAGAAGGAAGAAAAGAAACCCTGTAGTAACTATCACGTCTTGAAAGACATATTTGTACAGAGCGTTTAACTCTATCCTTCACAATATACACAGTTCTGACAACGTTATGACAAAAACCGAAGTGGTCAGCAAGATTTTTCCTAGCATGTAATGAAATGCTATTATTTTCTTTTTATTATTAAATGAAAAGCTTTTTTCCTGTCCTTTTCTGTTTCTTCCAAAAGAGCACCCCATACGTTTTTCCTTTGTGTAAATTTACAGAAAATACAGATATGTGTAGTATATTGTGCCAACCAAAGAACATAATAAATCGTATCTAGTTTAGACTGATTACAAAACAGTACTGAGAGCTTGTCCATTGTACATTTTTGCTAATGGACAAGGAGACGATCTGCCCCACAGTCTAAGTTTTAGAGAGTTTGGGGGGGCTCTCAGAGTAGAGAACCATAGTTTGAGGGGGCAGGGTCCATACTGGCCAGGAGGGATTTTCTGTCTTCTCTGGGGTGAAGCCAGCGCAGCAGAGAGGACAGATGAAGACAGGGGGACTTTCTAAGTGTACTTTTCCACTTTTTCTTTGAGGGAGAGCTGAGATGTTCTCTTTGCTCAGAGGCCTGAGATGCATGCGGCTGCTGGGTCTGAGAGGTGGACACATCTAGAGGCAGCAGAGCAAATGAGACACAGCAACAGAATAGATTTTTACATTTTCAGAAGAAAATGTGAACGTTGCCTGTGCATGCAAACCTCGCTGCCACTGCCACAATGTGAAGGTGTTGTGGGTGGTTGCTTTTATCATGTTTTTGGTGGTTTCTTATAATTATTAAACAAATAAGCATGTAGTCAGGACATCAGGGGAGACAACATGTCCATTTCTCCCAGTATGTAATGTACAGGTGAAACTGACCTGTCCTTTTCTTGAATCTGGAGTTGTTGTTCTTGTTGGCTGTTGATTTCTTGGCTTTATTAATACAATAATAAATCAGTGCTTCAAAGCTCTCAGACCCTGCAGGGACTCTCACTGCACCTAGATGCTCCCTGTGAGAGACAAACACAATGATGCATTACTTCACACCGCTGCCCTCCACCGGCCTGATCAAACTGAGATTTAGACCCCGACAGGGAGCACTTTGGCTGCCCCAATGCCCAGTGCAAAGCCTTCGTGACAAAAGTACCATTCATCAACATGTACTGTGCAATTAATCAACTTATCTTGTTAGATATTATTTAGAAAATACTGTTTATTAAAATTAAATCTTGTTAATTTTATTTGGCCACATTTCATTGTTCATCAGAATAAAAATTAAATACCAAATCAGTTATTTAAAAACAAAAAAAAACAAAGACACTTCCTCATTAGATGAGTACTCTGCAAATTAAAAGCACATTGTATTAGTTGAGTTAGTCTGGTGAGTTGAATTTAGCATTTTCCCCACTCATTTACTATGAAATACACCTACATTAGCATGAATAAACCTTTTACCTCATGTTGTACACTGCTGCCATGCTGCCAGCACTGTCCAATCAAATTACAACTAGTCAAAATCTCCTGTTTCCCAGTAAGCTCACTGGTTTCCTATTAAACTGACCACAGAGGTCAAAGTGTTGTCTTTTATCGCACATGCCATTCCTTTATCATGGCAGAGATCATGACACTCAAACGTCCATACTGAAGAGTCAGCCAACAACTCATGGGTTCACAAGGCACAGAAACACAAAGCGTTTACAGACAGTCTCCCCTGCTGCTGAGGCTGTGGAAAGAGAAAGTGAAAGTGATTAATAGAGGGGGGTGGTAGACATGACTGAGCAATAAAGTCCGCCACATCAAACACACTCTGTTACCATGAATACACTGTACAGTGGCTTCACCATGCTGACAGGAGAAGAGATGGCAGGGAGGGGAGAATGGCCAGTAAAGAACAGTCACATAAAAGAAAGGAACCAAACCACTAGGACGACAAAATGTGACAAGAAATTTTAGTTTGAGAACTGCTGTTACTGATTCGGCATCGAGGAGAAGAGTATTTAGAAAAGGCATGCATGATATTTTTGTACATGGAAACAATTTTAAAGGGGAATATCCAAGTGTGCCTTTAAAAGGGCGCAAGTGCAAAATTTCCTGGAAAAAATTGACTGTATTCAATAGTCGCAGAAATGCTTTGATCAGCAATACTGAAAAAAATGTCATTGTTTATATTCAGGCAATAAAACTATTCAGGATATTTACCAATAAAAGACAATGTACAATTGATACCATGTAATAAAAAAATCGTCAAAAAGTCATTCCCCTTTAAATGAGAATGATTTAAGACCCCGCCTGCAAACCCCTCCCCTTTCAGACATGGATTCGACCCTTACCTATTGCGGTGTAGAGGACCTGGTCACAACAATGCTGCCCAGATAGCTGAGATCAATCAAAAACAAAGAGGGTAAGACTACCAGAGTCTCCAGAGAAAAGCGCCGTCTCTACTCTAGATGAGGATGAGTGTTGCAAGAGATGAGCGCACACTCATCCCTGGCAACGAAGGCTGCCTAAGAAGGCCACCGTGATGGTCAAAGCCCTGAGTTAGAGGAAGTGAGAGAAATGGAAGGAAATGAGCTGGAGAGGGTGAGAGATGTGATCAGCCCACAAAAGAGGACAAAGAAGGAAGAGCCATGGGATCATCATGGATGCACTAGAAAATCCTTAATCATGAAAAATGTTATACACTACGATAATTTCCTATATCAAAATTACACTGTTTAAAGGTTAAAGGAGAACAGGATTTGAAGAAAATAAAGAAAAGTATGGAAATTTATCCTGTGAACCCAATAAGGAGTTATACTGGAGGACATGGACATTTGTGTATATGTAAGTAGTTTATAGTAAGATGTACATGTAAAAAATATTTTAATCGAAAATCGCAAAAGCATGAAAGCATTGCTTTTGCGGTACAGATGATGAATAACAATCTCCTTTGTCATTTTGGAGCCTCCAATGGTACAGTTCACCTACCCTGGAGAGGGTTCTGAGGGGAGCATCTCCTCATCTGTCCTTCTCTGAGATGGCATCTGGCCAAAAGCATCACTGCTCTCCGCAGGGGGTGAAGGGGACTGGGAGGGGTAGCTGGCCGCGGCTGTGGCAAAGGCCATGTGAGCACGGTAGCTGAGGCTGGGCCGCTGGCTGCTCTGGCCTTGGGTAGGTGAAGTGGCAGGGGAAGAGGACAGAGACCTTCGGGAGAAGGAGACACTGGCGGGGTGGCGGGCACTCTCGGGCATCTCTTGAGAGCGGGAAGACCGCAGGATGCTGGGGCGGGGAGGAGGGCGGACGAGAATGTCTGGAGAGCCGGCGTGTGAGCTGGGAGGGGTCTGGGTGAGAGGGGAGAGTCGTGACGGCTGCAGGACCACCTGCTGCAGGCCGAGATCCATCCTTCGTGCCGCCCTGGGGCTCAGCCAAGGCTGGGCCTCAGACCTCCAGCCGTCCGAGCTCTCACTGTGCAGTGTGCTTGGGCTCCCCATGCGGGCCGTGGCGCCTGAGTAAGGCAACACTGGTACACCCATACCGTGGGCAGTATGTCTCAACTGCCCCAGAGTCTGGGCCTGTTGCATAGTTATATGCTTGGCTGAAGGCCCCTGAGGTGGAAACCTGCCGGGAGATCTGCTCAGGTGGGCTCTAGGAGCCTCCAGCTGGAGGAAAGCAGAGCTTGAAGGGAGCTGAGAGGTGGTGCTAAGAGTACGACTATGGGAGGGGTATGGCGGGGGCTCGGGGAGGTCCCGGTGGAGATATGAGGAATGACGTGGTGGAAGAGCGAGACGGGGACCCTCCTGACCTAGAAAGGGGAAGTCAGGAGGCTGCCAGATCTCGGTCGAGCGAGAGGAGGGAGGGCTATGCACCAGTGGGAGGGCGTGGCCGGAGGCGCCATACTGATGGATCCTCAGCTCCTCCCTCTCCTCTGGGATGGTGGGATGGCGGAACGGCCCCTCAGGGGGGTATGAAGGTGAGGAGGACATGGCAGAGCTACGTGGACTAACATCAGGCATGTAAAAAGGAGGGTGAAGCTCCACCTCAGCACCACTACCTACATAGCCATAGAAGGGGCCTGGAGGGAAGACCCTGTGAAAATGGGAGACCCGGCTCTGCCCTGTGGCCTGAAGCCGACTACCCTCCGAGATTCTCATACCTTCCATAGGCCTCTGGAACCGGGGGCTGTAGGCTGGGGGCTGCATGTAGGACTCCTGGCTGGAGGACACAGGGGATATCTGGGGCCTGAGGGTGGCCATGACTGGGGGTAGGGGCCCTGGGTCATCGTTCTCCTCATCTGATTGGCGGAACTCAGGATACAAGTCTGATTCCTCCACAAAAGGAAAACCCTCAATGCGTCGTGGCTTGAGGGACGTGTCGATGTCACTGGGGTCCATGACGAATCGGCCATCAGGTCCACGGCTGATCAGCTCGATGGGCGTGGTGACCTCAGCCTCGTGCTTGGACACGCTGTACTTCTTACTGGTTATTGCTCTCTTGGTTTTCTTATAGAGGGAAAGCTCTTTCTCTTTCCTAGGGCTTGGCAACTTCTTAACGTAAAGACCATGGCCACCCACGCTGGCCAGAGATGAGGGCCGGGAGGAAGCGATGCTCTCAGGACTGATCTTCCCAGAGGACAGCCTATCAATCAAAAAAGACATGGGGCTTAGGACTGAGCCCTGGGGAATACCAGAGCTTAAAATCAGCACTATCAAAACAAGAATCTCTCCATATTAAAAGATGGAATATAATTCAAAAAGGAATGGCATGGTATTACACTTTCTTGTGCATTCTATGTACTTCTTTTAAAAATTAACAAAATTCAGGGTAATCCACATGCCTTTTCATAACAGTAATTAGAATAAACACTGATCTTCATTCAAAGGCCATCTTAAATAAAAGTAAAGGACAATGTCAGGGTGAGAGATAATGGAGAACAACAGAATGGGGACAGGACACAGAAACACATAAGTCAGTACAGGCACCAGTGAGCTAACAAAATATCAGCTAAACTATATCTTCACCCAACTCTTCAATAATAATCCATCTTGCTGGCTATAAGTGGTCAAACAAGTATCAAAATTAGGAGCAGCTGAGGGCTGAAGTTGTCTACTCCCCCGAAGAAGCATTTTAGCTCTGCTTCACTAACTGACATCATGCAGCTACGGCAGACAGGCGCATGCTAGCGCCTGCTGCAGAGAGAGATGCAGGTGCAAGCACTCACTGAGGGCTGGTGGATGGGGGTCTGTAGCTGCTCCTGTCTGGCTCTTCCCAGTAGGGCTCAATGCCAGGCAAGGGGGTAAGAGGAGGCCTGCGGTGACAAAAACACAATAGAGACGGGGCAGAGTCGGCCGTCAACCAGACTATGGTTCCACACTGCTATGTGGAAATGGGTGGGATGGGAGCATGAGACTGCAGCTCTATGAAGACCACAATGGAATCGGATAAGAGCGTGAGTCCCAGTTTAAACTGGGTTGGAGGTGCTACTCTTAATGTTCTTCTTCCTTTAGCTCTGGTTATAAATGTGAGAGTGACATGCTGCCATGCCTGCACTGATCAATTCAGAGGAGCTGGGGGATAAGCATCATGTTTATAATATATTCTTGCGCTATTCAAAGGTTCTATCACAACCTGACTGGACGGCAAAAAAAAAGAAAAAAAAGAAAGAGCTTGAGAAGATTGTTTGTAATGGCAAATCAATGCATCTCACTGCTGAAAAGCAGAGGTAAGCACAGATGCATTTATAGCAGCCACTTTAGTGACCACTCAAATCCTCCTCCATGCATCCCTCACGGTAACACAGCAGCTTCTAGGGTCAGCTGTTTGATTTCCCAAACTGTACATGCTCTCTCTCTCTTTCTCTCTCTCAAGCCATGTGCTTGATAGTCAACAGATTTGCAGAAGTGCAAAGTATGATGGATGTTACCATGCACTGGTACTTACGGAGATTCAATGCTTTTCCTTGTGTGCGTAATCGATAGTGGAGGGTCTAAGGACAAATCACACAATGCCACATCAGCATGACAATATGCTTCAGATCTTTATCTCAACCACTGCAATGCTGAAGCTGGTAAAATGCAACAACTGAAAACATGTACAATTTTTTACAAATCCAATAAAGTTGTGATCAGCACAGAAATTATTCATTTTAGCTTTAAAACATAAGAGATAACTGTGTCTTGAAGTTAGGAAGGACTTACCTCGTTTGCGTTTGAGCTTGCGACGATGCTGCTTGTTGACAAAACATGCAGCGAGTGTGCTGAAGAGGATGGCAGCTGCCAAGAAACAGATGGTGGCCACGATGCCGGCCACCACTGGCTTGGCCAGCCCCTCGTCTGAGATCTCTGTGGGAGGGAAGGGGTCTGAGAGAGGAGACACTCCAGAACATGAAATTAGGATGGAAGAATGCAGCAAGCATGTATTCACAAAGCAGGTTAACATGATCGCTGACAGTGATTCAGTTAGTGTGCATTATAAAGCAGACTACAGTGTTAACACAAATGCAGCCTATCAGATCAGAAGCACTTTATCTATTTAGATCGAGAGGGCATGTGGCTTTCAGATTTTTGAGCCAAGTGGATTTCAAATGCAACTTCCAAAAACAAAGTAGTATCTTTAATAATTGCGTTTTTTGTAGGTAAGGAAAAGTTTATATAACATCCTGTGGCAGCAATCACATCTAACTTGAGTAAGTCCTGTTGGCTTCCATTTGGTGCAGAAATTAAACACTTCAGCTTTATCAAACAACAAAAATGGCTTAAATAAGCCAAGACTGCCACTGATGCCCCCTCCAAAAAAATAGGTGCATGACACCCTTGTATCACATCTACAACAGCAAAAAAAACAAAAACAAAAAAAAACATACAGTAGGGCACTAACTACAATGAGCAGCAGAGGGCAGTGAAGCTCTAGGTGGCTAAAGCAATGAATTGGTGCATTTTAGTGACGCCCCTTATTCTCACCTGTACTTGACACTCCCACCACATTACTGCTCTCACTGACAAGATCATCCATTACAGCTAGTGCTCGGAATTCATACCAAGAGTCCTGGGAGACAGAGAAACAGGTCAGTGGGTCACAAATCCTGTGAGGCCAACAGGTTGAAGTGTCAGATCTACCAACAGATATGTAACAAGAACATTTGTAGCAGACTCCGCTGTATGTCAGACTGAATTAAAATGACATCCTCTGAGCTTTTCAACAGAAATGCATTCCCTCACTGCATTCTCTAAATAGTCACAGAACTGCCATTCTCTGAAACAAAAGATTGCTCACAAGACAGACATCACTAAAATGAATTTCTGAAATACATCACACAACAGAAGTAAATTGGGTTTCAAAGTGCAAATAACATTAGCTATGTTTCTATCACCCTGCTTTAATATGCATTTTGAAGTATCACATCAGAAACGAGTAATGGAAATGCCAAATTTCAAATAAAAATCCCTTAATTCGCCAAAAATTTTCACGCTCGCTTGAGGTGGTTTTTGACTTGTGCGAAAAAGGCTTAATGCGGATAATAGAAGATGGAAACGCATTTGCTGAATATATTCCTCCATGCGCATTAAAAAAGTCATGTGACTTTGCGCTATGGGACGGCAAAACCTGACTAACCAGCAGACCGAACCCTTTCCATAGCATCTGAGATGTTGTTATGGTCATTCTGAAATGCCCAAGCAAAGTCTGTCGTCAAAGTATTTCTGTATAATTGTCTTACACGACTGTGTTCCCAAACAGCAGGCATCCACTTCCGAAAGTTTTGTCTGCTCGCTCTGAGGCGCAAGTAATTTATTATAAATGAAAATTATTATATTCGGTGACTTCTCCTACTTTTCTTAGTGATTTAGTGCCAGTTTATCAGGAAGTGATAATTTTGTTCTCTTTGACACTTGGATGGAAACAGTGCTTGCTCACAAATATTTTATGCGATATTCCAATTTTCCTGCATAATTTAAATTTGCAACTTTGAATGGAAACCCGGCTATTAACTTTAACTTCACCTCTATTATTCATGGGTTACTAAAAGTTTACACATACCATACAAAAGTATGCCATCGGTTGGTAAGTTTTTTTTTTTGTTTTTTTTTTATGTTTTTGAAAGCCTCTTATGCTCTTCAAGGTTACATTTATTTGATTTATTTGCAGAGTCCACTCTACATTTTCCATGCATGTTAGTAGTGATATTAAAGCAGTAAGTGTTACCTGAATAAGATCTCTTGCTATGATCTCAGTCTCAGTGGCAGGAATCAAGTCATCCAGAACCTCCCACCTTTCTCCCAGACGGAACTCGATGATGTAACGGTCAATTGGTGAAGAGTGATTGGCTGGAGGAAGCCATGTCAACAATACACCCTGCTGTGTCCGGTTGGCTGTGAGGCACCGTGGTGGAGTTAGAAGCACCAGTGGTTCAGGGGTACTTATGGGATACCCTATGAAAGATAAAGGGAGGTTGTAAGCGCGTCTCATATGGAGAGTCATTCAGAGGTCCATTACAAGATCTGGTTTGTGTAGAAGTGTCACCCACCTCCTGTAGTCACAGTGACTACCTCACTGAAGGGGCCGGTGCCCAGCTTGTTCTGGGCCAGCACACTAAATTGATAGGCAGTCTTTGGCTCCAACCCCTGGACCACCAACCACGTCTGAGAGCCGGGCACAGGTATGGACAGCCAGTCATGTGGTCCTAAATCATTCTTCACCTTTCTATTGGAGTATACCAAAGAGTTCCATTATAAAACTTCAATTGAGTGCAATAAAAAACTTGAAAACAAGGGGAAAAAAAAGAACTTTGCATAATATATATTTCTTGAAAAACAGTGAAATGGGAATAAATTGAGATTAAGCATTTGATTGATTGAATCATTTCATTTACATAACCATATAATCCATAGCTTTAACAGCTAGTCTTTTTTTAAAAAAAAGACTACACCAAGTCACAAGTACATTTAGAAAAAAAGTGAGGAAGGAACTATATTTAGTGGATCTGGCAGGACTTACACCGGGCCGTACCAAACCGAGAACGTCTGTTCAAAGCCTCCATCATATCCAGGTTCCCAGGAAACATTAGCAGAGCTTGTGGATGCTGACACGTGGACATTAGTTGGCGCATGTGGACTAGTGCCTGAAATGGTTATTTTTAATTAGTAGTGTCTGCAAATGTTAGTACTATTGCTCATACTAAATATTATGGATCTGAATTAACTACTAAGCCTAAGTATTTAATTTTGGCACATAACTCTTCCTTAATAATACATTGGATAAATGACACATCAGATCATGTGGCTTGTGGAGCTGAGACATTTCTAGCCAGAATATCATAATGACTTGGGGATGGGCTTGTTTGACCTGGGCCAATAAGTAAGCAGCTAGAAAAACCTTAGCAAGTTTTGCACAGAATAACACATTCATTCATTCATTTAAATTCTATTTAGGCGAAACTCTCAAATACAATTAAAATCTCAGAATTCTACATTACTGTTCAAAAGTCTGGGATTGATATGATTTTTAAATATTTTTGAAATTAGTATCTTATGCTCACCAAGGCTGCGTTTATTTAATCAAAACATAGTAAAAACAGTAATAATGCTAAATATTTTTAGAGTTTAAAAACAGTTTTTAATTTCACATTATCCTTCAGAAATCATTCTAATATGCTGATTTGATTCAAGTTGAAAACAGTTGTGCTACTTAATATTTTTGTGGAACCCGTGAAACACTTTTTTTCAGGATTCTTTGATGAATAGAAAGTTTAAATGAACAGCATTTATTGGAAATAGCCTTAACTGTCACTTTTGATCACTTTAATGTGTCCTCACTGAATAAAAGAATTAATTTCTTTAAAAAAATTTTACTGACCCAAAATTTTTGAACAATAGTGTATATTCATATGAGTGAATCAATCACACATCTACCAAAACCCATTAGCAAAATGAGACCTAGCAAAACAGAATCCATTATGTGTCATGCTGAATATAATGTAAAGGAACAAATTCACTAAACATTTACAAGCAGCAGGGTCATTGTTAGGGGAGACATCCGGGAACGTTGTCTATTAGTGGCTGCAATTCATTCTTAGTGATTAACCCAAAATCTTTAAGGTCTAAGCCTGACTGTTTGTCCCAAAACAACTGCTTTCCAAGATGGATTTAGCCTTGTCAGACACGGCTAGAAAGATTTATGAGAAACTGAAGAACAGGAGATCATTTGTCTGACCTGAACCTCCTCTCACTTATGTTTTCTGACTAGACAATAAACTAACTCAGACTGACAGACTGACCCAGTCTGATAATAGCAGGAGAGCGCTGGACGATGAAGACGCTGAAGTGGAGGATGGATTCAGGAGTTCCATCACATCTCTTATCGGCACCTAGCAGCTGCAGAGGATCTGTTAATTGCTCCCTCATTAAGCATAATCTTTAGACTGTCATGACACCAGTCCATCACCAAACAAATAACGTGTGTGTGGGGTTGTGTGCCTGCTGACACATCACTTGTCATCCGAGGGCGAACTCTCAGACGTGACAGCTGAGTTAGAGCTCCCACGAGCTACACGGCCCCCCTACTGTAATGACTCACTTGTGCCGCTTGGCTGGGAATCGTAATGTCCTAGCCTACACTTCCTATCTGGCACATGTTGAGAAATCACATATCTGACGTATTTTGTGTCCTTAAGAACCTTCAAAATTGAACATGGAGTGCTGACCTGTGCTAAAAAATGTACAGTACAAAAATGTAATTAAATGAATGAAAATACTGTAATTATGAAAGTTATTTCACAGTGCCATGCTACAGGCTTCATAGATAAATAGACAGATAGACAGATAGATAGATAGATAGATAGATAGATAGATAGATAGATAGATAGATAGATAGATAGATAGATGATAAACAGTCAAACTGATAGATAGATAGATAGATAGATAGATAGATAGATAGATAGATAGATAGATAGATAGATAGATAGATAGGACATGCAGACAGCCAGATAGATAGATGGATAGATAGAAAAATGGAGGATAGACAGACAAACCGACTGACAGACGGATAGATAGAAAAACAGAGGATAGACAGTAAGATAAGAGTCATTTACCTATTACAAAAAGGCGTGTGCTGGCAGTGATGCTTGTTACTACATTGGTGGCAACACATTCCCACTCCCCATGATCCTCTTTGCTCAGAGACACGAATTGCAAGCTACCACTTGGTAAAATGTTATGTTTGCTTCTGCTGGGCTTCCCGACCTTGACAAAGGACAAAATAATAAGTTCATGATTATTTATCTATAAAAAGGGGGAAAATAATTTACTTAGGGTAGGTTGCACCAACAAGGATTAAATTAAGCAAAGTTTAGAGCTAATCAAGGATTAGTTGATCTGGGGTTTATTTTAAATCGAATTGTGTTGCACCACTTAATTTTAAATTTAGATTAACAAATCGAGGATTAGAATTCTAACCTGCGATTAAAACCTCCATCTACGATTAATTTTCTCCACCATGACGAATATTCCTTATCCGAGACTGTCTCTGACATAAGTTGCTTTTTGTTGATAAAGGAAATAAACTTGTAAAAGGTCCGCCGTCTTTATAAACTGCTATGTTGATCAAATGGCTGATCAAGCAAGCAATTAAAACTTTGAGGCAGTGCATACAGATTTCATAATCTTAGAAATATATTAATAGTATAAATTAATATAGTATAGCTTATGACAAAACCATAAAATAACTGGCATTATTTGCGGAGTGACTACCTCCGCTCGTGACAGCGGCGCCCTGTCCGTTTGATCGCTGTCCAGCATGCGTGTGGAGAGGCCGTGAGAAACGAGAGGCGCGGCCGTGATCCTGTCTTCTTTTCTTTGTCGTACGTCGAGATACACCGAGATAACAAGTTGTGGATTCACATCCCGGACTCGATAGCAGACGCAAGTTTACTACGGTCTGCCACGATCCTCACAATCTGCCGGCTCAGAGAGCTTTAATTTTCATTTTTATTTATAATAAACACCTCTCTGAGACCTGACGACACACCCACTGTTTCTGTCTTTGTTCAATCAGCCACATATTGTAACTGTAGGTGCACTTTATTTTATTTAAACCTCCTCACCTGTAAATTTAAAGTTAATCCCTAATTGAGATTTAAATCTGAGTTTAAAGTTATGGAGCAACATGATTAAAGTTAATCTATCTTAAATATAAAATAAATCCAGGCTCAAAATGATGGTTTAAATGTAAACCTGCTTATTTTTAAACAAGGTTTAAAGTTTGGTGCAACAGAATTATTAGATAAACCTTGATTTAATCTAGATTTAAGCTTAATCCTTATTGGTGCAACCCACCCTTAATGTTGTGGTGGGTCATGGTACCTTTCTCCATACGATGGTTGGAATCTCAGGGTCTCCAGAAGCAGCACAGGGGATGACCAGCTCTCTCCCCGCCTCCTGACGGTACTCCCCCCCGGGCCTCACGTTGAAGTAAGGGGGGTCCTGGGGTCACATGATGACGTTTACCTCACAAACCACACAACACATCTCAAAAATTCAAGGAAAATGTGATTTATTTTAATTAAGATGCACTGACTCACCTTTAGCACCAGAGTGGCCGGAGGGGACTGTCCCATGGTACCTAGGACATTGTAAGGCACACAGGTGTAGGTGCCAAGGGAGTCTTCAGTGACCTCTGCCACCCGAATGCTTCCATCTGCCATCTGGCTCCATCCAGGATACTGTGAGAGAAACAAAGGAGCACAATCAGTGAACTGGAGTCAAGAGTCTTGACATTTCAGATGTCACAAGTCCATGCTTTACAGACCTTCTCGATTCTGAGGGGGTAGCCATCTTTCTCCCATCGGACTGACATAACTGGGGGGTTGGCATCCACTGGGCAGCGAATGATTCCTGGCAACTTTCTTGGGACGTAGATTACAGGTGGCATGTTCACAACACGGGCAGGGTCTGCGGAGAGGATACAGTCCAAACAGGAATGAGGAACATGGGTAATAATGTTAGTTCTGTCATGACAACTCTAGGAGGGATTGGCATTGTAATGTACATGACAATGTTAATTTGTTTGGTCTTGGCGGAATAGATCTGCTACACTGCTGCTGCAGCAGAGCACCGAGACCTGCTACTGCCAATACACCCACAACATGCTGTTGTGAGCATGTAAGAAATACTGCTGCTGCACATATAACATATATGAAATAACCCCATATAGCATACATGAATCACCCCATAGCAGATCTATACAGGTGGAGCTGGGGAAGTGGAGGGTTTCTGAAGTGCGCTGCAACTGCTACAGCAAGCACTAGCCAAGTATTTGAATGTTGAGCAGCAAGTTCATTGGCTGCTGATACAAAAAGAGCCAATCAGCAGCGCCATGTGATAATGATGTCATTATGTCAGATTGCGTTTGACCTATCGAACTTCGCCATCTAGAGTTTCATGCCAGAACTCTGGATTTATGCTAAAGCAGGTGACATAATCAAGTCAGTCTTGCTATGCTGTCAAAATACTTTATCCATTTTTTGTTTGGCCATCATAATACGGTTCATAGCAGTTATAGATATAAAAATCTAAATCAACACATCTCCCATATTTTCACAACAAAATCACAGTGTTCAGGAGCCTGTATAAGTGATGTGTGATAATGGAACATGTAAGTGTTATTTAAAGCCCTTCCTGTGAAGTTCTCTCACCTGCAGCAGCCCTGGGGTGTCGCTGACTGATGTAGCACAACCCCAGCGGCACAGAGGAGCGGCTGCTAATGAGACAGTCAGCCACTGCTCTGCATATGACACAATATAATGTGCTTTTCCACAGCTAATCTCTTCTCTCTTCAAACTGCCATGCTATATTTCCCCTCGGTTAATTCATTAAGGCCCCCTTGTCACCCCTGACCTCTTTTCTGCTGTGATGATAAAGTGGGTTACCATGACATACTGTTCTGGGTGGTAAAATGAGAGAAATAAGCCATTTTTTGAATTCTATACACCCCCTTGCCTGGTGAAAATTCACGTTCAAGACAATACACATTTTCTCTACACATTACATTTTCTTCCTATTGTAGCAATCATTACTGGCTTCAGATATTTTCATTAGCAGTCAACTATTATGTTTTTGTAATGGCAGACAGCCATCTGCATCTACAAAACAGGGCTGCTGAGGGCTGACTTGTTTGTAATTGACCGGTCGCAAAGAGCTTGATTGACAGGCGATCTGACCAATCAGAACGCGGATATTATGTGCTGCCGCTGCTATCCGCCATCTTGCCCGACAGCTACGGCCTGTCTCCAAAACGGTGTAAAAAAATTTTCAATATAACTAAATATAAAAACGTGTGGAAGGTTAAGCTGTGCTGTTGTTGGTTGCCACGGTAACGGTAATAAGCTAAGGTAGTGGTTCTCAAACTGTGGGTACGGAGGGAGTATGCAAACAAAATGCTGAGTTTTGGCAGTCATTTAATTCTACCCAAAGTCCCTTTTAAGGAAAGTCCGTTCACTCGGCCGACATATTTGCAATGCCTCCAGGCAGCTCAGACAAGACCAGTGTTGGGCACATTACTTTAAAAAAGTAATTAATTATAGTTACTAGTTACTTCTCACAAATAGTAACTGAGTTAGTAACTGAGTTACATCATTATAAAAGTAACTAATTACCAGGGAAAGTAACTATTGCGTTACTTTTTTTAAAAAATGTTCAAATGTCAAATAATTTGGATGCCCCCAATATTAAATGTTAAATTAATGAAATGGACTCTAAATAGAATAAATTATTATAATAAAGCATTGTACATTAATTTACACTATTTATCCACTGACACTTAGCATCAGTCAGTCAAGCATTATAATATGATTTTATGATAATTTAGAATTATATGATGATAGAACTTTAGTAATTAGAATAATCAAGTATGAATGCATATTTGTCATGTTGACTGAACTTGGGACTGGTGGTAGTGCTTAAGATGGGGGGGGACTACTATGGATTCATTATAAAACGCACTAAGGATTAATGAGCATTATAAAACGCACTAAGGATTAATGAGCTGCTGGGTTCATGAATATTAATCACGTAGTCTACGTTCGCTCGAATTGATTTGCTGAAATCAAAACAGGGACGATAATAGGTGAGCGCCAGCCAATGAGATTGTCGTTTGCGCATTAGTTCCGCCCACTACCGGAGAACCCGGCAGTTCTTAAAAGCTGAAGAATTCCGAAGGAACTCCGTTATTTTGACAGGAAAATACAACAAAGAATACTGTATACATGTAGCGCGTCAATTCTGCATGTTATGAAAGACTTTCTCTCTGTATCTTTCTTTGCGTGTGTGAGACAAAGTGACAGCGAGCCGTGCGCCTTCACACTAGAGTTTACGGTACGTGAAATACAGCTACACTACGCATCCATTCAGATGAACTGAAAAATAAATTTATAATAAGTAATAGTAACGCCGTATTTTATTGTCAGTAACGGTAACAGCGTTGTAACGGGGGAAACAGTAATTTGTTTGATTACTCGTTACTGAAAAAAATAACGCCGTTAGTAACACCGTTTATTTATAACGCCGTTATTCCCATCACTGGACAAGACCAAGTCCTATCTAAATGAATGGGGGAATCCTGAAATCTCCAAAACGGCTCGCTGAACTCGCGATTAAATTACATATTTCAAATCAGCAATAAAATCTGAAACGACCTGCCCCATGAACGTTGTTTCTTATGCTCAAATAGCGTTTAAAAAGCTTATTTTTCAAGCTAGACCAGCCAATGCGCATGCGTAGCTCCAACGCGCTTATGACAGCGCATGCGCAGCTGCTGGTCCAGCCCCAGGTTTCTATGGGAACAGGAGTTTCTAACAGCTGCTGCAGTGACGCAATGACTTTACCAATCAACAATTGGCTCTTTCATTTAGGAGGTGGGACTATCCCGCCATATTGCGCATTGCACTTTCTCCCTTTCAAGTATAGGAGTGAACTGTCTTTGTATTTCTATAGTCTTTGTTCTACCCCAACTTAAAGTAACATATTTATTTCTTACATGCCGTTTCTAGTATAAAAACAGGAAAATTGGAGTGCCATAAACAGTTAAATGACATCAAATTTTGCGGTCAAAACTGACTACATCCAAACAAGCAGAGTGGGTATAATAGAGAATGAGAATGTGACGTAATGTCGCGTTGAGTTCTGGGAAACTGCTTTGTTTATCCGCCATACTTGCAGGTTAGCGCTGCCTTTCCGCTATTGAGTTTAGGGCAGTATTTGATTTTTTTGTCATGATTATGAAAAATGTCACCATTGTATGTCATTCATGCTGCATCGAGAATTGCAATAGTAACTCAGATCATCGTTCTGAGAGAAAACTGGATAATGCAGTATGTTTTTTCGCCCTTTTTTCTGTGTAAAAACACCAAAGGAAGCAGGTCGTGGAGAAGACGCCAGTCCCTGATTAAACCCACTGCCTCTCACTCAATAAAAGAATCATATTTCTATGTGTGGTTTTTTTTTTTTTTTTTTTTTTGAAAGATTTGATTTTGTTGGTTTAATAATTAACGTTACCTTCTTTGCTAGTATGACTCTCACTAGGCTTGTGAATTAGCAGAACTTGAACAGAGGACTTTCTAAAATGCTTAAAGTGGCTTAATGTACCAAGACAGTGATAAAGACAAAAGTGTAAAGCATATACTATGTGCAGATAAGCATATAAACTCAAAATGTGAACGCAACGCGTTTATTTACGTTAAGCATTTTCCTCTCATAAGAACACGCTTTATGCACAGAGAGTGATAATAAAAGATCACATTCTGTACACACCTTACTAATAAATCATAAATGTGCAGAAAAACAGATGATCCCAAAATATGAACATTAAATATCACTGTATTAATCCATAAGCACTTTCTACATTACGGTTTTCTAAAGGGAGGAAAATGCTTTGTTTAAACATGTCGCGTTAATATTCTGGCTCACCCGCATGTCTTTTAGCATCACTGCCTTAGTACATCGAACAAGCATTTTAAAATGCTACAAAACTATTCACAAGCTTCTAGGGATTAGATTTTGCTTGTCATTTGTTGAAATAAATATAAAAATACAGCGAGTTTGTGCTGAATGTGACCCACAATCTCTGATTCTCCTCCGTGGCCATGGAAAAATGAATATTTATAATGACAACAATTATACTTTGTCATTTAAAAGTTTCCAACAAAGAAATGGATTCTGTCAGCTTGCTGAACACACTTTTATTTGGATAATTTAATATGACGGCTGAAGCAGCAGCGAGCGTCCAGCGGGTGACAATGTTTTCATGGTAATCAGATCAACATAGTAAATGAAATTCTACAAAACCTAAGAGAGAAAAAATAATCTAATTATCATGCAATGCGATAAATTAGTTTCTCTTCCCTGCAAACGATACAATGAAGAATGAATGATTGTTTAACTTAAAGGCAAAAACAAAATAAAAGATAAGCAGTTATCCATACAGAGAATGGGAAGTAACCATGGAAACTAACAGCGTATCCTGCTAATATGGCGGCGCCTTCCCGAAATGCAACGCGGAGTGAAAAGATTGTGACGTAACTCATTCTCTATAGGATGCCCGCTAAATATGCTGCTTTAGCAAATCGCGCTGTTGTTCATTGTATCTCTAAAGTAGATTTGTAGCACATGAAGAACAAATATTAATGGACTGTACATTGAGATCGATTTAAGAAACCTCATTGATACAGAAACATACCCTGTGCGAGTTATTGTTTTTCATGTTCAAAATACGAGCAAGAATGCAATTTTCCCTGAATATCCAAACAATTGCAAATGTGACATTAATTTTAAATAACAGTTCAACAAAAAAGGTCATATTAAGTGAACATTTTACATTTTAAATGTAGCCTACATTTTAAAAACAATATTGTCAATAGTTTGTTATATGTTACAACTAAATAGTTCCAATGAAATCCGGTGTTGTGCCCATTTTCGACCCCTGCCAAATTATTACCCCCTCTCGTTCAAATTGCTACCTGATTGCCTAATCCTAATCCCACCCCTAATCCTAACCCCTCCCCCACACCTAACCCTTAACCTACCAATACTAGGGGGGTAGTAATCTGGCGGGGGTCAGAATTTGGCACAACACCGGAACAGAACTGGTGTGCGTCTCCAGGCAACAGCGGTGTTTCGTTAGTGAACAAATCTGCAGCTTTGAACGATTCGGAGAGTCAGTGATTAATAGCCCATTCATAACTACAGCCATTTGCTTCCTTACTGAATGAATTTGTCATCATTTATTGCTTTATTTATTACATTAATAATACACTTAATGGAATGGTAAGAATGTAAGAAAACATGACATACAATTAATAAGGAAAGAAAAACTTTGCCTAAAGGTAAAAAAATGCACCTGTAAATCAATTTAAGGTAACAAATAAATGTGACTGAACTCCGTGACTGGTACTCAGAAGAGTGTTAAATGCCCCAGGGGGTACGCCACTGTAAAAAGTTTGAGAACCACTGAGCTAAGGTATTCCTTTAAAGTACTTGTTTTGTGTACCAGAAAACCTGTCATGTCCGGCGCTGTATGCATGGCTTGCAGCGCTTCAGTTAATGAGTGGAAGATGACATGAAGCAACACGGTTAACCTGCATTGAAAACAGATGAGCACACATGTGCATATAAAGCTCCCGATCGGAGCGAAGTTCACGGGATTTTGTCCACAGAATGATAAGAGCACACGTTTTAACATATTTTTTTATTATTTAACACTCAGTATTTAAACTATGACAGGTCCTTTACTGCAAGAAGATGTGATACTCTGTGATACTCTGAAGTGATGAAACTATGGCGCTATGTGCTTTTTTTAAAACAATTTTTGTACAGGTGCATCTCAATGAATTAGAATGTCGTGGAAAAGTTCATTTATTTCAGTAATTCAACTCAAATTGTGAAACTCGTGTATTAAATAAATTCAGTGCACACAGACTGAAGTAGTTTAAGTCTTTGGTTCTTTTAATTGTGATGATTTTGGCTCACATTTAACAAAAACCCACCAATTCACTATCTCAACAAATTAGAATACTTCATAAGACCAATAAAAAAAAACATTTTTAGTGAATTGTTGGCCTTCTGGAAAGTATGTTCATTTACTGTATATGTACTCAATACTTGGTAGGGGCTCCTTTTGCTTTAATTACTGCCTCAATTCGGCGTGGCATGGAGGTGATCAGTTTGTGGCACTGCGGTATGGAAGGTGGTATGGAAGCCCAGGTTTCATTGACAGTAGCCTTCAGCTCATCTGCATTGTTGGGTCTGGTGTCTCTCATCTTCCTCTTGACAATACCCCATAGATTCTCTATGGGGTTCAGGTCTGGTGAGTTTGTTGGCCAGTCAAGAACACCAACACCATGGTCATTTAACCAACTTTTGGTGTTTTTGGCAGTGCGGGCAGGTGCCAAGTCCTGCTGGAAAATGAAATCAGCATCTCCATAAAGCTTGTCAGTAGAAGGAAGCATGAAGTGCTCTAAAATGTCCTAGTAGATGGCTGCGTTGACTGTGGACTTCAGAAAACACAATGGACCAACACCAGCAGATGAAATGGCAGCCCAATTCATCACTGACTGTGGAAACTTCACACTGGGCTTCAAGCAGCTTGGATTCTGTGCCTCGCCAGTCTTCCTCCAGACTCTGGGACCTTGATTTCCAAATGAAATGCAAAATTTACTTTTATCTGAAAAGAGGACTTTGGACCACTGAGCAACAGTCCAGTTTTTTTCTCCTTAGCCCAGGTAAGATGCTTCTGACATTGTTTCTGTTTCAGAAGTGCTGTTTCAGAAGAGTAATCCTTGTGAAGCTCTCCCAAGTGTTTGATTCAGCTTTGTTTGACCGTATTCTCAAGCTTGTGGTCATCCCTGTTGCTCGTGCACCTTTTCCTACCCCATTTCTTCCTTCCAGTCAACTTTTCACTTAATATGCTTTGATACAGCACTCTGTGAACAGCCAACCATTCAGTAATGACCTTCTGTGACTTACCCTCTTTGTGGAGGGTGTCAATGATTGTCTTCTGGACAACTGTCAGATCAGCAGTCTTCCCCATGATTGTATAGGCTATTGTGTAACCATTTTGAAGGTTCAGGAAACCTTTGCAGGTGTTTTGAGTTGAATAGCTGATTGGCATGTCACCATATTCTAATTTGTTGAGACAGTGAATTGGTGGGTTTTGATAAATGTGAGCCAAAATCATCACAATTAAAAGAACCAAAGACTTAAACTACTTCAGTCTGTGTGCATTCAATTTATTTAATACACAAGTTTCACAATTTGAGTTGAGTTAGTGAAATAATGAACTTTTCCACAACATTCTAATTCATTGAGATGCACCTGTAGATTTCACGTTATATTGGCTCGGAAAATATGTAAATGATCATGCCAAGCTGGAGCTGTATCCCTTCCAGCCTTAACCACAAATCAGACAGAAGAGCAGATTAACTTCGGTGGACTTACACTTGAAAAAGGGTGTGTTCCGCAGTTGAAATTAAACACTTTCTGATGTTTATTCATGTTCATTTCGTGCTTTAAGTAAATATGAAAAGACGATCGGTTCACGTGTTTGAACTGAGGCGATACAGTGATCTGTCATGACACATTGAAGAGCCACAAAACTGTATTTATTGTTTGAATTTCTTTAAAAATGACCCAATTTAAAAGCTGAGGGTCCTGAGACCTTGTTTCATATCAGAAGTAACCTGCTCTGTCTTCTTTGTCGGTGTGTTTCCTCTTTGCTCTGCGATAAGGGTGGGCGGGTTTTGCGAACGGTCAGTTGTCACGAATCCGGTCT
This sequence comes from Spinibarbus caldwelli, assembly GCA_039654775.1. Lineage (NCBI taxonomy): Eukaryota > Metazoa > Chordata > Actinopteri > Cypriniformes > Cyprinidae > Spinibarbus > Spinibarbus caldwelli. The sequence continues at coordinate 16,807,230 of CM077253.1, read as the reverse complement.
GTGGCTTTCCGCCCGATAGCCACCAGAGGTCGCCCTTCCATCATATTGACTCTCACATTGCACTGACTGTTTCACATTACCCCGGACTACATTTCCCAGCAGCTATTTCACTAATCACACGCTCACTCCTGAGACCAATCACACAATCACACACCCTACATAAACCATGGACTTCCTCTCTGCCACTGCCGAGTATTGTATAGCATGTATCACTCTCCTAGCGATAGCTACTCTACGGAGCCAACTTTAGTATCATAGTCTTGCCTTGCCTGTTTTCTCGTGTTCTGATTCTTGCCCGTGTTTCCTGGATTAACCCTTTGCCTTGCCATTCGGACTCTGTTTGCCCCTGCCTAAATTATTGCTGTGAACCTGGTTTTTCTCGTTGCCTTGGCCTGTTGGATATTGTACGCTGACCGAAGACCCACGCTTGTGTTGTACCTGTTTGCCATTGTATGAACCTTGCTTGTTTTGTGACCACGTCCCTGAATAAAAGCCTTGCAAATGGATCCGCACGTCTCTCGTCTCGTCGGCTCCGTAACAAAAATAATATAATATAATGAAAAAACGTTTCCCTATGACGTTTGTGTGTGTATGTGTATGTGTCAGTACAAATAATTATACTTCTTAATTACGTAATTAATAATAATCTAATATAATATAATTAATATAATATATGCTGCAGCCCTACATAGGACAAGGTTTGGAAAATGGATGGATGATAATATAATATAATTTCTTAATTATGATAACCTCAATGAATTAATATATATTTTATTAGCTTAACTGCAGGTGATATTGTAGGCTCGAAACATTAATTTGCATTCACATCTGTGCATATTGTCTGTGTTACAGCAGCTTCCAGTCAGAATTCAGAGTTGGAACTATTTGTTTTCTAATAATGAATTGAAGCTGCTTCAGTGACAACTCTTGGCTGTCATTTATAACTGTCATGATTCCAATTTTTCATGGTGACCGCAGTAAGTAAGGCTTCTCCAATCTGTCTTTTCTATCCAAGAGAGAAAGACAGATAGACAGACACAGAGGTAGCTCAGACTCAGGGCTTATCCGCCACTTCCAGCAGCACCACAAGAGTCCTGGTGCAGATGGAAGCGAGCTCTCAAACCCTCCAGAGAGAGGCAGCAACTAGAACATCTCAGATGCCTGGCAGCCACCACGGCATCTTAAAGGGTGTAAATAGCTCTGTCCCTGTACGTGACAGACACCAATTACCCGCTCTGATGATAGTATACTTGACATAAAACACCTCAAAGGCACACAGGACATAGACTGAGATTTCAAACGCAGGCCTGGTGCTGCAGGCTCTTTAAGAGGTTGAAGGTGAAACTCACATTGCACGGTCAGGTAAGCTGAAGCAGAGGGGGAGATGCCCAGGCTGTTACTAGGGCTGCAGGTGTATTTCCCAGCATCCTCTGGCTTCACTCTGTAGATAATGAGGGTTCCGTCAATAAAGATGCGAACGCGGAGCTTCAGATCACTGCAGGGAAGAGAAGAGAGATGATCCGTTTGAAAAATACTATTAAATATGTTTGTACACCGAGAAGAACTGAGGCTGATATAATGTCTCATTATTATGGCAGCCTGTTTCTGCCTCAGAGTGAATACTAAAAAAGGTAATTGTGAGAAAGTTTTAAATGAACATTTTACTTTTTTTTATAAAAAATAAACATTAAAGTTGTTACAAATACAAGAATTAAAGCTACAATTGTGAGATAAAAGTGTAATTAAGAGAAAGTAACAAGTATGACATTCAAAAAATTTGATATAAAGCCGCAACTGTGATTGCAATAAAATTGAAATTGTGAGATATATATTCACATCTACGAAAGTCATAATTGTGATATAAAAGAAAGCATGATTACAAGAAAATCACAAATTTGATATAATGAAAAATGAGAAAAAGTAGCAATTTAAGAGTCACAAGTACGTGATTGAAATTTTGAGACAGTCAAAACGCTTATGTCACGATTATGAGAAATAAAACTGCAATTGTGAGACAATGTCAAAGTTTTGAGAGTGACAATTATCAGATAAAAATGCACAATTATGAGATAAAATCTTAATTATGAGAAATTTGTGAAACATTTGTAATAATTAAAATTTGCAACTGCATAATGTAGTTGTAATTATGGGATCTAGATACTCTACATTTGTGCAATATAAAATTGCAATTATGAAATATAGACAAATTTTTGAGTATAAATTACAATTATGAGATATAAAGTCACAGTTATGAAAAATAAAGACATATATAAGATATAAATATGAAAAACTTTTAAAATGTTATAACTGATGGGAAATGGCATTCAGCTGAATTTTTGTTTCTTAACTTTGGCTTTGGTTGAAGTTAACTTTATCTTTTTTCCATCAACAAACTTTGTTCTTTTCACAAAAAAATGAATAAAATAAAATAAAAATAATTTGAGAATAGATAATATTTGGCAAAACCCCTGCACCACTGCTTTAGACCCCAGTTAAAGACCCTTTCTTTATAATCTACAACCCTGAGGATGTATGTAGGTCTGCAGACAAATATAATCACTTCTAAGCAAATAAAAAGTTGATACTTATGGTTAATTTTACATATATCAGTGTCCACTAAAGTGTTTTTACACAAAGTGGTAAGTTGGCCAGCAGACTGAATATTCCCATGAACATCCGTCCGCCCCTCACAGTTCAATAGTACCGGAAACCGTTATTTCGAAACACTGTTCTGGCCTGTTTCCACAGAGAGGAACAGACTACAGCCCTGTGTATAGAGGGTCAATACGGCCACGCTTGGGGGAGTCAGAACAGCTTCTGGCTCAGCTTCAGATGATCAGCATGTTTTTTTAGGCATGTGATGACACAAGCACAGTGTCACAAGATGTTCCCATCCCGGCATAAAAACCTGCTGTGTGCGCCTCCGCCTCACTGTGCTAGCATTTGCCTTAATGCAGCTGTAGACGGCTTGAGATTCAGGGATTCTGGGTCTAAAAATATATGTGGCTCTAATCTAAAACCGACAGACACACACACACACAGCAGCTTCTGTATTCAAGACTCTGAGACTTGGCACAGTAGTGAACTCGATCATAACTTTACTTCTTGAAGTAGACGTTGTCCTCCTCCCAGTACCAGGTATAGGTCAGGTTGCCAGGATACGCCTCTGCTTGGCACGTAAATTGGGCATTCTGGGATATATTAACAGTGATGTTCTCAGGTGGTGACACGATGTATGGAGGACCTGGTGGAGGCAAACAACGACAAGGGTTATAGACAGACAAGTAAGGAAAAATCAAAACAGAAAAACAAGGGTTATTGTTTAGACTAATGTTAACTGTAAGTTGCAATTATCAGGGAAACAATTATGAGAATTATTTGTGATATAAAGTCGCAATTACAAGAAAAAAATTGTAACTGAGATAAAAAAAAAGTCACATTTATGAGAAAGCTGTCATAATTGCAGCATGCAGTAATATTTGCAATTTCAAGATATTGTTGCAATTATGAGAAGTAAATTTACATTTCCGAGAAACACATTTGCATTTATGAGATATAAAATCGCATGTACAATATGAGAAGGACACATCTGTAAGATAAATGGTTGATGTTTATGAGATATTGACACATTTGTTAAAATAAGTTACAATTATACTATATATATAAAGTAACAGAAAAATAAAGACACATTTGTGAGATATGCATTTTTTTCTGCGAAGGTAGAAACAGGCTTTCATACATTATTAAAAGTTTTGAACTGATGGCAACTAACTAGCATTCAACTCAATTTTATCTTCTTAACTCTAACTTTGGCTGGCAAGATGAACAAACTGTTTGGATGCTTACAAATAGAAAACAGATTTTTATTAAGAACACAGGACTGAGCATTTTAAGTCAGAAATGTAAAGCTAGTTGTTATAGGTTTGTGGGATTTCTTACTTGTTTCATATTTTGGTTTATGCCTTTTATTTTGTTGTGTCTTAAGAGTCCTGTTTTTTTAGTTCCTGCTTCTCCTTCCAACTGTTCTCATGTTCTGAGCCAAACAAGATAACATAAGACTAATTAAACAAAACAATAAACCAGTGACAGGACCGGAAAACAAAAGGAAGAGGAAACAAGAACTGAAAGAACAGATCTTTTAAAGCAGACCAAATTAACCAAACTGTGAAACACAACCCGAACCTCTTCAGTATTCATATTATATTTATGAGCAACTGAAGAAACAGGTTGTCTAATGAGTGTAAACTCTACGCTAACAAGCTAGCATGCTAACATGTTTGAGTGGTTACCCTGTAAACATGCCTCTAAGGGGCCCATGCTGGCTTTTTGCGGGCACACTGAACTAGGGCCAGCCCACACCAAACCTAAACAGGCCCAGTGTGGGCTTGCCCAGGCGAGACCCACAGATTTGGGCTCACCGCAGGCTCTCTGTGAGCAGCCCACACTATGAGACTGCCCACATTAATCCAATGATGGCCCAGTGTGGGCCAGCCCGTTCGGGCCCAGAGCAACTTTTGTACCTTTTGGGCCCATGCAGGTTTGGTGTAGGCAGCCCTGTAATGCAACTAGGAGAATACTAACATTGATTGGCCATTCTTTAGCCACTCAATTGAACTGGAATGGCTCAACCCAAAAGAGACCTTTCCAGAACCTGTAGTTTCATACAGGCCAGATTCACTTTCCTGCAGAGTTTAGTTCTAACCTTAATCAAACAAACCTGAGCATGCTAATCAGTCTTCAGGATCATTAGAAAACCACAGTTGGGTAAGTTTGATCAAGTTGTAGCTAAACTCTGCTGGAAAGTGGGTCTCACGAGCCATATTTGAGGTGTTACAGACATGAGCCTGTTAACAAGAAATTTGTGGGCAGTTTTCTTCCTTACCACTAGGGGTGCTAGGGTGGTTTAGGTTTCCTTAAGTAAAGTCATGTGGGTAGAGGGAATTAGCAATAACAAGCAGCAGTAGCCACTCACATGAAAAAATACTATAGATTACTAAATTAATTTAAATTATAGTATACTGTAGTATATTATAGTATTTACTACACTTTGTTAACTTATACTACAGCATACTGTAGTACTGACAAAGTTTATAAACTGTAGTAAACTATAGTAAATTGTAGTACACTGTAGTGTATTATAGTATTTCGACAAAAAATACTATAACACAGTTTGTTAATTTATACTACTAGCATACTCTAGTATTAACAATAGTGAGTTTGTAACTGTAGTAAAATTAAGTTTTTACTATAGTAAACTGTAGTAATACTGAAGTATACTGTAGTATTTCTACATTTTATTAATTTATACTATGTCATGATGTAGTATTAACTATAGAAATAATCAATGAGTTACTATAGGATAATATGAAAAACAGTGTGTTCTGGTGCTAAGTAGAAAGAAAACCTTAACAGCGCTGGTGCTCTCGGTAGCACTAGCACTCTACTTTTCGAAACCGGTACAGATAGATATCATTTGTATGGTCGTCTGACATTTTGTAAGGAAAACAATAATGTAACTTTTATTTATTTATTTAGCTTTTTAACAATTATTTTAACTACAACAATTATCAGCGCGCGCGCTGTCTTGCTCTACGGACGCACTGACGTATGTGACGTTTCACAGCACGCTTCGCACCAGTCGCGCGGGCGCTGTCTTCAGCAAACAAAAGTTTAAGACGACATTGCAGCAAGAACGTTTAATTACCGTCAAATTTGTCCTGTTATTTTCCTACTGGTGAGATTGGGGAGCTCTCATGGTTACAAGGAACGCCAAATTGCCCTTTCCAAATGTGTGTATTGAACCAAACAGAAGACCACACTTCCAAGTCTCTTATTAAACTTGTCAGTTCTCTTACTGCCTCATGAATTATCGGTTAAAGTAAGCATAGTATAGTTTTTAACTATCTAGAGTGTTTTAATGCGTCTGTTGTAGCTATAACTGCTTAGTGTTGTCTGAATGCTGCTATAGAAACCGCTTCAGTGCATCGGTAACATTCTACTGAACGCATTAAAGACCCAGTAAACTATTATCTGCATGTTGAAGATTAACAGGTTTTGGTCAAAATGATGGCCAAATACAATGACAGGGAAAACATGTCAAGACCTGAACAGGGAAAAGAAAAACCAAATAAAGGATTTAAGACTGATAGGAAAGGAAGATGTTTAGCTAAGAGTAACAGTTAGTAGAAGTAATTTTTTACTCACTTTAATTATATGATGTAATATGATATTTAATAAAAAGTTCAATAGTATTTTGTCAGCTTTTGCACTGAAGCCAGAAAAAATGCATAGCTTTTAAATGGGAATGGTGCATTTTTTTTCTTTCTACATCATTCAGATCAGTAGTATTTACATGTTTTATCCTATTATTCTTTTTTTAAAGGCAACACTTAAGCCCAATGAGGAAAAAAGAAGCAGCAGCACTTCACTAGCATGGATATAGTTCAAGATTAAAGGTATGCTTTAAAAAATATATAAAAATCTTTGCACCCCATAGCAACCTCCAACACACAAGGGTTGCCTTCTCCAGACTGCAAGTTTCTTGGTTTCTTGTGTACTTTTAGCTGTATATTTTGGGTTATTATCCTGTTGGAGGCATATGGTATACACATGAGACATTTGTGTTTAATTTCATCACTCTTTAGGAGGAATTAAGCATTTTTTAATTAACTGTAAGAGTACCAACGAATTTGTCCACATCTGTTTGTATCTGTGTTAAGTCACCCAAAGTTCAGACTAGACTGGACTTGTGTATTTGTCAGTAAGCTTTGCCTTTCTTTCAGATAGAGCTGCCAGGAATTGTGCAGAGGCTGGAGAGTCTTCTGCAGTCAGGACTGCCTGTGCTAGGCTCTACTCCTGTCAAGTCAACTCCCGTTGCTTTTCTGCAACAATAGAGACATGGGCCTGAAAACATTCAGTGACTGGGGTTCAGTCATCAAAAGGCACTCCAGTTAAGCCGTGCATCCCAAGAAAGACTTATCAAGTAAGAGTCATTAACAATTGTAACTAAGACACAAAAAAAAGTGCATTTACCAGTAATAAATTAACGTGTGTGTGTGTTTGTGTGTGTGTTTTTTCTGGGGGTGCCAAGGCCAGACTCCCATTTCTGCTTGACAGCAATGTCGGGCAAAAGTTAAACAAAGCAACCAAGAACAAAAATGGTGTTCATTTTAAGGAATTTGTATGCGTTGTATTAGTATATGTTGTAGTATCCTATACTGGAGTGTTAGAAAATTTACTACAGTAATGGCTAAAGTAATTTGTCAATATTACTATAGTAGGATTACCACAGAAAATTACCATTCATAAGTTAGTACAATTTACTGTAGTACCTTTACTATAGTATGGTTCAAAAACACTGTAGTATTTACCAGAGAAATTTTACAACATTTTCTATGGTAAATTTACTATAAATTTCTATAGTACTTTTCCCCCACAATTTACTATAGTATCTTTACAATAGTACGGTTCAAAAACACTATAGTATTTACTATAGAAATGTTACTACATTTTATATAGTAAATTTACAATAGTATTTTTTGATGTGGGCAGCATGGCTCACCTGCTAAGCATATTGTGCTGTGTCCTGGTTGGGAAATGTGTAATTTCAAGCCCAGTCTAAAGTAAGGAGTTGATGTTTTTTGCAGAGATGTTATCTGTTTGTATGGCCTTTACATTGCTTTGATTGCTGTCTTTTTTTTGTTGTTTTTTTTTTTTTGTACTTTTGTGTATTTACATTTTTGGCTGTATGTAGCTGTATTAACCTGAATTGAGTGTTTTCTATTTTGTATTTAATAAATTGATTTGAAAACCCTTTGACTACTGTACATGTTTGGCAATACAGAGATTAATTATGTGGTGACTGCATCCATTTCAGATGTATAATAGCTGTTTTCCCCAAAGACTTAAGTTATAGTAGCTGGAAAGTATTGATAAAGAAACAGATGTATTGTTGTAGATTAGAGGTGCCCAGCCTGAACTCTGCATGAAGGTAGATCTCCAGGACCAGGGTTGGGCACCCCTGTTGTAGATTAATAGTGCGGGCCCTGTGTAGGCCTAGTGAGGGCTTCCTGGGGGCTAAGTGAGGGCTGCCCGTGCAGGGCCAGCGCTAAGGGGCCAATGTTTTGCCAGTGAGCAAAATCTCAGAGACCCTGTGCAGGCAGTCCGCTGGGGGCCCTTAGGCTAGCCCTAAGTGGGCCCGTAAAGGACCACCGCAGGCCTGTTTGCAGGGTATACTTTCAAAACAGTGTGATAGTGTGCCAGCCTTTCGCCTGCTAACTTTCTGTTTCTTAGCGTATTTACTGCAAACACATTTCATTTTTGTTTATGTACACAAGGGAAAGGAATTATTGTCTGTGGTAATAAACTGCATGCCACAGATGTGGTATTCCTTGCAATTATCCTAATTCTCCTCCACGTTTATGTGTGTATATAAACCTGTCTAATAAAGACAGCAAGGATACTACTGTCAGAGCTTCCCACAGAGAATATTATCCTTCCCACATGAGGCCGTCACTGAAATTGCCAATAGATTTTTAATTAGACGTGTGGGTAGGCAGAAGTCCTGTCGTGACACTCGGACCGCTGTGAGATTTGTGGGTGCTCTGCAGAAAGATCCAGCATGAACGCTGCTCTTCTTCGCACAAACAAACCCATGACTAGCTGTGAAATATCTTCTAATCTTAATGTGTGGACTATGCTGAGAGCTTCCTGGATGTTTCCTTAATGTGCAGTAAATGACACTGCATCTAAGGGGATTATTGACAGTAGCGCAGCTTTGCTTATTAAAATGAAATCGCACAAGGCATCACTTGAAAGCGTCTAAAAATATCCCTGGCGTTGCTTGCGCTTGTGTTATTGAAGCAGGTTTTAACTAGAGTGCCTCTCCAGAGGCTTCATGAGAATATTGCTTTTTGTAAAAACAATATTGCTAGTTTACTAAACAAAACAGCCCATGGCCAAGGCAATTTTGGCTCGGCACAGTTCATATGTGTCTCCATCTGACTCGTTGGTACTCAGACGAGAGCAGACGATCCTCTTCTAAATCACTCCAACTAAAGCTTTAAATTCCAGGTAGGGCAAATTGGGCATATTGCTAAATAAATATATATATATATATATATATATATATATATCTCAGATGATCAGATATTCAGTTTTGTTTCAATGCTTATGTGCTTGCTTTGAATGGCTTAAACTGGTATACAGTATAAATCTGTAATCTATAATATAAATATATTAAAAACTATAATAATTCATATATATAATCCATATGTAATTATTTTTATATGCACCAATATATACAGCACATATTATTTTCACTAAAACATTTTCATACATTAAAAAAATGCCTCGCACTGACTTGAGTGATGATGCAAACAAATTAGAATAATTTAATTCATTTCCTTGAGTCAGATGTAATCAGTAAATCTGATTCAAGGAAATTAATTAAATTATCCTTATTCTGATTGTTCTTGTTACAACATTTGTAAGACATACAAATTTAATGTTTTCATTACAAGATATAGTTGCAATAATGAGAAGTAAATTTACATTTGTGAGATATAAATTTGCATTTACGATATTAGAAAGACACATTTGTAAGATAAAAGGCTGATGTTTTCAAGATACAGACACATTTTTTAAATAAAGTTACAATTATGTACAGTAACAGTTATAACAAATAAAGACATTTTTTTCTCTAAGATGGAAACAGGCTTTCATACATTATTGTATGAAATTATTTTATAGATTATTGTAAAAAAAAATGCCTCACACTAATTTGAGTGATGACGCAAACAAATTTTAATAAATTACATCTGACTCAAGGAAATGAATTAAATTATTCTTATTCTGATTATTCGTTACAACATCTCACAGCAAGGGGTCACAAAATAAGTCTAATGTCTAGATATTTTAACTTAATGTCATAATAAAAAGCATAAAAAATGAGATAATGAGATTAGAGCCAATTACGATTTTAAATTTAATTTTAAATTTTAAAAAACTGCATTTTAAGATTTATACATCTAACATTGATGAATGGCAGAAAAAAAGATGACAGCTTAATGCAAAATAAATATTCTCTAGATAATTTTATAATAATTTGCATTGCCTTTAATAGTGTGTCAGAATAAAAGCTAATTATTTTAGAAATAATTTCAAGCTTAATATTTTACACACAGCATAAATTTGTCTTTATATATGAAATTATACAGCTGTCACTTATTTTGGGGAAATTATTAAATTGCTTTTGAAAACCCTGCATTAAAATTATGATATTCAAGACATTGCTTCATTTTAGCTCACCAGCAAATCACCACAAGTATATTAATAATCAATATACATCAACCAGCCCTTAACAGGTAATGAAGGGAGTATGGAAAAGAATCTCCACGTATCCTGGATGTTTCCTGGTGCTCTGTGATCACAAGCGTCCTCTAAATTCTGTTTCCCAATGCAGGCTGTGTGTTAGCGTGCTGCTCTGTATTCACAACCATGCTCCACTGCCATAAATCTGACTGCAGTGAAAGCCACAAAGCCAGTGACAGGCAGCTTGCTCATGTTTGCTGTCATACTGTACACGGCCCATGGATAATAAACTGAACCACTTCATCATTCTGTACTAACGCGGAGGCCATATGGGGAGAGACTCTGGTACCAGTACCAGGTGCTGACTCAGAGCGAAGAAACCATTATTCTGTTTGCATGTGCATGAAACTCACACAATTATCAAACAGATCCCCTCATATCCATCATGAAGGAGACAAGAAAGGCAGATCTTTTTCCAGGTGACATTTGGTCCATGGCTTAAATGGACCAGTACGTTGATGACAGAGTTTTTTCCCTTTAAAAGAACAGTTCACCCAAAAATGAACATTTTGTCATCATTTACTCACCCTCATGTCATTCCAAACCTGTATAAGTTTCTTTCTTATGTTGAACACAAAAATATATTTTGAAGAACCAAACAGTTGTTGGTCCAAACAGAAGGGAAAGGAATACTGTGGAAGTCAATGGGGACCATCAACTGTTAGATTACCAGTATTCTTCAAAATATCTTCATTTATGTTCAACATAAGAAAGAAACTCATACAGGTTTGGAACAACATGAGGGTGAGTAAATGATGACAAAATTAAAATTTTTGGGTGAACTATCCCTTTAAAATCATTATTTTAAATTGTTCTCAACAGTGATGGGAATAACGGCGTTATAAATAAATCGTGTTACTAACGGCGTTATTTTTTTCAGTAAAAAGTAATCAAACGAATTACTGTTTCCTCTGTTACAAAGCTGTTACCGTTACTGACAATAAAATGCAGCGTTACTATAATTTATTATAATATTATAATATTATTTTTCAGTTCATGAATGGATGCGCAGTGCACCTGTATTTGACGTAGTCTACTGTAAACTCTAGTGTGAAGGCTCACGACTCGCCGTCGCTTTGTCTCACACACGCAAAGAAAGAGAAAGAGCGAGAGAGTCTTACAACTTGCAGAATTGACGCGCTACATGTAAACAATATTCTTTGTTGTATTTTCCTGTCAAAATAACAGAGTGCCTTTGGAATTCTTCAGCTTTTAAGAACTGCCGGTTTCTCTGGTAGTGGGTGGAACTAATGCACAAACGACAATCTCATTGGCTGGCAAATAAATTCAAGCGAACGCAGACAACGTGATTAATATTAATGAACCCAGCAGCTCATTAATCCTTAGTGCATTTTATATTGTTATTAGTAGTAGAATCCGTAGTAGTTGTGTTATCTTATCAGTATTATTTAGTAATTTTAACTTTTTTATAGAAACACTAAATGACAAACAATATTTTAAGCACCACCACCACCAGTTCAGTCAACATGACAAATGCATTCATACATGGTTATTCTAATTACTAAAGTTATATCATCATATAATGCTAAATTATCATAGTATCATATTATAATGCTTGACCGATATATAAAATAGTATATCAAATAATTAATATTAGTCTGGTGAGTAAACTAAAAAATTTACTAGCCAATGGCGATTCTATTGCCGAGGTGTCCGTAGAGGGTTGATAATATTTACAATAATATACTGAATAGTGCAGATTAGTGTACAATGTTTTATAATAATAATAATAATAATGTATTATTTAGTGTCCATTTCTATTTAGTGTCCATTTCATTCATTTAACATATTTAATATTGGGGGCATCAAAGTTATTTGACATATTTGAAAATTTTTTAAAAAGTAACACAATAGTTACTTTCCCTGGTAATTAGTTACTTTCATAATGATGTAACTCAGTTACTATTTGTGAGAAGTAACTAGTAACTATAACTAATTACTTTTTTAAAGTAACGTGCCCAACACTGGTTCTCAACAGCCAGGCCAAAAGGTATGGAGGACCATTTCTGCCATTTAAGAAAACAATTGCTTTGATAAATCATACTTATGAGATTTAAAAAGTCAAAATTATGAGATAAAATGCCATAATTATGAAATGAAATATAAATTATGAGATACTGAGTCATAATGATGAGATAAAGTTAATTATGTCATTATTATAACTTTATAAATTTTCAATATTTATGTCAAAAGTATGAGATACTAAGTCATATTTATGTTATATGTCATGATTACTGTATTGACTTATCTCATACTTTTGACTTTTTGTTTCCTCACTACAACATGTCAAAATTAGGTATTTTTATGTTGGGATAAAAGTCAAAATTGAGATAAAAAGTCATAATTCATATTCATAGTATACGTTTGACATTTTGTATTTTTATGTCATAAAGAGTATCTCATAATTTCTACTTTTTATCTCATAATATGATATGAAAGTGAAAGTGAAAAAAGTGAAAGTCGTGACGTATTGTCAAGTATGGTGACCCATACTCAAAATTGGTGCTCTGCATTTAACCCATCCAAGTGCACACACACACACACACACACAGTGGGCAGCCATTGCTCCAGCGCCCGGGGAGCAATTGGGGGTTCGGTGCCTTGCTCAAGGGCACCTCAGTCATGGTATCGAAGGCAGAGACAGTGCTGTTCATTCACAATCCCCACCTTCAATTCCTGCCGGTGTGAGAATCGAACCAGCAACCTTCAGATTACAAGCCCAACTCATACTCATACTTCCCCATAGTATATATGACATAGTATCTCAGTTTCTATTTTTTTTTTTTTTTTGTCATAATTATGTCACAACAACCAAAACTTTTTTTTTTTTCATGTGGCGAAAACAGATGATGGTCCATGAAATGAAAACAGAAAGACAATTGTTGACTTACGATAAAAAATATAGAATTATTAAGTGAACGAATGATCATAATATATGAATTCATAATAAATTTTTCTCACTTTTGATTGCCTACTTTTGGTATTTTGTGAAAACTGAGCACAGCTGGAGAGATAACCAGGGTCCTTTTCACCTTTTATTCTCATGACAGTCTAGGTGAAATACCTGAAATATTAAAGCGATATCTATTCTGATTATCCTTTCCTCTTGGCCACCAGTTAGACCAACACCAGACCGGCACACATTATCCTGACCAGTGTAGAAATGAATGCGAGCTGATCTTTTCAGTATGGGTGTAATCAGCAGTTATGAGAAAGATATATAAGATTCTCCTGTGAACTACAGGTGAATAAATAAACAAGCCACTCTGAAGGTGAGTGAGCATGTACAAGACATGAGCGGTAACTGTAAACCTGCAGTATATCACCTCCATCGCTCCGAGCAGGGCTGTAAACAGCTTCTACTGGAAGGCTCCATTAGGAGCTGAGTGACAGGAAGTGATCTATGCAGATGGAACGGACTGAGCGTATTGACTGCGGCAGATGTGCTTAGAGTGACGAGACGGAAAGGCTAGACTTTGACAACACTGATGTGTCCATACACAGATTCACTGAAAGAGACTAATTAACCAGGGAGCACCGAGGGCTTTGCATCTTTGCACCTAGTATCGACAGGACACAATGACCACAGTAGAGAGTAAAAGGACAAATACTGACAGTGAAGGACGCCTGCTTGCTTCTCCTGAATATTAGTACCGGAAGTTTTCTTTTTGTTTATAGAACTGTTTGTTGTGTATGCATCACAATGGAAAATCAATGGATATGTGTTGCAACACAGACATTGGATGCTCACCTTGCACCAGAAGGCGGGTGGTGTGTAGCGCCTCACCCTGGTCACTGTGGGCACGGCAGCTGTAGGCCCCCCGGTCCTCCCGCGTGATGTCCTGCACCGCCAGACTGCCGTCACTCACCTACAGAAACAGTAAAAGTATTAAACATGGGTTTCACAAAATGGTTAAAATCAGTGTGGTAACTAGTTGATTTAGCATGTCGGTAATATGCATTGAGTTCTTTACACCCCATTATCACCCAATGAGGATGTAAGCTTGAAAGTGCAGCTGCATCTTTCCAAACCACACATGGACGACATGAAATACTGCACAGATTCCTGACAGGACGTTTTGGAAGAGGAGTGGGTCAAGTCTTATTCTCTGCACGTCGATCGCTTTAGCCAGAGGAGACTGGCCTTATTGTTCCTCCCACACAATATCCCAAGGTGTGTCAAGTCCCGCTGGACGCTTGACACAATCCTCCCGGCCTGTTCCATCACCATCCTGTCGCTGACAGACACATCACACTGATGACCCAGACGAGAGCAGGTAATAAACTCTCTCAAACAGTGTGTGTGTGCAGAGAGCTTTATTTAAACACACACTGCTGTGGAGGAGGGCAGGGTGAGAAACAAGCGCGGCGCACCGAGACGAGACATCTGTGCCTCTTGCTCTTTAGTGTGTGTATTCCTTCACAGCATTCCTCCATTTCTCTAACTTCTAGCCATGGAAGCAGTGAAAATAATGGAGGACCACCGGCTTCCTCACCACTGTTCTCAAAGGTGAGGTCACAACACACTTCTTTTGAGTAAATGTCTGGGACTGTGGCTGGTTAGCAGTGGGAACGGCTTTTAAAAGTAAGAGCCAAGAGCTGAAGCTGAGTGCTTTCTCCCTACAGAAGAAATAATTAAATATAGATTTGATACAATCTAATTGCAGCCGAATCAAGATTAATCACAGAGCATGGGGCAATTTACTAAATGTGATGTGGAATTGCCTAGCCTTCTGCCAGCATTCACATTCACTGACAGAAAAATCAAGTGGGATTGTTTCTGTGGAGGGTCCGGGATTAAGCATAATACAGCGGCCCCAAAAAAGTATCTTTTGCACACTTAAGCCACTCATAAAAAGCCTATTTTAAGTCTGTTTTATCATTTTGGACAATATATCTTTTGTTTTGTCACTTCATATAATACTTCTTTAATAATATAAATTTTTATTAATATATATATATATATATATATATATATTATTATTATATATTCTTAAATTACTATTAATATAAGATATAAATTCTTAAATTACTATATATATATATATATATATATATATATATATATATATATATATATATATATATATATATGTATGTATATATATATATATATATATATATATATATATATATATATATATATATATATATATATATATATGTATATATATATTCTTAATAAATATATTTATTTTAATTAATAATTTAATTACATAATTTTACAAATAATCATTTCAATTTATAATTAAACAATAATTCTGAATGCTTTCCTTGAAATGTTTTTAATATAATATATTCTTAATAAATATATATTTATTTTAATTAATATTTTAATTACATAATTTCACAAATAATTAATTCAATTCATAATTAAACAATAATTTTGAATGTTTTCCTTGAAAAGTTTATAATATAATATATATATTATATATTATCTTAATTACATAATTTCACAAATAATCAATTCAATTCATAATTAAACAATGATTTTGAATGTTTTTCTTGAAAAGTAATAATATATAATAATATAATTTATATTAATAAATACCAGCATGTTTGCAAGCACATGCTAAGGACATGCAAACACTTTTATGTGGGAGTTCACAGGCTCTACACCATCTCCACACCTCAGCCGTCAAACAGCTTGCAAGACATCACAAATGTGACCTTTAGGGAATACGCTGCAGTGTCGTGGAGTGAAGAAGGAGAAGAGCAGCCACGGGGTTGAAGAGTAACCTTGCTAAGAGTGGTCATGAAGGAAAAACAGCAGCCAGCCATCACATCCTGTTCATCAATCGCTGGTGAGCGAGAGTGGCAGGCAGAATACGGCACATGGCACTCAAAAACGCCTTGTGTAAATGCTAGCTGTGACCAAAAGCACGCTGGGAAATGCGGAACAAGACAAGCGTGGCTAACAAAGGCGGTGCAGGTGGCTAGTCTAAAACAGATGAAAGTGAACATTCAGATGTAAGACAGAAGCGGCTACACTGTGTCTCTTGTCTTTTATTTGTCTGTTTCCTCAGGGATCGCTCCTCTGATGTGCTGAGAGGCAATGCCTACTGGAGCCAGACTGACTGCCTGTTCTGTCAAATCCTGCGCCGCCTCCTCCCTCGGAGCCCGCATGCAGTGTAAGGTGGAAACACGCTTGTCAGTTTTTCTCCATTCCCGCTGCAGACGTGTGCTCTTCAACTGTCAGACCCCTGACGCGGGCCCCGACTGACAGAGCCTTTTCTTACAAATAGCTAGTAATGATTCATGCTTCCATTTCCAAAAGAAAAATAAGACAGTACAATTCACTGCAAAGCAAATTCATGGCTAGACTAAATTCATACTGCCTATATTTGGAGACAAAAGTACATTGTCAATTTCTACTTTATTAAGGCAGCAGCCAACCAAAACTAAAGTGATCAAACTTATTATAACATATAATATCATTTTATTTAGATATCATATATTGAATTAAGTTTAATTTCATCTAATTTCTTTTTATTTTCTTGGTTTGTGCATCAACCTCACTATTTTTTTTTAAATACGTTTCTTATGCTCACCAAGGTGTACACAGTAATATTGTGAAATATTATTACAGTTTAAAATAACTGTTTTCTATTTTAATATATTTTAAAATGTAATTTATTCCTGTGATTTCAAAGCTGAATTTTCAGCATCATTACTCTAGTCTTCAGTGTCACATGATCCTTCAGAAATCATTCTAATATGCTGATATGGTGCTCAAAAACATTTCTTATTATTATAAATGTTGAAAACTATGAAAGCATGTTTCCGGCATGGTATAAATAAAAAAGATCTAAAAACAATAATAGTAATAATAATAATAATAATAAAGATCATTGTGAATTTTTATCTCACAACTCGCAGTTCTAAGGGGAAAAAAGTCAAAATTGCGAAATATAAATTCACAGTTCTGAGAAGAAGAAAAAAAGTCATAATTGCGAATTTGCAAGAGAAAAATTCTTAAAACTAAAAACTTTTTTTTCTAGCAATTCTGAAATTTTTTTCCTCATAACTCGAGTTGCAAGTTTACATCTCGTAATTCGTTCCACCACGGAATAAAAAAGGTAATTGCAACTTTTTATTTCACAGTTCTTATTTTTTTTCTCAGAGTTCAGAGTTCTGACTTTTGACTTTTCTTCTGAGCTTTTTTCCCACAGAATTGCAAGTTTATCGCAATCCTGTGTTTATATCTTGCAACTGCGAGAAAAAAAGTCCAAATTTTTAGATAAAAAGTTGCAGTTACCTTTTTTATCAGATTGTGGAAATGTGCTGCTTAATATTTTTTTTGTGGAAAATGTGATGCTTTTTTTCAGGATTCTCTGATGAATATAAAGTTATTTTCTATTAAAATCGTTTGCGACATTAATGTCACTTTTAAAAGATGTAATGCATACTTTCCAAATAAAAGTATTGATTTCTTAAAAAAACAACAACAATCTTACTGACCCCTAACGTATGAGCAATAGTGTATCATGTAAAAACAAGTCTTAACATGTATGTGGTTTGCTTCTCAAATTGATCTTGTTTTCAGGATATTCAGATATTTTTAGCGAAAAAAAAGTCAAAAACGCTAATTAAGAAAAAAATTCAACACAGTTACCGTGTATTTCTTGTTGCTGGTCAGCTGATCCCCCTCTCTCAGCCAGGTGACCACCGGCTTGGGGTTTCCGAAGGCAGTGCAGGTCAGAGTAATGCTGCCACCCTCCCTCGCCTCCACGTACTGCGGTGGCGTGTCCGTGAACGTAGGGGGCGCTGGGGGAGAAACAAATGCAAGTTGAGTCCAGATTCTTTCATATTTAATACTCTCAAGTCTCTATGATGTAGTTCAGGCCTTTTTTTAAATTAAAGTCTATGGTGTTGTATCATTATTTTGCCACCAATCGTAACACATCTGATTACACTGGATGTGTAGAACTTTGTGAATGATGATTAGTCCATTTCAGCATAATTCTGCATAATCACACTTATGTGTACTTATCTATCAAGTGCTAAAACAAGTCTCTAGGTATATGCATTGCGCACTTTCAGCAATGAAATCCTAACTTCCTCTGCATGTGGGTCACCGTTAGCCTATAGCAGTTTTGCTTTCAACAGAGCAAACACCTGGTGAAAAACAAACAAAGCAAGCAATTAATGCCTCTGAACATCTGTCCATCTGTGCCTACCATGAGCTTTTTCATCCACACTACAATCTGTTGCAGGCTAAACACAAGGGAGAAGAATTTATAGCCCAAAACGTCTTGCTGAGATCAGCATCAAATCGCTAAAAATATATTCCCTAAGGATGGATCATAATAGTCAACTAATCCAACCACAATCTAGTCCGCTGTTGAGGTTGACTAGTTTATTAGATGTTTTCATGCATCTCTTTTTAGTTTTGATATTTTTAGCGGCAGTGCTAATTAATGTGCTGACAGCATGTCAAGCAGTTTTCACAGTAAAAACCTTGTGTTTTAAAGAAATAGTTCACCCAAAAATGAAAACTACCCCATGATTTATTCACCCTCAAGCCATCCTAGGTGTATATGACTTTCTTC
Organism: Spinibarbus caldwelli; assembly: GCA_039654775.1. Lineage (NCBI taxonomy): Eukaryota > Metazoa > Chordata > Actinopteri > Cypriniformes > Cyprinidae > Spinibarbus > Spinibarbus caldwelli. The sequence goes on along the minus strand of CM077253.1, from coordinate 16,788,286 downwards.
TTTCAGACGAATACAGTCGGAGTTATATTAAAAGATGTCCTGGCTCTTCCAAGCTTTATAATGGCAGTGAATGGGTGCTGAGATTTTGAAACCCAATAAAGTGCATCCGTCCATCATAAAAAGTGCTCCACACAGCTCCGGGAGGCAAATAAAGGCCTTCTGAAGCAAACTGATGCATTTTTGTAAGAATAATATCTATATTTAAAACTTTATAAACCATCATATCTAGCTTCCGCTAATTGTTGCATGCGTGTTCATGAGAGAGTGGCGTTCCAACTGATGAATATGCTAGTCTTGCGAGAACCAAGTTTTGTTTACAGCAAAGAAAAACCACAAATGCTCGTTTTGTTCTTCTAATTCGTGAACGGTGTTTTTGTTTTTTTTGTTTGTAATGCCACTCTCTCATGAACGCATGTATGACAGTTAGCAGAATCTAGAGATTATGGTTTATAAAGTTGTAAATATGGATATTATTCTTACACACTTTACTTTATTCACCCCCTGGAGCCGTGTGGAGCACTTTTCATGATGGATGGATACACTTTATCGGGCTTCAAACTCTCGACCCTCATTCACTGCCATTACAAAGTTTGGAAGAGCCAGAACATTTTTTTTTTAATTTAACTCCAATTGTATTCATCTAAAAGAAGAAAGTCATATAAACCTAGGATGGGTGAGTAAATCATGGCATAATTTCAATTTTTGGGTGAACTATCCTTTTAAATTCATTTCTTTTAAAGTACCTCCACTATAGTCTAATACGTCATCTCGCACATTGTTATTTTAGTTATAAATAGTCCAAATTGTAAAAATTCACAACTTTCTCTTCCATTCCAACACATTCTATATGTTTTTGAATGTGTCTTATGTGAGCGAAATGTAAAAAAAAAAATCTACAGTAGTTGTTTAGGCAACCAACCAAGTCTATTCTGACACTATGTTGTTTCGCATATCCCTGATATTGACTAAAATTTTTTTTTTTTTTTTTTTTTTTTTTTCACCATTTCCATCTCTGTTTCTCTCTAAGGAATACTTTTTGGTAAAAATTTGAAGGTACTTTAAGGGACAAACAAACTCCATCACACACCTGCCCTACTTTCTGGACTCGTCTCACTATGTGTTTTTGGGAAATCTTGGGCTCACACTGCGAATGACAAACAGAAGACATATTTCAGAAGGCACTTGTCTGAAGGTCTTTCCATATGAACAGATGGTCTGGACAGAGCTCAGTGACTAGATGCTCAACACCTCAACTTTTCTCTGTGCTTCACTCCAGACTTCAACTTCTGGCAAGCAAACAACCTTCAGTCTCAAATACTGATTAATGTCTAATTAATAATACCTAAATAAAATGATTTGGGAAGACAGATTTCATATGCTGAGATACACAGTGTTCACACACTAATTTGCTTTTGTAAATGAACAAAAATCTTCAATGAACCTGTCAAACTCTGAAACACAGATCTAGAAAACCACAGACACATGGACACTGATGTAGATATACAGTTTCTCATTGCCACTGACCTCCATAGACAAAATTTCTCCTGATTAACAGTGTTCAGATATTTTTACTGGCAAACAAGACAAAAACTACTTATTAAAAAGTTAAGTTCCAAGTACCAAATTTCTGAAGAAAAAAAAAAACAAATCATTTACCCTCATGAGCCTCATGTGGCTTCTGCAGAATCACAAATAAATAAAAAAAAGAATAGTTACTATTATTAATGATAGTTTTATTATTATTTTATAATTTCTTGCTCAAGAGCACAGTGATGACATATGATCCACTGTGGGTTCAAACCTGCAACCTTTAGGTTACCAGCTCAGATCTTTAACCACTAGGCCTCACTATTGTGGTTTGGATTGGCACTCAGTATCAGAAGCTAATGATCTGTGGCCACTATGGGGGTGGGCAGGATGCTCTGAGAGAGACAAGTGTGATGGCCGCACTGATGAAGGAGGGCTGTGTGATGACCTGAGCATCTCCACAGTGCCACTACTGTTCTCTGAGCGGGTACATCTGCCCGGCTGACACCTGCTGGGAACACGCGGGCAGTCGGCCACCCTCTCACCCGTCCTGGCAGGAAGAACAGCCACTGCCCACATAGGATCCATACACAAGTGGATGCTAATATCACCGGCTACAGGAAACCAGTGCTGTCAGACTTTCTGCCCTTGTGAGGCCAGACAGCACCTGCCCCCACAAAGACGCTTTTGAACAAGTAGGGCAGTCTGAATACCAATGAACACCAGTTTTTCTAACAACACTTTTAAGATAAGCTTACGCAGTGTGAATGAGTGTTCATATCTGCGATGCAACTACAATCTCTACATTGAATGGTAAGTATTGAGCATATTATACTGTGCTATCCCTTTCCAAATAAAATTTAAATAATGTGGCGGTCTCATTGTACAGTGATTAAACAAAACTAGGCTGCACAAAACAAAAATAAATAGCGCAAAACAAAATTAAATTGTGACCCATGCTGGCAAAATGAGTCGGAATGGGCAAATTTTCAAAAATTATTTCTTTTTATTTTCACATTCTTTATTAAAATACCTTCAAACTGATATATGACTCGGACAAAAAATGTCTGAACTACAGCCATTTGAAGGCGATAGAGTCAGCAGAGTTGATTCTGAGAAAAACCGAGTTAGTTTTCTGAAGGTTCCAAATCACCAAGCAACGTTGCATATTTTCCTCCTATTCTTTTCTTAATAATAATTACTATATTATTTATCACAATATAGCTATTTTTTATTTTATCTTTGTTATTAAAAATAAGAACAAAGATGCAAATAAACAGTTTAATCAAGAGCAGCGAGTGATTTCTTTTCTTTTAATGTTTGATTAACACTGAGACAGATCTATATTAGGACCTACTGTAATGCATGGATCTAATATAATGTTACACATCAGATTGTTCCCCAACCATTAACTAAGCATCATGTCAGACATAACAGGTTATCTTTGTGTGAATCTCGCCAAGACATATCAGCGCGATCCTTTTGTTTTCATCAGCATGGGTTTGAAAATCATATTTCACTGGTTTGGATTTGAGAATTCAATATGAATATTCACAAAGTTGGAATGTTGCGCTTTGCAATAACAGACTTACAGCTTGTGGTGAGAAGCAGCAGCAGTCACACAGAAGCGAGCAGAGAAAAAGATATTCCTCTCCAAAAACGTACAAATAAAGATAATTTTAGATGTTTAATTACTATTTGGAGCATTGGGATCGCTAGAAGAGGGCTTAATGAAGTAATTTTTGTGAAAACCTCAAATTCGAGCAAAACTGACATTTTTCACTTCTTTTGCCTGTAGCTCAAAATTAGACTGTGTATTGTGACTCATTTTGCCAGCACAGGTCACAATTGAGCGGAAAAAAAAAAAACATCATGGTGCAAAACAAAACGATATTGCAAAAACAAAACTTGAATGTTCCAAACAAAAACTGTGTAAAACAAAACCATATTGTGCAAAACAAAATTTGATTGCACAAAACTACTTTGTCCAAAACAAAGCTAGAATATGCAAAACAAAATAATATTGAAAAAAAACTAGACTGTGCAAAACAAAACTGAAATTCGCAAAGAAAAACATATTGTGCCAAAAATAAGACTGAGCAAAAAACAACATTGTGCAAAACAAATCTAAACTACGCAAAAAAAGAAAAAAAAAAAAAAAAACCATACATCAAAAAAAAAAAAAATCTATTGTGCCAAACAAAAATAGAATGAACAAAACAAAATTCAACTGTGCGAAACAAAATTTGATTGCACACAATCTACTTTGTGCAAAACAAAGCTAGAATGAACAAAAAACTGAACTGTTCAAAACAAAATTTGATCGCACAAAATCTGCTTTGCACAAAACAAAGCTAGAATGTGCAAAAAAAACTACATTGTGATAAATAAAACAGATTGCACAAAACAAAACTAGGCAAACAAAACTAGAATGCACAAAACTAAACAATATTGCAAAAAACAAATCTAGTCTGCAAAACAAAACTGGAATTCACAAAACAAAACTACGTTGTGCCAATCCAACCCAAAATGCACAAAATAAAAGTAGGCAAAAAACAAAACTATAATGTGCAAAACAAAATTAGATTCTACAAAGAAAATAAGATAAGGTTAGAATATGCAAAACAAAACTACATTTGGCAAAACAAATCTAGATTGCACAAAACAAAACTTGACTGTGCAAAACATTACTACATTGTGCAAAACAAAATTCGATTGAGCAAAGGATAAAACAATTAAAAAACAAATACAATGAAATTCAGTTTTATTTATACATTTCATATTTGTGAATTGAAACTATACATTTTATTACGGTCCGCGCACCTTCGTATAATTTGTTTTTTAATTTAATATTGAAATCTGACAAAATGGAAAAAAAAGGCACATTTTTCATTTTTCATTTGTTCAAACAAAACGAAAAATCAAGAATTTGGCTTCATTTTTTCGTTTTTACGTTCAGGGACAGAAAACGAAAAAACTACTTGAATATTCGATCTCTAAATGTGGGCGGGAGTTACAAACATTATAACATAATAATAGTCCTAAAAAACATAATAAGTGTCCTCCGCTTCTATGGATTCTAAATGTGTTTATTTGTACTACATTTTATCTCTTTCTTTTCATCAAACAGCCATATTAACGAATGGCTTGACACAAACCGTACCGAGGCAGAGCCTTTTGGCCCTCTGGCACACCGCCTGTTTTATTATGACCACCTATCAAAATCTGTGAGGCAAAGCTGCGTGACACACTGCAGCGCAGGGAGAATGTATTGTAGTGAAGCGCAGACCAGTATCAATGTATGTGAATGTACACAGGAGTCATAACTTTTATTTTAGACAATAGGCCTATGCTGCGTTTTGGACAATGGAGGAACCTAAATAATATGACAGATATGTAAAGAAATGACTTTGTGTAATTTACCTTCACAGCACATCTATTACCTACCTATTTTTCTATTTTGAGTTTTATTCATAGAGCACTTTATAGGAAATCATATGTTGTTATCCCACTGGCATGGGACTATCTGTTCCTCAGAGTGCTTGTTTAAGTGATTAAATGTAGTGAAATGTGAATTTGACGTCATGATTTGAAGGTGAACTCGTTTGAGTTATAAGAACATACATCAAACTAGGTTTCATGTAAATCATCCATGCTGACACACACGTTTTCTATTTGAATTTTTTTCATTTGAAAGTAGACATTTCACTCTCTATAGATATATTTTTCATACGGAGTTTCGAAGTTTCTCGGTCAAGTTCACAGAGCCCTAGACGGCAGAAAGCACATCCTGTTTTCTTTAATTATTTTACAGAAGTGCAATGTTTCGTTGTTATTCTGAGTGCACACAAATAAACGTAGAGTCTTTACAGATTCGAAAAATGTATTACTTTTATCTGTATGACCAAAAATTACGGAGTATTTTAAGAGCAAGTGAGTGCACCGGCGCCTCCATCTGTCCTGCAGCGAGCGCTACTGTTCAGCTTCCACACTCAGCACAGACACTTCAATAGCACACATTTTTCTAGGTTAACATTAGATTGAGCGGCCATGTAAAGTTGCTACTACATACATCTTTCAGATGAAAAGCCATATTTGAGGTTGATGAATGATAGGTGGGCGTTTAGATGTCCTGCCCGATCTATATTACCACATAGACCAGCCGTTAACGATCTGTCCATCACACCAAAGCAAACAGGAAGAGAGCATAAAGAGACAGGGCAACTATTGAGTTCAAAATTAAAATATACAGTTTATTTATATAAAATGTATTGAATCATAGTGTTATTACTATTCCCGGTCCCGCCCACTCCCGCTGACATTTTTTCCTGTCCCGTCCTGCGATTAATAGTGATTTTGTTTCCCATTTCCCGTGACCCGAAAAAATGTCAGCCTCTAATCCAAACTCTAAAATAACACTTCGAACAACAAGCCAGTGTCAGCAGTGTCAGAAATTAACTTTCCCATAAGGGGATGATTTTCTTATGCCATCAGTTAGCTGGCCAATACTCAAAATTAATAAAATAAACTCAACTTATTGTCTAAAACGACATATGTTCACATAAATTAATAGCGGTCTGCGCTTCACTACAACACAATCTCCCGCACTGCAGTGCGCTGCACAGCTTTGCCACACAGATTTTAATAGGTGGTTAGCTACAATAAATTAGGCGGTGTGCCAAAGATGTAGGCTAGTAGGTAGTTGTGAGTGCAGGTGCTAAGTAAATTAATATTTATGAGATAAACTAATATTTCATGGGTAGGTTGCAGAATTTATGCCTACACAAAAGAAAGCTCTTTCTAGGCTCTGCCTCGGTACGGTTTGTGTCAAGCCATTCGTTAATCTGGCTGTTTGATTTAGCTTTTATTTCCAATGGCAAGACTTTTAAGTATCCACATAATAAATGCACATAAAGCATTTCATCACAAACTGACCAAGTCAGCTAATGGACTACTCCTTAGAGGATCATAGTCATAAAATGGTTGCATCACATAAAAAACTAATGCCAAAATCTACTGGGAGTAGCAATATCTACCTCTATCTTTTTCATTTCAGTCAAAGACTACCATGTCTGCAAGTCACTCACACATCCACAATCAAAGCAAATGTAGTGAATTTCAAGCAGGCATTATGTCGTTTAGATTCAAAGCTGCATTGCTTGCAAATCCGACCATGAGCCATTTAGCCAAAAGGCTATTATACGCGCTTTATTGTAAAACGTCCTGACGACATATAAAAACCACACACCATCTACACGCCGCAATCACTGATATTGACATTTCGGAAAGCACCTAAGGGCCAGGAGTGTGTGTGTGTGTGTGAGGGGACGTGACTGAGTGAACCACCGAACTGACCGTGAATGCAAACGAGGGAGGGCATGAATGGCCACTGCGGAAGTAAAGAGGAAATAGGAAGCCGTGAAATAAACCCTCACAGATGTTCGCACAAGCGCCACCCGCCACAGCTGCACAGGTGACATTTCTCCAGCTGAAAAAAGACGAGACAGACACTGAACTCATTCACCCCGCGCCAAAAACACACACATACACAACCCACGCACCCCACATGCAATAATACACCCTTCACTTGTGCCTCTCGCTCACTCGCTCTCCCGCTGCAGCTCTGAAATGGAGAAACGGCTACTGTGCACTTTCCAAATAAGTCACAGTGATTTCTGCAAGCGAACGGCTGTGGACTTTCAACATGGACGTGAGGTGCAGCAGACTGTTACCCTTGCTGGTGTCATTGTTTGAAGTTTGGAATATGCATGAGTCTCACCTCACAAGCATATGTTAAATATACAAATAGCCTGTGCTTACAGAGAGCTGACAGCGCTGTGCTAATTATACCATTCCTGTGGATGACACCTCAACGTCTGACAGCAGCCAAATAAATATCAGGTGCTGCTTCATTTCACAATGAATAATCAACATAACTGAACGCAGAGATACAAATAAGCAAACTACGTACATCACTGCAGCAAACATCTACTCATTGTCATATATCTGACTTGTACAGGTTTGGAAGTGAAACACTGTGTAAATGGCTAGTACTGCTCCCTTCCTAGCTTCCTTATCATTGTACATACACTTGTTTGGTTTAATTCCAACAGTACTAAAAGAAACAACTGTTTGGGCTGGTATAAATATTTCTTGCAAAGTAAAAACAGGTTAGTGGTGCAAAAAGTCAAAACAAAACAAAGCGAAACAAGATGAAACAAAACAAAACGAACAGTAAATTCACTAAATTTGACATTAGTACACTGTGCACTGTGCAAAACAAAACGATATATGTGACTCTGGACGACAAAACCAGTCTTAAGTGTCAATTGGACGACAAAACCAGTCTTAAGTGTCAATTTTTCGAAATTCTTTCTTTTTCGAAAGAGATTTATAAATCATCTGAAAGCTGAATAAATAAGCTTTCCATTGATGTATGGTTTGTTATGATCGGACAATATTTGGCTGAGATACAATTATTTGAAAATCTGGAATCTGAGGATGCAAAAAAATCTAAATATTGAGAAAACCGCCTTTAAAGTTGTCCAAATGAAGTTCTTAGCAGTGCATATTACTAATCAAAAATTAAGTTTTGATACATTTACGGTAAGAAATTTACAAAAATATCTTCATGGAACATGATCTTTACTTAACATCCTAATGATTTTTGGCATAAAAGAAAAATCGATAATTTTGACCCATACAATGTATTTTTGGCTATTGCTACAAATATACCCCAGCGACTTAAGACTGGTTTTGTGGTCCAGGGTCACATATCAAAAAACAGAACAAAGGAAAAACTATGTGGATGAAAATGGCTAATACTGCTCTCTTCCTAACTTCTTTATCATTGTACATACACTTGTTTGGTTTAATTCAAACAGTACTAAAAGAAACAACTGTTTGGGCTGGTATAAATATTTCTTGCAAAGTAAAAACAGGTTAGTGGTGCAAAAGAGTGCTGGGGGTCTGTGGAAAAGTTTAACAAAAAACAAAAGAAAACAAAACAAAAACAAAAGAAAGCCAAAACAAAACAAACAAGATGAAACAAAACAAAATAAGATGAAAAAAAAAAAAAACGCAAGGTAAAATTCACTAAATTTGACATTAGTACATTGTATACTGTGCAAAACAAAAACACATATGAAAAAAAAACAGAACAAAGAAAAAACAGAAATGGGATTTGCAAAACAAAACTACAAAATAGAATACACAAATAAACTCAACTGTGCAAAACAAAATCTGATTGCACGAAAACTACTTTGTGCAAAGCAAAGCTAGAATGTGCAAAACAAAAACTGTGAATTGAAAAACAAAACTACACTGTGCTAAAAAAAACAATATTTGTTTATATTTGTTTATATATATATATATATATATATATATATATATATATATATATATACAGTGGGTACGGAAAGTATTCAGACCCCCTTCAATTTTTTCAATTTTGTTATGTTGCAACCTGATACTACAATTGTTTAAATTAAATTTTTTTTCTCATTAATCTACACTCTGTACCTCATAATGATGAAGTGAAAACAGAATTTTAGAAATTTCTGTAAATTTATTAAAAAGAAAAAACTGAAATATCACATTTACATAAGTATTCAGACCCTTTGCAACAACACTTGAAATTTCGCTCAGGTGCCTCCCATGTCTCTTGATCATTGCAGAGATGTTTCTACACCTTGATTGGAGTCCGCCTGTGGTAAATTAAATTGATTGGACATGATTTGGAAAGGCACACACCTCTCTGTAAAAGGCCTCACAGCTGATAATGCATATCAGAGCGAAAACCAAGCCACGAGGTCAAAGGAACTGCCTGCAGAGCTCAGACACAGGATTGTATTGAGGCACAGATCTGAGGAAGGCTACAAAAAAAATTCTGCTGCACTGAAGGTTCCCAAGAGCACAGTGGCTTCCATAATTCTCAAATGGAAGAAGTTTGGCACAACCAGGACTCTTCCAAGAGCTGGTCCCCAGCCAAACTGAGCAATTGATGGAGAAGGGGCTTGTCTAGACTGGTGACCAAGAACCTGGTGGTCACTCTAGTTGAGCTCCATGATCATATATGCAGATGGGAGAAACCTACAGAAGGACAAACATCACTGCAACACTCCACCGATCTGGGCTTTATGGCAGTGTGGCCAAACTCAATCCTCTCCTCAGTGAAGACACATGAAAACACACTTGGAATTTGCAATAAAGCACCTAAAGGACCCTCAGACTCTGAGAAACAAGATTCTCTGGTCTGATGAACCTCAATTCTAAGCATCATGTTTGAAGGAAACCGGCTCTTCTCATCACCTGCAGAATACCAACCCAAAAGTAAAGTGTGCTGGTAGCAGCCTCATGCTGTTGGGCTGTTTTTCAGTGGCAGGGACTGAGGAACTCATCAGAGTAGAAGAAAAGCTCAATGCACCAAAATATTGAGATAGCCTTAATGAAAACCCAGTCCAGGGCATTCAAAACCTCAGACTGGGCCGAAGGTTCACCTTCTTACATGACAATGACCCTAAGCACACAGCCAAGGCAACACAGGAGTGGCTTAGGGACAACTCTGTGAATGTCCTAGAGTGACCCAGCCAGAGCCCTGACTTGAACCCTATCGAACATCTCTGGAGAGACCTGAAAAAGGCTGTCAACAGACGGTCCCCATCCAACCTGACCGAACTTGAGAGGATTTGCAAAGAAGAATGGCAGAAATTCCCCCAATCCAGTTGTGCAAAGCTTGTTGCGTCATACCCAAAAAGAATCAAGGCTGTAATTGCTGCCAAAGGTGCTTCAACTAAGTACTGAGTAAAGGGTCTGAATACTTATGTAAATGTGATATTTCAGTTTTTTCTTTTTAATAAATTTACAAACATTTCTAAAATTCTGTTTTCACTTTGTCATTATAAAGGACAGAGTGTAGAGTAATGAGAAAAAAAAAGAATTTAAACAATTGTAGTATCAGACTGCAACATAACAAAATTGAAAAAAATGAAGGGGGTCTGAATACTTTCCGTACCCACTGTATATATATATTGTTTATATACTGTTTATATACATATATATGATGTTCAGTGGCATCAAAATGTTTAAAAACCTTCAAGAACATGAAAGCATCTAAAATAACTTGTTACCTTTGCTTGAGCAGTTTTTTAAAAATGTAATTGTGCCTTTCTTCCAAATATTCCAGTACCTCTCCTCAAGTAGAACGCTCAATCCCTCCTGTGCAATTTCAGCCAGGACGACCATGATCATTGACTACACATTTTTATCACTTCCTCTCTGCTGCTGTTCACTGAATGGACACATATCTCACTTGGGGATGTGATTCAATAAATGGACACTATAAAAGACCAACAGAGTTGCTTTTCACCAACGTACCAACGTACTTATCACCAACGATTTCTCACCAACATGAGAAGAGACAGTGGTTTCTTAATGACGCCCATAATTATCTTTAATTCCTCTGCCACTGCAGCTCATACATGTAAGGTGATATACAGTGAGAATCAGTATGCAGTGCAGCCCAATACAAAAGGGCTCCAGTATTGGAAGTAATCTGCTGTGTCAGCACTTGATTTAAGCCTACAGCGGCGTTGTGATACTATTAATATGCGACCGAGGGCTTTTTGGATATTGACCCCCAGGCAATGATTACTGAGCTGTGAATCGTGATAGTTTACATATTGTCTTAATGGATCGTATTAAATTCATCATCTAATAAAATGCAAACACTCACCGTGGAGGAGATAATATATTTCCAGCGGCGCTGAACCATACCCATAAAAAATAAATCAGGCAAAATGTGATGTTCAAACGGAATGAGAGGGAGGAACATGACATGACCAAAGCCTTGAGCTACCCCAAATTTGCCTCTGTAGTTTGGCACCATGGAAGACATCTCCATTAGTGTAATAGAAATGATGAGGGCTCTGCCTGGTGAAATATTACTCTGTTTATTAGACATAAGGGCATGCAGATCTCAGAGCGGGCCAATGGGTTTCTTTTGCATGCTGGCCCATACCCAAAGGCTCATAATATTGAGTGTAGGCAAGCACAAAACAGGAAGTTTTGGCAGGGCATATCATATGATAGTCCCTTTTATTTCTAAACAGCCAGGCTTTCGTTACATCACAGCTATGAACTCAAATTTGCAACTTGCTAGTCTGTTTCAGGTGGGATTAGAGAGAATTTGATTGGATAAAAATCTGTGTAGTGCAGGATGAGCAGGATCAGTATTTTTATTAATTTTCCTAAAAATGTGTCAACATTTAGGAGTTAACTAACATACAGATGACCTTAAAGATTACAGACATGGATTAAATAATTAACCGAAAATTAAATCATTACCTATTATTGCCCAGTGTACAACAAGAACAAAATATTTGCTCTAACAAGAGAGACAGCAATAACGTTTTCTGATGGAAACAATGGCAGCAGAACTACACCACAAGGGAGTACATTGCTCATTTCTGTAGCGAGAGCATGAAGGCTGTTTTTTGTTGGGTCTACCACACATATTAGTCACAGCAGCAGCCAGTCATGAGTGGTAAGAGACAGTCACATCCTCCTCCACTCCTCACAGCTCTGATTTACTGCTGATATTAGAAATGAATATGAAACCAAGCCGCGATTAGTCCTACACCACCCCCAAAAGCAGACATCCATTAAAAACGAGGGGGAGGGGAAGACAGCGCACTGATAGAGAGAGAGAGAAACAAGAAGAAATGCACGTCGGTCCGTCCTGCAGTGTATGCAGAGTCTCAAGAGAAACTGAGTACATACATTCATATATGCAAAAGAAAGCCTTATACACAAACCACTGCAATGAATCAAAAAACTTGAGATGGAATGACAGAATGAACAACAGAGATAGATAGATAGATAGATAGATAGATAGATAGATAGATAGATAGATAGATAGATAGATAGATGAAGGATAGATAGATATACAAATAGATAGAGAGAGAGAGAGAGAGAGAGAGAGAGAGAGAGAGAGAGAGAGAGAGAGAGCGAGAGAGAGAGAGAGAGAGAGAGAGAGTCAGCCACTCTAAGAATGAGCTCCTGAAAAATTACAAAAGATTAAGCCAAAAAGTGAGACAGAGAGTGAGATAATGACAACAAACAAGTAAAAACAACAGAGGAACAACTTGGATTCCATTAAAGACTGATTTTTCTTCTAGAAAATACATTTTAATACAAAAAAGAAGACAGAGACTGAAGAAGAGTAGAACCTCTGGATTAGCATCTGGCTACACTTAAGGACTTTTTAAAGGAACTACAACTGAAAAACATTCCACAATTGTTGATCTTCAGTTGCTAAACAAAGAGGTGAGCTCTATCTGGCATAAAACATTAACAAAAACTGAATATTTAATTTTATTCAAGTAAAAACTCTCATAATTATAAGCTAAAAGCTAAAGTTAGCTGCAGTTCTGGCTCTGTGCCAAGCATAAACTGTATAAAAACATGGACGTAGTGTCCGTGACGTCACCCATAGGTTTCTGAAGAGCGTTTTTGAAGCTCAAAGTAGGCGGAGCCGGCCATCGCCATCTTGGCAGCGCGTCACTCCCGGATAATCGAAAATGGGCAAAGAGGCGGGAGCTGGTTGCTGAAACCACGCCCATCTAGCTCGACGGTGGTGACTGCAGTGGCAATCCACCTGTCACTCAAGTGGCCACGCCCTTAATTATGCAGAACTTTAAGGCTTAATATAATTTAAATGGATGAGTTATAAAATAAATTCACCCCCTCATAGTTATCATGAAGGGCAAAATTAGCTATATAGACCAAAAACATTTTTTGTACCAGGCTGTAAACATTTTTTTTTCTGCTGTAAAGTTGGGCATTTTAATATGGGGAGTCTATGGGACTGACTCCCTTTTGGAGCCAGCCTCTAGCGGCCAGTCGATGAATTGCAGTTTTAGTCACTTCCGTGTTGGTTTCAGAGAGAGACCGGGAGGTTGCCGCTTGGTGCCAAGTCTGATCACCATGGCAACCCTGGTGCAAACAGAGTGCAGGGAGGTGTGTTACCCAGAGAAGAGCAGAAGTGTGCAGGCACAGAAAAAACACAAAGAGAAAACTCTCAGCGACAATCCTGATGTTCTGTACGCTGACTATATTCAACTCAATGGGAAAAGAATCAAGAACAACTTCATCTTCCACACCGCTATGATTAATGCCTGGAAACTGACCATCTGTGAGGAATATAAGCATGTTTTTAAAGAAGGAATTGGCCAAGGTGGAAGATTAACTATTTGTGAAGATGAAATGCTAGACACAGACAACCCCATTCTCACTATAACTTACTATACTAAAGGCACCTTCCTACTGCAAGGCAATGAAGCAAGCCTGAACTCATTTGAGGAGATTTTCCCCCTACTGAATGCCAGAGTAGAGAAGGAGAGAGACGAGACTCATGTGAACTGCACAGACTCTGAGGAGGAAGGCCCAGTGAATCCTTCACCTTCACCACCTTCACCATCTGAAAGTCAGCTGAGAGACAGTTTAGCCCTACTACATTTACATTTACATTTAGTTATTTAGCAGACGCTTTTATCCAAAGCGACTTACAAAAGAGGACAATAGAAGCAATCAAAATCAACAAAAGAGCCACTGGAGTGCGGTTCCTGAAATGCCCTTTTTCAATAGAGGTTGACAGGAGGATCTGGTGGTTGACCGTATCAAAAGCAGCGGACAGATCAAGCAAGATAGTAATGAAGACTTGGAAGCTGCTCTGGCAAGTCTTAGGGCTTCGGTCTAATGTCAAGGCAGTTTCGGTCGAATGTCCACTTCTGAAGCCAGATTGGTTACTGTCCAGGAGGTTGTTCTGTGTGAGAAAGGCAGAGACTTGGTTGAACTCAACTCATTCAAGTGTTTTTGCAATGAAAGGTAGAAGGGAAACTGGTCTATAGTTCCCTAAAAGAGTTGGGTTAAGAGTGGGTTTCTTAAGAAGTGGGGTTATACGAGCCTGTTTAAAAGCTGAGGGAAAAACTCCAGTGTGAAGGGATGTGTTAACGATGTGAGTGAGTGCAGGTACAACTGCAGGAGAATTTGCTTGAAGGAGATGAGATGGAATAGGATCAAGCGGACAAGTAGTTGGATGGCTGGAAAGGATGAGTTTAGAGACTTCTGCCTCAGAGAGTGGAGAAAAGGATGTGAACGAGTGTATGTTTGCTGGTAAGATGTGTTTGACAGTTTGAGGTGTGGAGAATTGTGGTACGGGCTGGCCTGGAAGATAAGGGGCAGAAAGTGTCTAAACAAGATGTCAGAGTGGAACAAAAAGTATCAGTAGCATTGTTAGCATCAAGAGATGATAACTGTTTAGGGGAAGGAAGCGAAGATGAAACCATAGCAGAGAGTGAGCATAAGTTACGTCGAAAAGTGACATGTGGCGGGGTATGTGTTGTGTCAGGAATCATGCTGAGGTTAAGAGTGAGTAGGAAGTGATCCGAGGTGTGCAGTGGAGTAACCAGCACATGATCAGTGGAGCAGTGTTGTGTGTAAATAAGGTCCAGTTGGTTGCCTGATTTGTGAGTAGCTGTAGTTTACATTCTCTTGAGATCAAAAGAGGCAAGCAGAGTGTGGAAGTCTGCAGCTTGAGGTTTATCGAGGTGGATGTTGAAGTCTCCAAGTATAACTAAGGGAGTACCATCCTCAGGAAAGGTTGAGAGCAACACATCTAATTCTTCCACGAAGTTACCTAGTGGTCCTAGAGGTCGATAAACATTAAAACAACTACAAAATGGATTTTAAGAGGGTAGGTAATAGTAACCGAATGTGGTTCAAAGGAGCTGTTGATACCCAGAGATGGTAAAGGAGTAAATTTCCAATTATTAGAGATGAGCAGACCAGTACCTCCACCTCTTCCAGTTAAACGGGGGGTGTGGGAAAAGGAGAAATTATTGGAGAGTGCCGCAGGTGTAGCATTGTCCTCTGGTTTGATCCGGGTCTCTGTCAGGGCCATGAGGGTTAGACTTAAATGACTAGTAATGTAAGTAATGAAATCAGCTTTGTTGAAAGCAGACTGACAATTCCAGAGATCAACAGAAAAAGAAAGTAGTGTATTAGCAGACATAGGCAAAGTGCGCAGGTTGTTAGGATTGCGCTGCCTACAGTGTGTGATGCGTGGTCTGCGAGTGGTAGTGATAGTAGTGATCTGGAAACACATAAGCCGCTTTTCACTGCTAGAACTGGACTTCACTGAATTCAGAGAACACACTCAGGCCAAACTCTCAGACACACACAACACAAACATTTACATCCAGGAGCTCAAAGATGAACTCCAGCAGCTGAAGAAAAACACCAGCTTCTCCATCACTGAACTCACAAGAGCTCTCAGAGAACTACAAGAAGAAAACCGAACTCTCCGCTTACAGCTATGCAAACTAGAGGACACAGAGAAAAAAGAAGAGAACTTCTCCAGACAGCTGCAAGAAATGAGAGAACAGTTACAGAAGAACACAAAAGACAATACACTTCACTACAATACAGCTCCAAACCGGAGACAAACCAAACTACACAAACACAGAATGTGTACCTACGACAAACACACAGACACCTGCAGCAACACAGGCCTCACCTGCCCAACCTCCAGAACCTTCCAGAACCAGATCCAGATGTTCTCCTCCTCATGGACTCTAATGGAAAATTCCTGGGCCCTCAGAAACTCTTTCCACACCAAAAAGTCACTGCAAAGTGATGTAGCACAACAGGCCACGCCCACCAGATCATCAGAGACTTCACAGGACTCCCCTCATGTATTATCATTCACACTGGGACTAATGACCTTCACTCGCTGTGCAACAGTACTTCTGATGCTGTGAGGAAAATGGCAGAAATCACCAGCAAAAAGTTCCCAGAGTCCTGAATCATAATCTCCACGCTTCTCCCAAGACACGACACACCACCACACATCATCTACAGCATCAATGCTGAAATTTCCCGTGTCTGTTCTGCGCTCCCCAATGTACACCTGGCCCACCACCATCACATCAGCCTCCAACACCTGTATGATGGACTTCACCTACACAAAGACGGAGTCCGTATTTTTGCAAAGACTCTAAAAGATGCAGCCTTGGGCTGCAGTCCAGCATCACCGAGACACCTGTTACCAATATACAATACCACCGGCCCATTCTCCCCTACATGCCCAGACATACCCCTCCAGCCCCGGTGAAGAAAGACATCGCCTGGACAAACACAACACATCATCCACCACACCCACCAATGGCTCCTTACGCACCTGTAAACCTGCAGTCACCAACTTCACATCTACCTGCTGCCCAACAAACCCCTGTAAGAAAGAAGAAACCAAAAACCACCCCACACCACGAGAATCTCCCACAGCCGAGAGCACAGAGCTATTCTGAAGCTGCAGCCTGGCCCCCTGCTCCACCCAGCACCTCCACACCTGGCAGCGAACTGAGCTAGATCAGACAGATGCTGCAGACACTGTGCAATCAGCCCCTGAACAGATAAGAACAATATGCACAAACACAGTGCACAAAGATTGACTAAATAAATAAATAAATAGTGCACTAATGTAAATTGTTTACCATATACAGGTGCATCTCAATAAATTAGAATGTTGTGGAAAAGTTCATTTATTTCAGTAATTCAACTCAAATTGTGAAACTCGTGTATTAAATAAATTCAGTGCACACAGACTGAAGTAGTTTAAGTCTTTGTTTCTTTTAATTGTGATGATTTTGGCTCACATTTAACAAAAACCCACCAATTCTCTATCTCAACAAATTAGAATATGGTGACATGCCAATCAGCTAATCAACTCAAAACAACTGCAAAGGTTTCCTGAGCCTTCAAAATGGTCTCTCAGTTTGGTTCACTAGGCTACACAATCATGGGGAAGACTGCTGATCTGACAGTTGTCCAGAAGACAATCATTGACACCCTTCACAAGGAGGGTGAGCCACAAACATTCATTGCCTAAGAAGCTGCCTGTTCACAGAGTGCTGTATTCAAGCATGTTAACAAAGTTGAGCGGAAGGAAAAAGTGTGGAAGAAAAAGCACAACCAACCGAGAGAACCGCAGCCTTATGAGGATTGTCAAGCAAAATCGATTCAAGAATTTGGGTGAACTTCACAAGGAATGGACTGAGGCTGGGGTCAAGGCATCAAGAGCCACCACACACAGACGTGTCGAGGAATTTGGCTACAGTTGTTGTATTCCTCTTGTTAAGCCACTCCTGAATCACAGACAATGTCAGAGGTGTCTTACCTGGGCTAAGGAGAAGAAGAACTGGACTGTTGCCCAGTGGTCCAAAGTCCTCTTTTCAGATGAGAGCAAGTTTTGTATTTCATTTGGAAACCAAGGTCCTAGAGTCTGGAGGAAGGGTGGAGAAGCTCATAGCCCAAGTTGCTTGAAGTCCAGTGTTAAGTTTCCACAGTCTGTGATGATTTGGGGTGCAATGTCATCTGCTGGTGTTGGTCCATTGTGTTTTTTGAAAACCAAAGTCACTGCACCCGTTTACCAAGAAATTTTGGAGCACTTCATGCTTCCTTCTGCTGACCAGCTTTTTAAAGAGGCTGATTTAATTTTCCAGCAGGACTTGGCACCTGCCCACACTGCCAAAAGCACCAAAAGTTGGTTAAATGACCATGGTGTTGGTGTGCTTGACTGGCCAGCGAACTCACCAGACCTGAACCCCATAGAGAATCTATGGGGTATTGTCAAGAGGAAAATGAGAAACAAGAGACCAAAAAATGCAGATGAGCTGAAGGCCACTGTCAAAGAAACCTGGGCTTCCATACCACCTCAGCAGTGCAACAAACTGATCACCTCCATGCCACACCGAATTGAGGCAGTAATTAAAGAAAAAGGAGCCCCTACCAAGTATTGAGTACATATACAGTAAATGAACATACTTTCCAGAAGACCAACAATTCACTAAAAATGTTTTTTTTATTGGTCTTATGAAGTATTCTAATTTGTTGAGATAGTGAATTGGTGGGTTTTTGTTAAATGTGAGCCAAAATCATCACAATTAAAAGAACCAAAGACTTAAACTACTTCAGTCTGTGTGCACTGAGACTTTAACGCAATAACTGGATCTGAACCTGATAAAATAGATCCAAAGGGCAATGTATTTGGCCAAAACCCCCTCAGTCTCACAAAAACCTCACACCAAGAAACAATCTTGACCAAACTGTAAATAAAAATGGTACAGAATTAGTGCACCTCTGCTGAGCCTCAGGCCTGTAGATACTCAATGGCAAGATCAGAGGGGACTCTTTAGGGAGGTTCATGTGTTGTTCAGGTCTTGGAGCTAGTGTAGATGACTATGCCATAACTGACATGGACCCATCCTCCTTCAGTGCATTCACTGTCATACAACAAACTCTGCTTTCTGACCATAACCAAATTAACATTTATATTAAAACATATCACACGCTAACATAAAACATACCCAAAACCTCTAAAATGTATCAATTCCAGCCAGGATACAGATGGGCTTCAGACAGCCCAGACAAATTTATTCCAGCCCTCAATTCTGAAGAAATGAAAAATCTAATCATTACATTTATTAACAAAAAATTTAAAACGACTAAAGATGGTATTAATTTGGCTATAAATGAAATAAATTACATATATAAAAAGCAGCATGTAAAACTGAGTTGAAAAAGAAAAGAAGAAAAAATTAGTAAAAATACATCAAAAGATGAAAAATGGTTTGACTCAGACTGCAAAACATTAAGAAAACAAATTAGAAAATTATCAAATCTGAAACATAAAGAACCAAACAACACTGACATAAGAACTGAATATTGTTCAAAATTAAAACAATACAAAGACACTATCAGAGCAAGAAAAAGAAACACCATCTGACCAAAAGTTTACAAGAAATAGAACACTCAATAAATCATAATCAGTTCTGGGATATGTGGAATAATCTGAGCACAACAAAACCACAAGACTTGCCAATACAAGATGGAAACATTTGGACAAAACATTTTGAAAATTTATATAAAGAAATCCCTCCAAAACAACTCATTAACAATTCTGATCAGATCAAACAAAGTCAACAAACTTATGAAAACACAATTAAAAATAAATTAAAACCCACTTGACTTCCCAATTACACATGAAGAATTGATGAAAAAACTGCCAAAAATGTAAAAAATCTTGTGGTCCTGACAACATTCTAGGTGAAATGCTGAAACACAGCACACCTGAGCTTCAGAAAGTTGTGCTCAAATTATTCAACCTTGTACTTAGTTCAAGCTGTTTTCCTGACATCTGGCGCCAAGGACTTATTACCCCAATTCACAAGAGTGGAGACAAATTGGACCCTAATAATTTCAGAGGCATTTGTGTGAGCAGTAATCTGGGGAAGTTATTTAGCAGTATTTTAAACAATAGAATAGTAAACTTCCTTAATGAACACAGTGTCCTGAGCTGTGTAGGGCTGTAGCCTGAGTCCAACACTGTTCAACATTTACATGAATGAATTAGCGGTGCAGTTAGAACAGTCTACAGACCCTGGACTTACTCTACAAGACAAAAACATCAAGCTTTTGCTGTACGCAGATGATCTGGTGCTGCTGTCATCCACCCCACAGGGACTACAGCAGCACCTAGACCTGCTGGAGAATTACTGCCAGAACTGGGCCCTGGCAGTAAACCTCAAAAAGACCAACATTATGGTCTTCAGAAAAAGCCCAGGTATCAGGAACACAGATACCGGTTCAGTCTAGGCAGCATCGCCCTAGAACACACGATGCAGTACACTTACCTCGGCCTGATCATCACTGCATCGGGGAGTTTCAATATGGCAGTGAATGCTCTCAAAGATAAAGCTCGAAGAGCTCTATATGCCATTAAAAGAAAATTCCAAAATATTGAATTACCAATTCCAATTTGGTGTAAAAATCTTTGATAGTGTAATTCAGCCCATAGCGCTTTATGGAAATGAGGTATGAGGTCCACTCAGTGATCAGCGCTACACTAGATGGGACAGACATCCAACAGAAGCCCTACACACAGAATTCTGCAAAATAATTCTAAAATTACAAAAGAGAACACCCAATAATGCATGTAGGGCAAAATTAGGCCGATTCCCATTGATCATTAATATACAAAAAAGATCCCTGAAATTCTGGATCCATCTAAAATCGAGTCCCACAGAATCGCTACATTTTAAAGCACTACAAACCCAAGAACTGAACCCTGAAAAAAGTCCCCTAAATCAGCTGGTTCTGAGACTTACTAACCTGACTAACTCTACTAACACTAACCAGTCTCAGACCAGCACTGCTTCTCACCCAAACATCAAAATGAATCAAATTATCAAACAATCTAAAAATATATATCTGGAACATTGGGATCAAGAAACTAAAACACAAAGTAAATTACAACTATATCGAACTATAAAATCAAATTATGAATTGGAATAATAACTCCAGAGTGTCAGAGACATAAAGCAGAGACAAATCCTGACCAAGTACAGGCTCAGTGAGCACAATCCAGCCAACGAGACCGGCAGACACAAAAAGAGCTGGTTACCCAGATAACAAAGAGTGTGTGCTCACTGTGAGACAGAGGTGACACTTTCTCCTTCACTGCCACAAATTTAAATCAATCATATACATCAACAAATTCACAAACATTATAAAGAACTTTACAGCCATGACTGAAGAGGAACAAATTAAGATAATACTTGGAGAGGGACAGACAGCAGCACTGGCTGCGAGATAGGTATGGATGTGCCACAGCCTGAGAGACAGCAGGTGAATGTGTGTAATATGTGTATTATGTCTGACCTCAGTGTGTTTCCTACTGTCTACCACAATGATCCTCAGCCTGTGTGTGTTTATATGTTAAACACTGTGGTATCAAATGTTCACATGTTCTATTTTATTACACTGTTTATTTAAGTTTAAATTGTTATAATGTTTTTTTCCTTCTCTCTTCTATTATTTACATCTTCTCATTGTTATTATTATGTTCCTCCACATATATTCAAAGCTTTGGCAATATTGTATTATTTTTACAGTCATGCCAATAAAGCAATCTTGAATTGAATAGATAGATAGATAGATAGATAGATAGATAGATAGATAGACAGACAGACAGACAGACAGACAGACAGACAGATAGACAGATAGATAGATAGATAGATAGATAGATAGATAGATAGATAGATAGACAGAACAAATGATAGACTGAACGAACGAACGAACGAACGATAGCTAGACAGACAGATAGATAGACAGATAGATAAATTTAAAAAACAAACAATAAAGTGATAAAATAAGCAATAGATAGATAGAACAAGAGAATGGCAGAATGAACAAATGATAGATAGATAGATAGATAGATAGATAGATAGATAGATAGATAAACAGACAGACAGACAGACAGACAGGTAGATAGATAGATAGATAGATAGATAGATAGATAGATAGATAGATAGATAGATAGATAGATAGATAGATAGATAGATAGATAGATAGATAGATAGACAGAACAAATGATAGACTGAACGAACGAACGAACGATAGCTAGACAGACAGATAGATAGACAGATAGATAAATTGAAAAAACAAACAATAGAGTGATAAAATAAGCAATAGATAGAACAAGAGAATGGCAGAATGAACAAATGATAGATAGATAGATAGATAGATAGATAGATAGATAGATAGATAGATAGATAGATAGATAGATAGATATCGACAGAATGAACGAATGAACAATAGAACGATAGAACGATAGATAGATAGATAGATAGATAGATAGACAGACAGACAGACAGACAGACAGACAGACAGATAGATAGATAGATAGATAGATAGATAGATAGATAGATAGATAGATAGATAGATAGATAGATAGATAGACAGAACAAATGATAGACTGAACGAACGAACGAACGATAGCTAGACAGACAGATAGATAGACAGATAGATAAATTGAAAAAACAAACAATAAAGTGATAAAATAAGCAATAGATAGATAGAACAAGAGAATGGCAGAATGAACAAATGATAGATAGATAGATAGATAGATAGATAGATAGATAGATAGATAGATAGACAGACAGACAGACAGGTAGATAGATAGATAGATAGATAGATAGATAGATAGATAGATAGATAGATAGATAGATAGACAGAACAAATGATAGACTGAACGAACGAACGAACGATAGCTAGACAGACAGATAGATAGACAGATAGATAAATTGAAAAAACAAACAATAGAGTGATAAAATAAGCAATAGATAGATAGAACAAGAGAATGGCAGAATGAACAAATGATAGATAGATAGATAGATAGATAGATAGATAGATAGATAGATAGATAGATAGATAGATAGATATCGACAGAATGAACGAATGAACAATAGAACGATAGAACGATAGATAGATAGATAGATAGATAGATAGATAGATAGATAGATAGATAGATAGATAGATAGAATGACAGTACGAACGATAGATCGATATCGACAGAATGAACGAATGAACAACAGAATGATAGATAGAACGATAGATAGAACGATAGATAGATAGATAGATAGATAGATAGATATCGACAGAATGAACGAATGAACAATAGAACGATAGAACGATAGATAGATAGATAGATAGATAGATAGATAGATAGATAGATAGATAGATAGATAGATAGATAGATAAATTGAAAAAACAAACAATAAAGTGATAAAATAAGCAATAGATAGATAGAACAAGAGAATGGCAGAATGAACAAATGACAGATAGATAGATAGATAGATAGACAGACAGACAGACAGACAGACAGACAGACAGACAGACAGACAGATAGATAGATAGATAGATAGATAGATAGATAGAACAAATGATAGATAGAACAAATGATAGACTGAACGAACGAACGAACGATAGCTAGACAGACAGATAGATAGACAGATAGATAAATTGAAAAAACAAACAATAGAGTGATAAAATAAGCAATAGATAGAACAAGAGAATGGCAGAATGAACAAATGATAGATAGATAGATAGACAGATAGATAGATAGATAGATAGATAGATAGATAGATAGATAGATATCGACAGAATGAACGAATGAACAATAGAACGATAGAACGATAGATAGATAGATAGATAGATAGATAGATAGATAGATAGATAGATAGATAGAATGACAGTACGAACGATAGATCGATATCGACAGAATGAACGAAGGAACAACAGAACGATAGATAGATAGATAGATAGATAGATAGATAGATAGATAGATAGATAGATAGATAGATAGATAGATAGATAAAATGACAGTACGAACGATAGATCGATATCGACAGAATGAACGAATGAACAACAGAATGATAGAACGATAGAACGATAGATAGATAGATAGATAGATAGATAGATAGATAGATAGATAGATAGATAGATATCGACAGAATGAACGAATGAACAATAGAATGATAGAACGATAGATAGATAGATAGATAGATAGATAGATAGATAGATAGATAGATAGATAGAATGACAGTACGAACGATAGATCGATATCGACAGAATGAATGAAGGAACAACAGAACGATAGATAGATAGATAGATAGATAGATAGATAGATAGATAGATAGATAGATAGATAGATAGATAAAATGACAGTACGAACGATAGATCGATATCGACAGAATGAACGAATGAACAACAGAATGATAGATAGAACGATAGAACGATAGAACGATAGATAGATAGATAGATAGATAGGTAGATAGATAGATAGATAGATAGAACTACAGAATGAACGAATGAATGATAGATGTGTGCCGTGGAAAATTATCAAAAACTTCCTATCTCTATTTCGTTATTAAAATTTTAAATCAGTGCTATTGGTCATTGTTATGTCTGTTTGTGGGTTTTACAAATATTTAGCCAATGAAAAGCATGCAAAAGAGCTTGTTACTAAACCTGGTAACGCCATTGTATCCTCAAATTGCCAGTCAAACCTCATAACTCCACCCCGCATCCTTTCAGAATGAAGTGCCATGATGCGCAGTTTGAAGACAGATGTAAGGGTAAATAAAGAACTGATGTTTACTCAAGAAACACTGTCTATAAATT
Source organism: Spinibarbus caldwelli (assembly GCA_039654775.1). Lineage (NCBI taxonomy): Eukaryota > Metazoa > Chordata > Actinopteri > Cypriniformes > Cyprinidae > Spinibarbus > Spinibarbus caldwelli. Next base: position 16,763,680 of record CM077253.1, on the reverse strand, counting down.
CTAATGTTTTTGTGTGTTTGAAGAGTGGAGAAGAGTCTTAGCATTTGCCATCTAGTTGTAGCCAATACACTTTTGTACGTTTTAAATATCCTGTGCATAGCGGTTCATCTTTTATATCACGAGATGTTGGCCAAATGTATTAAACAACAAGAAAAACTGAGTGCCCATATAGCTACAATAAACTTTATAACCTGTAAATTGATGAAAACGTAATGCAATTAATTTACTGCCTCAGATGTGTCCATTCTAATGATGGACAAAAGACAGTTCTCCATCATTCGCTCGTCAAAAACCTTGTTAACTCCATTTGAGCATGATTTTCAGAAAATGTTAAGTGCAGGTGTCTGATCATATAAGGCCAAAATACCAACTCTGATGACTAATTGATTAAAGATAGATAGATAGATAGATAGATAGATAGATAGATAGATAGATAGATAGATAGATAGATAGATAGATAGATAGATAGATAGATAGATAGATAGATATTTGTGTCTTTTACAGTTCTAGTGTGGTGAGAGTCTCACCGTTGACTGTGAGGTGAACCCAGCTGCCGTTGTGGAAGGTGTCGTATTGTTGCTCCAGCATGAGGACCCTGCACTCGTACCAGCCCTGGTCTTCTGAGCGCACCTGGTCAATCTGCAGGGACGCTTTGCCATGCAGACTGGCTCTACCTGAAAGCACACAGGAACAGAGGAGAGCTGAGTGGGACTGCTGCAATGGACTCACTGCAGTCAAAGACAGGCGTTCACTAAGCATGCATAGACACATATTTCACATCTCATTTTAAAATTATCAGTATTCATTAACATTAAAAAGATAGTATGAACAAATTGATGTGTGCATGTGTCTGTGAATCAGACAGAAATATTTGTGCAAGAACTTTTTTTGCAAACAGAACAGGGTTATTATTGTCAACTAAAACCAATTATTAATAAATTAAATTCATTAATTAATTGAAATTAATAAATATATATATAAATGTTAGATGAAAAACTTTAGAAATATTGGTTCGACAACTAACTGAAATAAATTTACACTGAAACATTTGAAATAAACTGGAAGTAGAAAAAAAATAAAACTGAAATAAAACTGAAATAAAAATAATTAAGCCTAAATAGTTATATTTAAAAATAAACAAAATATTATATAAAAAATAGTAAAATAATAATAAAATAATACAATTAAGAAAAATTCAAATAAAAACTGAAAATATAACAATAAAAAGTAACTGAAAATATGAATAAAAACTGTAATATATAGTTCTGAGTGTACTATATAAATAGTACTGAAATAACACTTGTATGGCTTTGTAAGTAAGACCCAAAGACTTTAAATTAAAAAAGGAAATAAATACAAAGCAGCGCCACCAAAACACCTCATTTATGAAACCATGAGGAGAATTCCAGTGTAAATTGTACATAAAACCATTCTTGCATAAACTATCACATTCAATTCAAAGTGACAATTTAAGTAAAAATGGTTTTAAGATTTTGATTCTTGTGTTGCATGAAAAAGGCTCATTGCAATGTGTCACAAATTGTGCTAATGTGAAGATCCAAAAAAACTGACATGACAGACAATGGCACCAGTTAATGACAATGTAACAAATGCACTGATGTTAACAAACAAGCTAGATGAATTTCAGGCTCTATAGTTTAATCTGCCTTGTTTAAAATGATTCTTACTCTGCTGTCACTGCATACTGCGCTCTGCTGAAACAGGAAATTTATGTTTTAATTAGCTGTCTGTGTAATATTGGTTGGTGGAGATTATTATTAGTTGTTATCTCCATGAAATAAAGCCCAGTATTGCCATTACGATTACAGTTAATCACTCCAGCACATGAAGGGGAAAAAAAAAATGCCTACTGAATGTTAAAATAGTAACTGTTATATGTTATATGCTATATAGCTTAAAGTCTATGGAGGACCAAACACGCATAAATAAATAAATATTATTATTTAATTATCTATTCATGCATTAATTCATTTATTCTCACGTGTCTTTATTTCCATATTTATTTATTTTATTTATTTCACATAGAAAATTGGTTGTATTTTTAAGGTTTTACCAATGACAATTTTGCAGTTCACAAAATGTCTAAACGATGCGCAGCAAGCCAGAATGTGGAGCAATGTATAACATTACTAGCAAAGCAGTCTTCCCTTGATTTCAGCCCTCCTACACTATCAAATGAAATGTGTGCCGTACTTGAAATAGAAAAGAACAAAGTATCACAGCTCACATCTGAGTGTTACACGTTCTGTACTAAGAGGCTTAGCAACACCGACAATATAAATAGTCATGGAAAGAGAGAGAAATTTGGGCAGTCAAGCATCTCTCTGACTGAACTAAGCCATTCCAGAGCTGGCCACTATCAAAATATGATCTCTCAGTTGCCTATTTGAGGACTTTAGCTGGGATTTAATGTTTTTGAATGTTCACTGTTCTCTGTGAGCGTCTCAGGCTCATGCATTTACGTTTCGGCTGGCCTTCATGCTTCATGCTGCTGTGTAGTGAGCACTAGATATCATAGCCCTGGGATCACAGCTGCACCTGAGAGAGGAAACGGCAGGTTTCCAGAGCAGAAAATCAATACGGCATGGGGCAAAGGAGGCTGCGGTCTTGCAGTAAAAAAATAAGGCCATCAAAATCACAGCTATTTTCGTGCGGGGTGATAAAGTACTGATGGGATCGGGCATCGGCATCAAAGTTAGGGAGCATCTTCACACTGAATGTTACAGCAAATAAAAGGTGTTCTTGAAGCCACTGCTAACAGGACTGCATTATCTTTCCCTCTACCGGCTTAAATGTTGTTCTGTGCCAATGCATTTTAACATATACCAGTGTATTTTAACTTCATGTGTTTTCTACTAATCGGATAACTAATCAGTAATTAGACTAGTCGCATTTGACAGTTGTTCAGGCCACATTCAGAGACTTTAATCCAACTGAATGGATCTGCATCAGCATATGGATCTTTAGGGACGCCAAACAAAAAGCTGATGCCTATGCCAATGCTGTTTTAGTCATTTTAACCACCTTTTGTTTTTATTTGTATTTAAGTGTTGTAGCACTTAGCACATGTAGCCAAAAATTAATGTACCTGTTTATTAACACTAAACCAGAAAAGTGTTTCTTGCAATTCATATTATACTGAATAGAAGCAAGGATATCTTCATCGCGAGAACAAATTAAATGTACTATATAAAAAAACTATATAAAACATTTAAAGGTATAATTCACCCAAAAATGAAAATTCTGTCATTAATTACTCACCCTCATGTCGTTCCAAACCCGTAAGACCTTCGTTCATCTTCGGAACACAAATTAAGATATTTTTGATGAAATCCGAGAGCTCTCTGACCCTGCCATAGACAGCAAGGGTACTACCACGATAAAGGCACAGACACGTAAAAAGGACATCAGTAAAACAATCCATGGGACATCAGTAGTTCAACCATAATTTTACGAAGCTACAAGAATACTTTTTGTGCGCAAAGAAAACTTTATTCAACAATTCATCTCCTCCGCGTCACCCTAGGACGCCATTTTGGAGAGTATCATGATGGTGTTGCTGACACAGAACACGCATGCGCGTGCTTTGATCAGACCGTAAACATACGTCGTTTACGTCCAATTCAAAGTGCGCGCATGCGTCATGATACTCTCCAAAATGGCACTGTAGGGTGATGTGGACAAGACAAATTGTTGAATAAAGTTGTTATTTTTGTTTTCTTTGTGCACACAAAGTATTCTCATAGCTTCGTAAAATTATGGTTGAACCACTGATGACACATGGACTGTTTTACCAATGTCCTTACTACGTTTCTGTGCCTTGATTGTGGTAGTACCCTTGCTGTCTATGGAGGGTCAGAAAGCTCTCAGATTTCATCAAAAATATCTTAATTTGTGTTCCGAAGATGAACAAAGGTCTTACGGGTTTGGAACGACATGAGGGTAAGTAATTAATGACAGAATTTTCATTTTTGCATGAACTATCCCTTTAAGAAAACTTTTTTTGAGAAAATTACAAAATACATTTAGGTGATAAAACATAAAAATATATCAGTTAAACATATGTCTGAATAAAATGCTGTCAATTTACATTAAATATGCCATGTTTAATGACTATATATATATACTGTATATACTTTTATTTAGCATTAAATTGATCAAAAGTAACAGTAAAGATATTTATAATAATTATATTTATAATGTCACAAAAGACAACTATTTCAAATACATGCTGTTTTGAACTTTATAATCAACATTCATGTTTCCACAATATCAATAAGAAATCTTTCTTAAGTAGCAAATCAGCATATTAGAATCATTTCCGAAGGATCATATGACAGTGAAGACTGAAGTAATGATGCTGAAAATTCAGCTTTGTTATCGCAAGAATAAATACATTTTAAAGTATATTAAAATAGAAAACAGTTACACAATATTACTGTATATACGCCTTGGTTAGCATAAGAAACTTATTTCAAAAAATAGTGAGGTTGATGCACAAACCAAGAAAATTAGACGAAATTGGACTTAATTATATATTATCTGAATAAAATTATATCATATATTATAAGACAAAACTAATTGTGTGTGAAAAAACTTTTCTCTGTAGTTTGAGCACTTTCGACTTGAGTAATAGCGGCTGAAAATTCAGCTTTGCCATCACAGAATTAATTTTAGAAAACAATTATTTTAAAATGTAATAATAATTTCAGTACTGTTTTTACTATATTTTGATCGCAAACTTTTGAATAGTAGTGAATATATATGAGCTTCATACCAGCAGAGGTTTGTGAGGGCTCACCTCAGAAGATCACATTTTATACACAGCACTCTACGCTCTGAGCGCGCAGGGCCGTTCATTAAGCAAACTCGTTAGGAGCTTAATTACCAAAATTCTCCTGCAGGCCTCGCGCCAGCAATAATTGCCGATGGATTTGTGCACTGTGTTTTAGGGGCCCGTAAACAGGCCCGTCCTGAATGAACACAATCTGCCTCTAGCTAAGAATCACTTTAGGAGAGCCTGTGTAAATCACATCTAAACTGCTGCAATGATTGCCGCATAGATTGTCCATCTGCAAGACAATGAGGAGTCTAATACGCTAAATTGGTGGAGGAATCAGACCCGGAGCTCTGGCAGTAGCCAACAGGGAGAGAGTTTGGGAATTTCTGCAGCAGAAAATTGCATTGTGAGTTACAGTAATAGCCTTTTGGAGTTCAATGGTAATTGTGTGCGGGTCCAGCCAAACTGTGAGACTAAAGCCTCGTGGCGTAAAGGAACAATACGAAATGAGCTGCCATTGCGACGCTATAGTACCCACAGGAGACAATGATATACAGTCACACCAATGGAAGCCTGGAACCGAACATTAGATCTCATATCTAATTTAAAATGCAATGAGGCCACAACCAAATAGTGGAATGATAGTTGATTCACTTCCCCCTTCCGCTCCCTTACTAAAATCAATGATTTATTTTATTGTTGAAGAGGATTTATGAGAAATTGCAATATAAAGATGTGAAGCACAAGTCAGTTCTTTCCTGGTCTCCTTTTGAGCTTCGACCTCTTATTCAGAGAGGGAACGGTTCAATTAAAACCCCACACCTGATAAGCCACCATAGCAGCTCTGTTCCAAAACCTAGTGAGCTACCTAACTAGACAACATTTGAAGGCATCATAATTGCGCTCTTGACATGAAAGCTGTTCATTAGACAAATAACACACAAGTTACAATATAAAACACACAGTTACAATAAAAATACACAGTTACAATATATGAAAACAGCTAAACAAAGGACAAATTATAAATATATATTCATTTTTATTTTTAAAAATGTTTTAAAAAGTGTGTAAAAAAATAATATTAATAAAATATTAATATAAAATATTAATAATAACAAAAAGAATATTTATCAAATGTCAAAATGTACAACAAAATAGCTGTACAACAAAATTTATTTCACCACACACATTTTAAAATATAATAAAATATATATAATTTATATATTTTAAATATGCTAAGTTTAACCTAATTACTATTTTACCCAATATTTGTGTTTGCTATATATTTTAAACTATAAATTTATATTAATTAAATTTTTTAAGTGTTAAAAACGTCTATATTTGAAAACATTAATTTTCCTAACAAAATGTCTTGTAATATATTTTTAAATATTATGAAATATATACCATTTATATATATTTAAATATGCAAAGTTTACCCTACTGACTACTCTACCCAATTTTTCTATTTGCTATGTATTTTAAATTATAATTTTTTCGTTAGATTTTTAAGTGTTAAAAACAAAAAATAAAAACTTTATTTGAAAAATGTCTATTAAGTTTTATAATATAAAATATAAAAATATAATTAATAAAAAAATATAACATTTATTGGAACATATAGTTTTAAAACATATATATATGGTGGTTTAAGTGCTGAGTAATATTAATTAACTACATATACTTAATATATGGTTATGGTTAGGATTAGGGTTTGGCTTAGGGTTACTTGCATGTAATTATGCATAATTTATTGTTATTATAATAGTAAGTAGATGTAACGTGTAACAAGGACACCTAAAAATAAAGTGTTACCATGTATATATATATATATATATACACACACACACACACACACACACACACATACACAATTTATATATTTTAAGTATGCAAAGATTAACTTAGCGACTACTTTACCCAATATTTTTGTTTGCTATGTATTTTAAATTATACATATATTCATTCAATTCTTAAATGTTAAAAACAAAAAATTAAAACATTTTTAATGAAAATATTTATTATAATATTTATTAATAACATGCATGTTTTTAAATAATAAAATCTATATTTTTAAAATACGTTTATATGCTTATATAATATAATATAAAGTAATATAAGTTTAACATAATGACTACCTTACTCAATATTTGCATTTGTTATACATTTTAATGTTAGTTAGAGTATATATATTGTTAGCTTGTTGCGAGTCGAGTCTCCTGTGCACTAATGTGTGGAGCGCTTTCTGTTTCTGTACATAAACAGCGTTCCAGATCATTAAACTAATGTGATTCCAGTGCAGTTAGGATGCTCCCTTAGAATGTAGCTGCCTATGTAGGCCACAGACAGCGCTGCAGCTAAATAGGTTTTGAAACAGAGCTCTCTCAATGTAGAAAGCAACAGAAGTTTTCAATTTAATAAGGTGTGACATAGCAGTTAAGTGATCAAATAATCTCCAACAATCACAGAGATGGATGTGTCTCACGCAGCTCTGCGCCCTGTGTCGTGGAGAGTGTGTGCTTTGAGAAGTGCTGACAATAGGTGATTTTTCACCCAGACGGCCAGCTGCAGATCTGCGGTAATTAAGGTTCTGTTATGCACCTTGAAAGAGAATGAATGCCATGCTAGCAGGCAGCCATTACTAAACCTTTCCACAATCCATGTCAAGGGCTGCTCACACTCTCTTTTTCTCTGGGTCGGACAAAGGGCTCGCTTTCACGTTAAGCAGTAAACATAGAAAAAACGTGCTTTCGCTCAGCCTCGCACAAAATGAGCACATTAGATCAAGTGCAATACTTCTGAATTCAAAAGGAAGACTGATGGTGTGACTGGAACTTTTAATGGTTTGTTTACAGTTAACAGCTTTCTCTATATCTGTCATGAGCAGGTAAATTTAATCAAACCCAACCTAAAGCCCTGGGCTCAGTCCAAATGCACATACTGCAAAGCCCACAGTGAATTTCCATCCTGGTTTAGGTCGGTTCATGCTGGTTCATCACAGTTTTGATGCTGGTGCACTGTGAAGTACTTTAAATTCTTAAATTAGAAAATAATGCACAATGGAAAGTGGTCTCAGACCAGTGTTATTTTAGTATTATTTATACACTATTATAGTATTATAAAGTATCATAGCTTTTATTTATCTACTTTCAATTTTGATTTTTGTTAAGGTTTTATTAATTTTGTTATGTATGTATAGCTTGCTTTCACCACAGGATAAAAAAAAATTAAAAAGATAATAGCATCTTTTTGAAATAAAAATTGATACAATTGAAATAAAAAAGGTAATTATGACTTTTTTTCTTGCAGTTTTTTCAGGTTTATATCTCACAATTCTAATTATTTTCTCAAATTTCAATTATCTTTTCCTTTCCGTGTTCTGTGTTTAAAAAAAATAGAAATGCAGGATGTAAACTCAAAAGTTCTGAGAAAAAAAATGCAAGGTTTAAACTCAAAAAAGTTATTTTTATCTCACAATTCTGACTTTTTTTTCTCTCAAAATTTTAGAATTTATTTCTCTCAATTTCGATTTTATATTTTGCAATTGACATTTTTTCTCAGAAATTTAGAGTTTATGTCTCTAAATTTCAAGTTTATATTTTGCAATTCTGACTTAGAAGAATGAGAATAAAAGTAAAAAATTGTTTAAAAAAAAGTCACAATTACCTTTTTTTCATGGCTTACATACTTTATGTGCCATTTTATTCTGTTTTTTTATAAATATTTATATACAGCTTTCATTTATAAAGCTAAATAATAATAAATAATGAATATTTTTTTTAAGTTAATAATATTTACATTTATATTTCAGCTTTATTTAAATTACCAAAAATGATTTTTAATAGTTTTAGTTAACAATAACAACATTGTCTCAGACTATAATTTACTACTGGAATCGCAGTATGTACTTTCTACAATTAGTTGGCATAAAATTAATTGTCTACTGTGCATAATAATTACTTGGGATTAAACTGTGAATATTACAAAGATGCTGGTGCTTACCGGCGTACTCAGGGTCCACATGAGGAGGATAGAAACGGAAGTTGATGAAGAAGGGAATAGGCACACCGAATTTGAACCACTCCACCACATAGGGAGTCTGCTGGCCGTTTAGGGGGTGGCTCACGTCACATCCCAAAACAACACTCTCTCCTGCACGGGCCGTGACAAACTGGGGCTCCTCTCTCACTCCGTGGGCACCTGCACACAAAAAACACACACATATTCAGCACAGTCAAAAAAATAATAATTTTAATTTACAAAATAAGGAGAAAATAGGGAGTGGGATCACAAACTTTAGCAGGCCAGGTTTGAATCTGTATCCTTAGAAGCTCTAACAACACACGTGCCGCACCACAGCACCAAAAATCTGCAGATTATGTCTACATTTGCCACATTTGTCTCTAAAAACTATACTCAAAGTGAGGTGTCAAACAGCTCATTGTCCTATTTAACAAACATTTGCTGTTAAGACTTGGATAGTTTCCCAAACGCCAGACTTGTGAAACTTCTCAGGTAATTATTACTTAAAAGGAACGGCCAAGCACATAATGAGATGACAAGAGGCTTATCCACTCACCTCATTGATCTCAGCTAATTCACACTTGGATGGCTTTTACAATAGAGGGGCCAGAGTTTTAGCAATCAATGCACAAGCACGTCACATGCCTATGGGTGACCTATCGGAACGCTAAAGGTCATTGTACCTGCCTCAGCAGAAAATATATTGGGGGAATGGATTTTCTTCAGCTAGTTCCACCACAGCCATTGAGCACTCTCTCCTCTATCAGAGTTAGCATGGCTTCAGCGCCTCAATGAAGGGGAAAATCACCTCCGGGATCAAAGGACCTGCTGACGGTGCATTCTCCACCAAGGAGACACTGTATCGAAAACTAAGTGATTCAGTAACAGTAAAATGTAAGAAAAAGTGGGTTACAAAAACACAGCTCTCTGTCCTTCCTTCCTTACTATACACTAAACAAAAACACTATTTTTATAACATTAAAGTACCACTAAAGTACAAAGTTACACATCAAAATGTGTTTTTAGCTATGTATGTACCAATTTAACTCTCAAGTATATCTTGCATGGTGACAGTTCTCGCCTCAGTTCATTTAAAGTTTAACATGACAAAATGAATGTCTTGCGGTTAGTGATATATTTGGAGTCAGTAAGAATTAAAAGTAAGAAATGTATACTTTTATTCAGAAAGGATGCATTAATTTGATCAAAAATGACAGTTAAAGGAATAGTTCACCCAAAAATGAACATTTTGTCATCATTTACTCACCCTCATGTCGTTCCAAACCTGTATAAGTTTCTTTCTTATGTCGAAACACAAAAGAAGATATTTTGAAGAACCAAACAGTTGTTCGTCCCCATTGACTTCCATAGTAGGTAAAAAAGACAGTGGAAGTCAATGGGGACCATCAACTGTTTGGTTCTTCAAAATTCTTCAAAATATCTTACCAGCATTCTTCAAAATATCTTCTTTTATGCTCAAAATATCTTTTATGTTCAACATTAGAAAGAAACTCTTACAGGTTTGGAACGACATGAGGGTGAGTAAATGATGACAAAATTTTCATCTTTGGGTGAACTATCCCTTTAAGACATTTACAAGAAATGTTTCTTAAGCTGGAAATCAGCATTTTAGAATGATTTCTGAAGGATCATGTGACACTAAACACTGCTGAAAATTCAGCTTTGCCATCACAGAATTAAATTACATTTTAAAATATATTCAAATAGAAAACATTTGTTTTAAATTGTAATAATTTTTCATAATATTCATTTTTTACTGTATTTTTGATCAAATAAATGTCACATTGTCCAACTTTTCTCTCTCATCACATTGAAGTCAGATTGTAGGCTCACAAGTCAGGTAAAACGATTTAAAAAAAAAAACAATGATTCAGTAGATTCAATTAAATAACATCAGTACAGGAAACAATATCAGAAATATTTTAGTATGACGTTTGATCCGCAATAACAGAAAAATACAGATATTCCAAAATGCAACTGAACATTATGGAAATCATTAACCCAGTATGTTTCAAAAAATAACAACCATTTCTCAACTTCCAACCAAACTCATATGCAACTGTGAATTTGTTTACCAGTTTAATCAGCTTTATCCACTGGAAGAGTTAATCCACTTTATTTGATTTAGCTCACACAGGTTTTGGACTGAAACAGTGCAGATTTAATCAAATTACTCCTTTGCTAAAGTAAAGCTTGGACTCTCCAGTCACGGGCCTGGGCGCTGAAATCCGCTCTACTATTGTGAGTGCAGAAGATCGCAAAGTACCACAAAGAGAGCAGCTTAACTTTAATGAGAGACCAACAGGGTGCATGCATACCCATAAACTCACTACAATCTGCACATGACCATATTCACAAAGAGCATTTCAGCAAGCCGTAAATGTGGGTCAGGGAGCCCCACGTTTAGCCTTGTTAGAATGGGCTAATTGTCATCTTGTAACACTTTTGCATGGTTGGGTGCGTATATACTGTAATAAAAATGTTGCAAGATGAAGAATTGTACATTGCATATTGGAATCTCACATAATTAACACTTCACTTAGTCTGTTAACTAGCAATATAGCTATATTTAGACAGCTTCTTTTTATAGCCGCTACATACTTTTTCTAACAGTTTATTTTTTTCCCCACTGAGAGCCACTTGTAAGCGTAGACGCTTTCTGATCCTTTGAATCAGAATTGGAAAACTTTCCTACTTTCCTGCTTTATTGTTAGTTCTCATCATTTAAAAATTTTATCTAACCTACCTCCTCCTTATTACCTCACTACATGTTTTAAATTTTACATATGATGGCACCAGCACCTGATTTGACAGGAGTGAGGGCCTATAAAATGAAAAATGTAAGGACAGAAACCAATAACAATGACAATATATTGTATTTCAGAAGTAAGAACAGTTACCAATAATATTACATATTTAAGCTCAGTCGAAAAGCACATTCAACCATAAATCAGCGTAATTCACAAATGTCCAGGCTCTACAGTACATGATTCTATTTTACATTGCCCACTTCACAATAAACCATAGTTCATCTATACTGTTAACAATGATACGCCATAAGCACACAAAATTTCTACAGACTCCAGTGGTAATATGGTATCAAACTCTTATCTCTGTGAAGCCACTTTGACACAATCTGTATTGTATAAAGCACTATAGAAATAAAGGTGACTTGACTCTAAGTGTCTTTTTTAAAAACATAATTCAATGTATAATACATCCAAAATGTAAGAAATATTTAATTACTCCTCTTTACTGCAATGCTACAATCCTGCAGATTTACAGTTTGCTATCTTTTTATCCAGTTAAGAGGTCACAATGCAACATATACATCTTGGTCACACATCTTCACATGATACAAATTCGCAGGTCAGAGTTCACCAAACTTAAACGTTGGAATGCAGCGAAATCCGCATATGCTTGCATTTCCTGAATGGAAATCAATGGAACGAAAAGTGTGTCCGTCTCTATATTCATACACCTTTGCATCCAAAACCATGCATGAATTCTCACAACTATGATTAGATTTAACTATGGTTTCTATAAAGCTTATGTTATTTGTGATGAAAAACAGTAGTCTGAACTAAAATAAAAAACAAAAACGGAACTGCCATACCCTTTCGAAAATTAACTATGGTTTTTAGTAAAAGTGTAGTCATGTTTTTTTGCCGCATTGATTACCATTTGTTTAACCACAGTTTTACTACAAATAGCATGGATAAACTATGGTTAGTGTAGCGAAAAAAAACATGGTTAATTTGTGGTTACCATGGCTTAACTATAGTAACCATAGATTTTTTTTTTTCGTTTTATTTGTAGTAAAACAATGGTTAATTTTCATAAAGGTAGTATCATAGCAATATTAAATTATATTCACTAACTGACAATTTGTGGATTGAAAAGCCTCTTTAGCATTAGAATTATTTCATATAGTTTTAAACGTGTTTAAGCTGAGACATTTGGGGTGTGTAGCAGAATTCTGTGCCGAATTCAAATTCTTCTCACTGAACTGAGCATTGTTTAATTTTAATGTTCCAAAAGGTTGTCACGAATCCTGTCCATGCACTTCCGTTCACTCACCACCAGAGGTCACTCGTTCACCACATTGACTCTTGCACCACTCTAACTGTTGCACGTCACCCCTGGACTGCATTTCCCATCATCCACTGCACTGATCACAGCTGTCACCAATCACACGTTGCACTGATTACACAGCTGATCCCATCAGACACGCTTTATAAGCCTTGGACTTCCTCTCTGTCAGCACCGAGTATTGTACGCACTTATCTCTCTCCTAGCGATAGCTACTCTACGGAGCCCACTTAGTTATCATAGTCTTGCCTTGCCTGTTTCCTCGTGTTTTGATTCCTGCCCGTGTTTCCTGGATTAACCCTTGCCTTGCCATTTCGGACTCTGTTCGCGCCTTGCCTGGATTATTGCTCATGTTTTCGGATTACCTCTTTTGTCAAACCCCTTTGGATATTGTTCGCTGTCGACTGACTCATGCCGTTTTGGATGACTCTTTGCCTTGCCTGTGATATACCTGTTTGCCATTGTTTGACCCTTGCTTGTTTCCTGACCACGCCGTTGTAAATAAAAGCCTTGCACATGGATCCGCACGTCTCTCGTCTCGTCGGCTCTGTAACACATGCGTTTTCGGTTGTGTAGTGTGGACAGAGATCGTTTCTGAAATGCAGTGAAAAGGCCAGTGTAGACAAGGATCGTTTTCATTTTAAAATGCACTTTTAAAATGAAAACGCACTAGTATAAACAGGGCCTTAGTGTGAAGAACATTTTAATGATTTTGTGGAATGGAAAGGTTCCATGGAAGTTCTTCATGGAATTATAGGTGCAAATAAACAAGCTTTAGTTTGGTTTGGTAAGAAATCTCTAGTAATGTAGCTCAAAGAATGGCCTAAAACAGACTACTGCAAATGACTGTATGGCAGGCAGGGAACATGAGGATTAAAGGTGCTGGACCCCAGTACCAGCTCACCCCTTAATCCACTTGTGTCTGCTTTCACTCCCAAAGGCACAACAAAGACACACGACCCTTTCAGCGCATATAAACACACCCATCACTCACACCACACATTTACACTGCATTATATGGGCCCTTGGTGATCCGAATGGGGCGGATATTTGTGTTATATATCAGCGGTTGAGCTCTTAAGCACAACTCTTATAGCTCAGAGAACCTTCAAAGAAGAAAATAAGATTTGTTTGACATAAATTACTACAGAACAATGTTTTGTACATTTTTTTTTTATATTACCACAACTAGAACTTACCTTTTCTACACAGTCATTGCAACAAGAACACGTTTAAAGTGTAATATTTTTTTTCAGTTTCTATGGTCCTGGTAGGCGAGAGAAATGATGACCTGCGCGGCTCTGATAAGAAGAATTTTCATGGTTAACATGCCACCGAACCTTTTTTGAGGTCATATTTAGGGCAAGAATAACATGGCCTGGTCAGGTTAACAAAGGAAGGTGGAAGCTTTCTCTGCAGATTAATACTGTCAGTGTGTGTCTATTCATATGCTGAGGTGTTCAAACCAAACATCCATATATTTCAAGCTCACATTCCCTATTTTTTGCTTAGCACAGAGGAGATTGTGTTGAGATATCATCCAAATCATTATTTATGCAGCCCTTTTATTTTGAAATATAAGGAAAAAGCATGGAACTAAACAAAATGCTTTTCCAGTCTGTTTTGCTTATAATAGTCTTACCAGGAAATCAAGGACTCCGGCGGCATCTCTTTTCAAATGAGGGAATTAATAAATTATTAATTGTAGGAAAATGCAACATTTATACAGCCAGTCTAATTATATCAAATATTTACAGGATAAAAATTATCTTGATACCAAAGAATCAAAATTAGAGTGTAGCATTTAGTCTACGTCTATTATCTTTGAGGTCATCAATATTTTTCTTCCAATAAAATAATCCCTAGAATGATTGCTGAAGTAGTATATCTCAAAATTATAATTTTGTGGCATTTAATCCATGAATATACATGTATATATGGTGTATACTTTTTATATATATACTCAGAGCACATTAGCAGCAAATGATCAAGCATAATCAATATATATATATATATTGTTTTATTCTATACAAATATTGTTTTATTCTCTTTTTTTTCTCTCTTTTTTTCATACAATGGAAATCGATGGTAACCAAAACTGTTTGGTTACAAACATTCTACAAAGTAACAAAGTATCTCATTTTGTGTTCTAAAGAAAAAAGAATTTATATAGGTTTGGAATGACATGAGGGTGAGTGGCAGAATTTTCATCTTTGTGTGAACTAGCCCTTTAAGTAACACTATTCAATATCTTCCATCACATCTAATTAAAGCATCTGAATGTATTCACTCAATGCTGGTTCCACATAAAATACTGATATCAAACACTGATTACAGAACCGACTATAAACTGCTACAAATCATGAATGAGTGGACTCAAAGAGGAGCTCTCAGCGGTGTGACTCCCTCCCTTTCTGAGACACAAGCAACCAAGCTGAATGGTTACAGCTCAGAAAATCCTGAACTTAAAATCCCTTTCCACCAGCAGATGGAATTATCCCCTATCAGGATGAATAAACTAATGCCAACATGCTAGATGCTGACAAGTAAATTTGTTTATATTCATCATAATTAGATGCAGTTATACAGATTATATCATTGACTATACAGTACAGTCTTTTCATGCTCACTAATGGTATAAATTAATACTATATGATGGCAATTACTCGGCACAGCAGCAGCAAAACCGCACGTTCCTGGGATCAAGTGTAATCTGTGTGCCGAGAGGCAGCGTTAGTCTCCCTGCCAACAGGGCCATTGGGACACATCATGAATAGGCAATCAAATGGAGAACAGAGCAGAGGTGGGTTCTCAAGGACACTAACCCACTCGGCTGCACAGGCCACTGACAAATCTGTAATTGAATGCCAGCATGATGAAGGTCACTTCTCAGAGCTACCCAAAGAAAGCAACACATGCCGTGAAGATGAGTGACCAGGGTAAAAACGTCAGTGCGAGTGAAGATATAGACATACAAGATGCCTTCTCTAACTGACCTCATTGATGCTCTTAAGTCTGAATGGGAGCAAATTTCTCAATCCGTGTTCTTGCAGCATCTACTGGAAAGCCTTCTCAGAAGAATAGGTCTAATCAATGTGGCTCAGGTGAACTCTAAACAAGAGAGTATTTAATAGTCAATAGTATTTTGAGGTAACATTATAGTTAAATTGAAGCAAATCTCCTCTGTATTGCATGATAAAAGTAATAGTGCCCTCTCCATGACTCTAGCACAAAAGAAAAAGTTAGCAGATGAGATAAGAGACCTCTGGGACACCAGATGGCCGCTTTGCTCAATGGAAACACAAGCCGCCATCACTGTAACAGGGTCGTATGTGTCCATCTGACGGGACACATTGCAAACTCATCACTGTGGTCCATCTGGAGGCTGGTGTCTCTGAACTTACCGATCTGCTCCTAGACTCAACATGGATTTGATGGCACCGTATGCCACAGATTTCCAACTAGCCACTGGTTTAGAAATACTTTGAAGATTGTTAACAATGCTTTTAGGATCTTGAGTAGGCGAAATCTGATTAAGGAATTCGCTCAACCGCTGGCCCATTCATTTGCCCTGACAACATTTTCATTGACAAGACAAAAAAAAGAGGCTATCGCTAACAATTATTTTAGTAATCGAGTAATCAGTCGATTATTCTGACAGTTATTCGAGTGATTGGATAATTATAATTCATTTTTTTGTGGTAATAAAAATAGACCCAAGCGAACAATAGCCTTTAAAATGACTTAAAATACATATATAGTAGCAATGAGGCAATAATAATTAGTCCAAATAAAGTATCAAAAGCAAGTAATCATATAGTTTTATTGAACAAAACTGTTAAAATACATAATATATTATAAACACTAGAGCTAATGTACATTACACATTATAACAAATGACTGCAGAGGGTGCCAACGGCGACTGTTTTTACAGTTTACTGCGCGACCTAATCCTTGTTTAATATTGACTAAACAACATTTAATTCAAATATCCACTTAATCTTTAATATTTGGACATTCCTTTATGACAGAAATGCTACAGCCACAGTAATTTCTTGAATATGTGGACATCAAAAAGGGTAAACTCAGAGTGAGGGTTTCAATGTTTTGTTTTTTTTTTAAATCATAATGAACAGTTTCTCTTAGCATATTGAGAAAGATATTGATGTATTCTCCTGTGTTTGCATAGGTTTAATGATTTACCTTACAAATATGATGAAATGGCACATGTTGCGTTCTCAGATGAGCGTTAAATCATGCAGCCTTGGAAAACGGTCTAATAATGCGTTTCATGTATTTTCATCCGCTGAATGCGCCACTTCCAGTATTTTGCTGGTTACTCGACATGATCGAATATTTTTTTTAAATCAGGTACTCGAATTGAAACGAGGAATCGTGACAGCCCTAATATTATTATATATAATATAATAATAATACATTATGTAACATAATTATATATTTAGAAATTATAACTCAATCATATTAATACATATTATTAATTAATATTATTTTATAATACTTTCATTTAATGAAATTAAATAGCTGCAAGAAACAGCTTATATTACAATTCCATGATATTTATAAATTCATAAACACACTTTTGCTGGCAAACAAATATGATGCATAACTTAAATGATAATGCTTGTAATTTAACTTATCTGGCAAATATAGATGAAGTGTCAGCTGCAAGACGTTGTGATAGTCTTAAAATGGAAGCATTACTTGAAATGGGTTGCAAATTTCAAGCATTATCATTTATGTTCTGCATCATATTTGTTTGCCAGCAAAAGTATGTTTATGAGTTTATAGTTGTCCAGCTATTTAATTTTAAAAGTTATAATTGTTATTATGCTGTATTTATATTATATCATTTATAAGTATTAAAATAATTATCATATGAATATCTTGCAACAATAGAATAATATTCATTGTTATTGATTGATTGATTGATTGATTGATTGATTGATTGATTGATTGTGCAGCCAACTGTGTTAGCCAGTTAGGTAACATATTTAATTAATCAGAATTTTAAATATCAAAGTTCAGTACATCATAGAAAATGAAATGTTTGTTTGCAATGTAAAGCCAGTGTAACCCAATAATGGCCCAACAGGCCAAGTAACAGTTCCATTAACTGGCCCTAAATTCCCTGACCGGCCCCAGAACACCAGGTCCTACAGCACGGGATATAATCTCAGTAAATCACAGCTAATAAAGAGCTCAAATACAGGAGGAAGGCAAACAGAGGCAGGTACACAGAGTCTCAGATCGTAAAGTTTACCGCACCAGACGTGAAGATGCCTGGAATGTTGAAATGGCATTTGATTACAGTAACACTTAAAACTGATGACAGCAGAGGAAGAAATGCACATTCTCAGCAGGAAATCCCATCTTGAGGAAAACAAAAGCAAAAGCATCAGCATCTTTTTCCACATTACACTGAGATACGATAAGATCAGAAAGCATGACGACACACCCACCACACAGAACAATGCAAGGTATCTTCTTAATAAGACGTCATCTAAAATATGATGAATAATGAAGCCAGCCAATACAGCGCCTCCGCTGCGGACTTCTCCGCTATAAAGTAGCTACGCCTGAGGGAACGGGAGAGTTGAAGATAGTAAAGCGTCCCTCAGGGAGGAACGGAAATTCTTGTGCCTGCTATCTCCTAAACACAAAGCCATCAGTGTAATATTTCACAGGAACAATGCGAAGAGATATGCGGCGGAAAATTAGCCCAATGCATATCGCTACATAGTACGCCCTCCGACAACAAATAGCTAGTATAAAAGAGCTCATTTCAATGAGGAGAGTCTCCATAGCAGTGCGCAGTCGAGTGCAAAGGGCTCTTCTAATGTAGTGCATTGTGAAGTCCGGTATGTCTGAGTGGACTGTTGAATATTTCATGACGGTGAGGGAAACGGCACGAGCCGCACCGACAAAGCCCAGCTGATGGAGGACTGGAAGGAGACAGACTGTAAGGTGAGACTGGGAGAGGATGTAGGCAGCGCCGTGGCAGCATGCCCAACTCTAGCAGGAGCTACTGTCTCAGCTCGGCCTAAAACACAACTACATCTCACCCCAGCCTCACAAGGGCTGACAGCAGCACTGTGCTTTTACTGATTGACCCGCACAGGCTGACAGTGGATGCCTATAGATATCTCATAGCTTTTTCGACACTATAAAAATCGGAGGTATCGGCAACTAAAAAAATCTTGCGTTTGAGATGGCTAGTTGGTCTAAAACGTCCTGTAAATTAATACATTTGAGTTGTGGTGACAATACTGCTTGAGGGCTAATTTTTTAAGAATTTGTAAAAAGGACATGATGCTCATGTTGTAATATTTATTACACATTTAAAAATATATTTCAAATGCAATCTTGTATCAAATCTTTCAACATGCATGACTTGCATACATCTATCAAGCATGTTTTTCAATTCTGCATTAAATTAGTTTGGAATATATTATCATAGTGAAGAAAAAGGATCGACCTTGTTAAGTAGTTTAGCAAAGGCTTTTATTGTTTTGGAAAAATATTTTTAATATTAATACCAAAACTACATTACTGCTAATTCCCAACAGAGTATGCTCTCAGAACTTTGGCTCCCATTCTGGTTATGAACAAATGTTCTTCCAGTACTGTTAATAGAACATTTGTTTAAATTTATGTAAATAATAATTAATAATGTCCTCAAAACATTAGCACAAAAACCTTAATACATCGTTCATTTAAACTTTTTTGTGAAAAATTTTAGTTAGAAGTTCGTCTAGCATTTTTAAAATGTGACTACATGTTTCTGAATGTTCAAAAGTAACATTCCCATAATGTCTGAAAAATGACAAAATGGAATGTTCCCTTAATGTTTGCATTAAAAAAAGTTTTAAAAAACATTTTAAAAACTAGACTCTTTGAATCCTCAGAAATAACGATTTTATAACTAAATAGGAACATTAGCAAAACGTTCTCAGAACATATTTTTGTTTTTATGATCAGACGAACAAATCAAAATCTCAGACGAACTTCTAACTAAAATTTTTCACAAAAAAGGTTCAGTGAACCATGTATTAAGGTTTTTGCGTCATGATACTGTCATGAACGTGTGTCAACTGGCACGGAAGAGAAGAAATTGTTGAATACAGTTATTTTTGTTTTCTTTGCGCACAAAAAAAGTATTCTCATAGCTTCTCAAATTTAAGGTTGACCCACTGATGTCACATGGACTATATTAATGATGTCCTTACTACCTTTCTAGGTCTTGAACGTGTCAGTTGCATTGCTGACTGGTCAGAAAGCTCTCAGATTTCATCAAAAATATCTTAATTTGTGTTCTGAAGATGAACACTAAAACTATCTCTTTAAGTGTTTGTTTTATAGCACTTTATATATTCGCGTCTGTAGATTTCAATTACAATACATGTCTTTAAAGGCCAATTTCTCCTGCACTGAGCCAAAAATCTCCACTTCAGCAGGATTTGCATTAATAATTCATGATATTTGAAAAAATTAAACAATATATATATATATATATATATATATATATATATACACACACACACACACACACACGCACACACACACACGTTATATGCATTATATTGGCAGTTGTTTTAAAGCCTGATCTTTTGAGCCACTGCAGGCCATGGATATACAGTAGTTGTGTGTAGTTGTGTGAAGCCGCAAACCAAGATCTCAGTAAGTCGTCAGTTTTCACTCTCCCTGAACCGGGACCAGTGGTTGCACCCAACGGTCAGAAGGCTGCAGGGCAGACAAATGCTGCTTGGCAAGGTAAGGGGGAAGGGAGCTTTGCCAGAGGTGTCCATTACTGACAATCTACAAACTGTGCCAAGAGCTGCTCTTCACAGCTTTATTAAGACTGAGACTGTCGCTGGCCCTTATTGTAACGCTCTGTGTGTGGCTTCATTGCAGAGGATGATGCTTGGTATCAGGCTGTGGGAAACTTTGGTCACCACCATTACTTCACTTTTCTGATCAGCCAGAGATGACAATCCAGCTTTTTTACCATTATATGTCCATAAATTGACTCTTAGCTGATACTTTCTAGTTTAAATGTATAATTTCCTTTTTTCATGGTTTAACACTCTTCTAAAGTTTCTAAGGATGTTCAAATCTACTCCCAGGAGTCTTTTAGGATCACTGGGGCAGTAAAATTTAACACCTAGATTGTAAATTGAGATGCTTTTTGAAGGTACTCTGGTGTGTACATTATGTTATTGTTCAGATAACCAAAATTGATGGCACTTAAATAACTCTTGCCATTATATTTCCTCACAGGAACCTCTGATTAGATCATTTTTTCCTTGACTGCCTCAGCTTTTGTTGCAGTACATAATCTCTTCCAACATCTCATGAGTCTCAAACGCGCTTCTCATTCTCTCAAATAAACCATTGTCTTTGGCTTTTTGTGATTCACTCTCAAATATGAAACTGACTTTTTGTCGTGAAGCTAACAAAGCCTTTCGATAGACCCAAGAAACTCTGTAGCTTGGACACGTTGGGCAATAATTTTGTCAATCAGAGAAACTCAAAGTAATGAGTGGTGCTCTTATCAAGGCCCAATTTATGCCACTTGTGCACTAACATTGTCTCATTACAGTGTGCTTGACGCTCCCTAAACGACAGCTTCAAAATGGATGATGGTGGATTTGGGAGACAGCAAACAGACTGCAGATATTATTTCATAGAGGACATAAAATAACAGGCAGAAAGCTCTCAAAGCATCTAGGCCTGGGATTCTTCCCTGTCATTTTTTATTTTGCAACCCACAATAACTGATAACTAATTTTATTCACTGCACTTTCAAAGTGGTGGCACTGAACTGTATAAGTATTTACTTAAAGGGCTTTATTTTAATGATTTATAGTAAAGTACTGTATATATATACTTTATAAATTTGACTGTAAGACAAAATTAAATAATTCTAATAAATACTGTTGTGTGACAGAACAAAGAAATATATTCCTATATTTTGTAATTCTGCTTTTGCAAATGTCAATTACAAGTTTAACTTCATAATTTAAATACTGTTTGTTTAATTAGACAACCACTGTAGTTAAAGGAGGAAATAGCGCCTCCTGTTGGCCGCAGATGAAAAAGCAAGGTTAAATCAGTCCATTCGTCAACAAATAAAGGCTCCAAATATAAGAAATATATACGAGAAAAGATATAATATCAGTGAAAAGGACGAAACAAGCTAACGAAAAGACCATGCACATCGTTTCTTCCAAAATATGCATGCATATGTGTTTCAAGGCTATGCGTTTGAGATTTTATCATCATAATACACAAAATTGAGCATATATGTATCCCTGTGTAAACAGGCACGACAGACTGTAGTAGCCCAGACAATCGCAGCATGACTCCATTCAGTGCCGCACGCCCCTTTTCAACACTAACTGCAATTCTGGACAGTCTTTCATCTATGATATTCTGTATTAACATCTCAAATCACAGCATACATCATGGATAATCAATGCATGCATGCATAAATGATCTTTACGCCACACAAAAAGCGTTTGTCATCAAAAGAGCATCAATCGATTGTAATAGCGACCAATACACGCCTTCAATTGTCTCGCTCATGCCCTAATATGAGATGATACAAATACTATCAGAAATCAAGCGAGGTTGAATAGCGGGTTGTTAAGTTTTATCCCAAATGAATGGATGCATTTGATAAAATATATTAAAGAAATGCACTGATTGTCATGGTGTTAGGAACGTTAAAGCCCATGAAACGCTCGCATTCTGATTAAATGTATAGCTTGAGATATAACGCACGTCGAATGCATAAATAAAAGTGGCATATAACGCATCTATTAAACACACAAATGTAAAGCCTGTGTCTTTACCAAAATGATGCAGAATGAAAATACTGCACTTCAACTCACCTTGAGCTGCCGTTCCTCGGGTGCTGAAAACACTTGCTATCAAAGTGGCCACATACCAAATCATAGTACTATTGCCAACCAGGAATAATAGCTCAAAGTGCCCCTTTCAATAAATCTTTCATATTCAATTTCCTCCGTTTCCAGTCTCATATCCTGTGCTCTCCTCTCTCAGCGTTTTCCTTCATTTTTTTCCCCTGCCCGTCCTTCCTATGGCATCCTCCCCCGAAGAGACAGAGCACCTGCACCAGCGCCTTTATGGAAGACGGAGATGTTCCGAAGTGCAAAGTGAAACCAAGTGTGGGAATGTAGCCATTGGGTCCGCCCCCGCCGCGCTCTGATTGGCCAGCGCCAGGCGCTTTGGGGCGTGTATTGGTTAATCATCCGCCCCCTGGTAGTAAAATGGCATGGCAGATGCTCTTATTCAAGGTGAGTTGGAGTGTGCTGGTGTAGTACAACTGCTGCAGTATCATGCGCATTAACAGAAACCAAAGTCCGCACCTCTTTGGATCTTCTCTATTGTGTCTCTTTTTGAATGGCACAAATGTTGTTCTGGATCTATGCAGATATGGACGAGACTGTAGTGCGCGTGGGTTATAATGAGCTTTGACCCGTGCGGTTTTAAATTCAGCTGTAATGCGGCTGCAAACTTCACTTGTGCACATTTCCTCTCAGGCATGACATTTTGATTCTGATGGAAAGAGTGCATCAACATTATACACACGCGCACACACACACACACACACACACACACACGTACGCACACTAAAGCAAAGGGTGTGGCAACCAGTATCATCAGTTTTAGATGTGTTACAATCAGCATTATTTAACACGTCTGTGTTTTTTTCTGTTTGCACTGTCACTTTATTCTCTCACTACTTTCATGAATAGGGAACAAAAAGAGTCTGAAATTTATATTTGTAAAGTATTTACCTTTTTATTAATTTAATCTGACCTTTTATGTTTCCACAACCATTATGTTTTGAGTGATTATGCAATTATTTAGTAATGAATATTGAAATTAAACAGACAAAATGTGATCATATTCATTTCTCTTCCCACCATGTACCTAGAAAATAAATATTGTTATTTATTTGTTGTCAAGAAAAAAATAAACAGGGGTGCATGCAGGAAACAGCTAAATATTAAAATTTTGGTAATTTAAATATTAAATTCAACAAACATAATTAAAATGAACATGTTTTACCAGACATTCATTCATTCATTTGGCTTATAGGTTTTCACATGGTTAATATGAATCTAAAATTGATGCAAATATGAGGCTTTTATTCTTCTTCTTCTTCCTATTAATATTATTATTATTATTATTATTAAATATAAAATGTATATATATATATATATATATATATATATATATATATATATATATATATATATATATATATAAATTTTATATATATGTGTTTATATATATATGTGTGTGTGTGTGTGTGTGTATATATATATATATATATATATATATATATATATATAATTTATTTTAGTGCTGTCAAATGATTAATCGCATCCAAATTAAAAGTTTTTGTTTACATAATATATGTGTGTGTATATTTATTATGTATATAGAAATACACACACATACAGTATGTTTTGAAAATATTTACATGTATTTACAAGTATATATTTATATTCATAAAATTTATATTATATATAAATATTTAATATATGAACATTTTTCTTAAATATATACATGCATGTGTGTGTATTTATATATACATAATAAATATACACAGTACACACACATATATAAACAAAAACTTTTATTTTGGATGTGGTTAATCGTGATTAATCGTTTGACAGCACTAATTTATTTATATATTATTTATTCTTTTTAGATGTATCTATGTTTTTTGTTGAATGCATTTGTTGTGATCTGTGGTCATCGTTTTTCATCTGTTAACATAAATTTAAAAACAAACGTTCCTTTTATTTTTTCACTACAGAAATGTCAAAGATACTACATTGTATGATTTTATTTACTGTAATTTTTGGTAGGTTAATTTTATGTTATATAACAGTTTATCAAACATATCTAATAGGGCTTACAAAAAAATCAAATAAAAAACACCTTGTGCTTTCATTGCTCTAAAGAAAGTCATAAGACACCTGGAAAGAGCCAACAACAGTCTCCGAAGTGGTGTTCTTAAAATGTCATGCTGAGAAAATACACATGATTTTACAGTTCATGGTCTACATTATCAAACGGCAAGAATTCTAAATCATGCCAATCATTAAATCATGACATCATTAATGTCACAGTTATGCTGTCGGCAGGAACACGGAGCCGTGGATCAAACGAACAGTCTTTATTATAATCCAGAACAAAGGGTATCCACACTTGGGAACAGGAGAGATATGCGCACACAACGTTAGAGACCCGACAAACACCGACTGAACAGAATGGGGCTTAAATGCACAGGATAACGAGGGACAGACAGGTGCGGAGAAGCAACAAATAATCAAATTAAACGAGGACAGGAACATGACCAAATAAGGACAAAGAGGAGACGAGGGCTCTTGCGACCGAGGCAGAGATCTGGAGATCCGCGGCGGAGCCAGAGCGACTGAGGACTGAGGAGGAGCCGAGGGGATGAAGGAGCCTGACGGAGCCAGAGGGACGAAGGGACGAGGCACAGCCAGAGGAGTGGAGTCCCGAGGCGCAGGACGGTTGACCCCAGACCAAGACAGAGCCGGAGGGACGAGGGAGCCCGGTGGAGCTGGTGGATCGACAGGTGACGGTGGAGGCGAGGGAGCTAGGAGCCGAGGTGGAGCCACTGGGTCAATGGCTGGAGGTGGAGGTGAGGGATATTCCGACCACGGCGACGCTGGAGGATGGCAGTCCCACGGGGCTCGCACCGCATAGATGGTGGGCTGAGGGCGAGCAGAGGGGCTGCCAGACAACAGCGGTGGAGGATGCGGTAGTGGGCGGGTGGGTGTTCATTCATGACCCTCCGGGCTCAAAGCCCACTCCTGGCTGGACCTGAGGACAAGAGGTGAAGGAGGGCTGGACGGGACCAGTGGGGACAATGAAGAGAGGAGAGGGGGCAGGTCGATCTCCAGATCAGTTTCCCAGTCTATCAGGTCCCCTTCTAAGTCCAGCAGCCCCAGATGTACAATCAGCTCACCCTCAGCTGCGGTGCAAGGAGTGGAGCCTGCACACCGTCCATGGCTTGCTCCCTCACGGAGAGCATGGTCGCCAGCTCTCGCACCTGGTATGACCGAATCAGCTCTGCCTCCGGAGCGATCCTCCACTCAGTCGCTCAACGTTGCGCTGGCTCGCAGATCGCGGCGGGAATTGGCTCTCCATCATCGGTGGCTCGGGCTGATGCTCTGCACCGCGGGGAGTTGGTGGGCTGGGCTCTGGGTCTGGAGTGGTTCCACTCCACAAACGTGGCGAAATCCACTTGAGGACTGTCATAGAATGAGCAGAGCGCGTCGTCCGGATAGCTGGCGGTGTGAGCTAACACAAGGAACAGTCTTGTATGGTCCTTGAGCGATCGCTCCCCCTGCTCCAGCAGGAGGAGGAGGAATTTCGGGCGAAGGAGGGGAGCCATAAGGGAAACACTACGGAAACAAAACACTGAGGAAAAAAAGGGAAACAAAAAAACGGAGGGAACACACGGAGGGAACAGTTTTGGTCGGGTCTTCTGTCACAGTTACACTGCCGGAAGGAACATGGAGCCGTGGATCAAACGAACAGTCTTTATTATAATCCAGAACAAAGGGTATCCACAGAAGAGACACACGTACACGAAGTTAGAGACCCGACAAACACAGACTGAACAGAATGGGGCTTAAATGCACAGGACAACGAGGGACAGACAGGTGCGGGGAATCAACAAATAATCAAACTAAACGAGGACAGGAACATGACCAAATAAGGACAAACAGGAACAGAAACGGGCAAAACACGACACAAACAGTCCAGAATCCTGACAATTAATCATCAGGACCCAGATTTTAGTTTTGATCTCAGTCTTGTCCTTGCCAATGTCAAGTTAGAGTTAACAACCCACTTTTCATTTTTAAGCTGAAATAAAACTTTATGTACAGACAGACTGTAAACCTTTGTTTTGTGAGACAGTTGTCCTTTGTGGTCTGCTCAGTCCACAAGGAAACAAAATTGTCCCATGAGAAAGCAATTATCTAGGATAATGAATGCTTTGAACCAGAAAATACAGACTATAAACTGCACTCTCTGTGCTTGTGTTTGACGATCATTCTGCTTGGAGGCACCACACATATCTGCATGTGAGCCTTAACTACACATCAGATTAATCGCTCCTAATTGCTGAGGTTTATTCCACAATATGAAGATTATAGATGCCACAAACAAGTAACAATTTTTAGAAAATCTCCTTCATAACATATCTATAACTGTAATTGATTGTGTCTTTTGCTGTTTGTTTGTAAGTCAATCATCTCTGATTCTCACAACCTAAAAATAATTATTCTTAGTCCTAATATAGCTGATTTCTGTGTTTTTAAAGTCAAGTATTTAGACTGTAGACTGTTGTAAGTTTATATTCCACACACAGAGTATCATAAGAGTATCAGAAAACATTGGTTTTCAATCAGAAGATGGGTAAGACTGGATAATTTGACTATGCAAATCTGTTTATAGTTACATCACCACACATCCTGAGGGTTTGATTTTACTCCTCACTTCTAAAAATAAAGGTTCCAAAATGGAGTTTTTGCAGCAATTCCATAGAAGAATAGAATATCCCAAAGAACCTTTCAGTGAACAGTAAACAAGAACATTTTACAGATCTAAAAGACATTTAAAGAATCTTTTGTGCAATGGAAAGATTCCATGGATGTTAAAGATTCTTTATAGAACCATAGATGCCAATAAAGAATCTATGTTTAAAGATGTTCATTTATGTCCGTGATTAAACTCTTAAAAATAAAGGTTCTTTAATGGCATGGTTTCATGAACATCCATGGAACCTTTCATTTCACAAAAGGCTCTTTAGAATATTAAAATGTTCTTCTCACTAAGAACCAAAGACCTTCTATGGCATGAAATCCTCCTTCATTTTAAAAGTGTATAGAGCTTTTGCATTGGTGGTAACAATTTTTTGCTGTCTAATGAAAGGTTAGGGTTATGTATGGCATATAGAGGGGATTTTAAGTCATATGTTTTTGGACATCGTTATTTACTGAACTAGACATTATATTTATAATCATCCTAGCTTGTCCAGAGAGATGTGGGTTAATGAAGTAAGAAAGATATCAGAAGGGCTTTGACTGTTGAAGCTAATAAATTTATTAAAAGAATAGTTCACCCAAAAATTACAATTCTGTCATCTGTCACCCTCACGTCATTCCAAAAACAATGCCTTCGTTCATCCTCTGAACTCAAACTAAAATAATTTTGATTTTATCCAAGAGCTTTCTGACCCTGCGTAGACAGCAACACAACTGAAAAGTTCAAGGCCCAGAAAGGTAGTAAGGACATCGTTAAAATAGTCCATGTGACATCAGTGGTTCAACCGTAATGTTATGAAGCTACGAGAATACTTTTTGTGCTCAAAGAAAACAAAAATAACAACTTTATTCAACAATTTCTTCTCTTCTGTGTCAGTCTTCGATGCGCGTTCACGACAGAACCATGACGCATGATTTTTGATTTCATCAAAAATATCTTAATTTGTGTTCCGAAGATGAACAAAGGTCTTACGGGTTTGGAATGACATGAGGGTGAGTAATTAATGACACAATTTTCATTTTTGGGTGAACTATCTCTTTAAGTATAACTCTCCAAGATTTGATACTTTTACTTCCATTCAATGATTTTGCACCATGAATGCTGAAGTGTCACTTCTCACCCTAGCCTATTCATTCACAATCACTCTGTCACCTTCAGAAACGCTGACTCATCACCTTTTAATCAAAGATCATTGCATTTTCTCTTGGATAAAACTAATTATTGATAGTTGCAGGCCTAATTTTCACTGTGACTAACATATCTGAATTCAATTGATTAATTCTACAGAACAGGAATGAATAATAATGCACAGTTCATCAAATTAGGTCAAAAATTGGGTGACAGACATCTTTTTAAACATGTTTGAATGTTTGTCCGGTGACAGTGCTGTCATGGTCCAACTATCTACTTTCGGGCTTCATCTGCCATGGAAGAAGTGCCAAAATGCAATGGCTCTAATTTGTGTAATCCTTGCCTCACGTGATTCCTACAAGGGCAGCTTGAATTAGGAATTAAGCAGACTTTCCCGAATGCTTACAGTGATGCCTCTCCAACAGATGCTTTTTTAAACATCTGTTGTCCTAAGCAAGGACACGCATGATAAAATCCACCATGCTGCAATAAAGTTGTATCAATTATCTATCGTTTAAAAGTGAAGGGCTCAATGACTTGATCGTATTAAAGATACAGATTGTTAAGAAAATTCTAAAATAAAATTAAATAAAATAATAAATCAAATACAGTTTTATTATTTTACAATAAAGACACAATAAAGAATCTTTTTTATTTTATTTTAATTTATTTATTTAATTTTAAATTATTTATTATTAATTTTTAATTTCATACATTCAGACTGTTCTGAATGAATGTGATCAAATAAAATAAAGTAAATAATAAAATAAAATATAATTTAGCCAATATATTCTAAATTAAATAAAAACATAAAAGCTGCTTTTTTATTTTTTACATTTTTATAGACTGTGCTCAATAGATGTAATAATAATATACATATAAAATAAATAAAATAAAATAAATAAATAAAAAAGATGATGATATAAAAACAAGAAAAAAACAAATAATGGCTGAAATTGTTAAATAATAAGAATAAAAATAAGAATAAGAATAATAAATAGTTAAAATGAATGTCCATCGGTTATACTGGAAATAACATATTTTATTATGTTGTCATACTCATTGTAAATCTGTCAAATTCTATAAAGCTTTCTCAGTTCCCCTTTCAGTCGGTCACTCCGAGTCACGTCGGATGACCGACGAAATGGGGATCTCGCCAGAGAGACCGATCCACTTCGAGTGTAACTAAACGAGCCAATGGACATTTGCATGCAATTATTGCATCCAGCTGCCGCTGATCACAGCGTGAGTATAAGAGGCACCAGGTGCACCGCATTAATTCATCCTTTCGCTTTGGAGCCGAGCGGTGGTGCATCACTACAGCTCTCTACTTCGGTGTTGCACAGAGAACAAGCGAGTGCGGGCGTTACGGCAACAGCAGCGGTGGTCACGGTCTCGCGGCTTCAACAAAGATTGTACAGACAGCCACACCAGGAGTGTGCGGTGGCCAGCTCCCCTGCGTGCTTCAGCACTAAAAGAACAGTTTCTCTAAAAGAGCAACACGGGTGATCGCGTCTTTTTAAAGATGTCTTATCACCCGTGCGTTTCTGGGTGTGGTCGTTTCCTGGTGCCTCAGGACGGTCACGATCGCTGCCTCACATGTCTGGGCATTCAGCACACTGAGGAAGCTTTCGTGGATGGTTCATGTTCTTCTTGTGGGGACATGACCATCTCGGAGTTGCATAAAAGACTCTGCAATGTCAAACATGGCGGAGTCCCTCTGCCTCTGCCGTGATCCAGCGTTCGTCCCGGCACCCGAGGCGGCGCTGCATCCGGTGGAGTCAGAGGTGATTTGAGGATCACGGTGAGGGCTTCCCCAAGTGGAGCTCCTCACCCCTCAAGCACTCCGCAGCCAGTGGAGCTGCCGTTGGAGCGGGCTGGGCCCTCTGCAGAACAAAGGGCACCACTCGTTTCCTTCGGTGCCCCCTCTGACGACCAGATGTCGATCGCTGCATCGGAGGGCAAGCCCTCTCTCTCCGGGGATGACGACTCGGCTGCGTTGCCCCCTTCGGGTGTGGTAGCGTTGTCCGAGCCAGACCCAGAGATGACGGCTATGCTTTCCCGGGCCGCCGAGAATGTCAGGCTCGTGTGGAATCCTCCACCGCGTCCCGATCCTTCGAGACTGGACGAATGGTTTCTTGGTGGGGGTCGCGCTGGTTCTCAGTGCCCTTCTCCGGTGCCATTCTTCCCGGAGGTGCATGAGGAGCTCACTAGATCGTGGAGGGCACCTTTCACTGCCCAAAACAAATCTTGTGGCTCCTCCACCCTCGATGGTGGGGCCGCTTTGGGGTACGCGGGCATCCCCTCGGTGTAGCGGTCTGTGGCCATGCAACTGTGTCCAACAGCCGCTACCACTCTGCGGGGTGACCCGTGTCTTCCCTCACGGGCCTGTAAGTATTCATCAGGCCTAACTGGCAGTGCTTACAGAGCTTGTGGGGAGGCGGCTTCTGCCCTCCATGCCATGGTGTTTCTGCAGGTCCACCAGGCCAAAGCCCTGAAAGACCTGCACAAGGGTGGCCACAACCTGGTGGTTCTACATGAACTGTGTGCTGTGACAGACCTTGTGCTTTGAGCGACGAAGGTGACTGCACAGTCTCTGGGTCATGCGATGTCCACGCTAGTGGTCCAGGAGCGCCATCTCTGGCTGTGTCTGGCTGACATGAAGGAGCAGGAGAAGGTACAGTTCCTGAATGCTCCCGTGTCGCAGACCGGCCTTTTCGGCGATGCTGTCGAGAGCTTTGCCCAGCAGTTCTCAACAGCACAGAAGCAGACTGAGGCGATCACACACATCATGCGCAGGAGGAAACCTGCTGCTTCCACCCCGGTTGCAGCCCCTCAGCCTACTCGTTGCCGTGGGCGGCCCCCTGCGGCTGCCCCTGCTCCCGCGCAGCCGCAGCAGCCTTCCACCAGGCAGCGTCGTGGAGCCGGTCGCAGGCAGGATGCCCAGCCCGTCCAGGCCCCCGCCAAACCTGGCGGCAAGCACAAGTGCAAGAGGCCCTGAGATGGGCGACCCAGAGATGGAGAAGACTGCTCGTCGGGAGATGGTGACTGCACCACTCCCTCCCCCAGAGGAGGGCCGGGTGGAGAATCTTTTGTTTCATTTTGTTTTTGTTCCCCTGCTTGCCCAGCAGCCAGCAGTACCTAAAACATCAATAAAAGAGCGGTTTCCTCAATCTCTGGGTCTCAAGAGGAGGAGAGTGGTGAACCGTGCATCACGGGATCGCTTCCCTCCTCCTCTCTCGCCAGCAAGCAGCAGGTGGTTGCTCAAGAGCACCCCTCCTGCCCGTTCGTGGAACCAGGTAAGTGCAGTAGCACTCGAGTCCCCACTTCAAGTCGTCACACGCGGGGATGTCACAAGCCTCAAGCCGGGATCCTGTGTTTCCTCCCACACGAGGAGGAATCAGGTGAGTGTTACACTGCACACCCAGACCCAGACCCCGCCCCCTGCCGTCACAGGCCAGGCCGTAACAGGCCCCGGGCCGGGTCCTTGTGTTCCACCTCGCTGCCCCACCGCGGGTACGTCGGTGGCCCCATTGGTCCCACTGGCATGCCCCTGTCTTGCGTGCGGAAATCGCAGTCCTGCTGGCAAAGGATGCGATAGAACCGGTCCCTCCAGCCGATATGAGGTCGGGGTTTTACAGCCCTTTCTTCATTGTCCCCAAGAAAAGCGGTGGATTACGACCGATCTTGGATCTGCGAGAACCGTGCACTTCACAAGATGCCGTTCAAGATGTTGACGCAGAAATGAATTTTTGGGCGCGTCCGTCCCCTAGATTGGTTTGTAGTGATCAATCTGAAGGACGCATACTTTCATGTCTCGATCCTCCCGTGACACAGGCCATTCCTGCGATTCGCGTTCGAGGGTCGGGCATATCAGTACAAGGTCCTGCCTTTCGGGTTGTCCCTTTCACCTCACATCTTCACCAAAGTCGCGGAGGCGGCCCTTGTCCCCCTGAGAGAACGGGGTGTGCGCATCCTCAACTACCTCGACGACTGGCTCATACTTGCACAGTCTCGAGAGCAGTTGTGTGCACACAGGTACCTGCTGCTCAGGCACCTCAGCCTGTTGGGTCTTCGGGTCAACTGGGAAAAGAGCAAACTCGTGCCAATGCAGAGGATCTCTTTTCTCGGCATGGCATTGGATTCAGTCAACCAAACAGCACACCTCACCCAGGAACATGCTCAGTCGGTGCTGAACTGCTTCAAGACTTTATCAGGCAGGACGGCGGTCCCACTGAAACTCTTTCAGAGGCTCCTGGGGCATATGGCTGCAGCTGCGGTGATAGTTCCGCTCGGTCTGCTCCATATGAGACCGCTTCAGCACTGGCTCCATGGCCGAATCCTGAGGTGGGCGTGGAAACACGGTATTCACCAGGTTCAGATTACACCGGCCTGCCGCAAGACCTTCAGCCCGTGGACAGATCCTTCATTCCTTCGGGCAGGAGTGCCCCTGGAGCAGGTATCCAGGCATGCTGTGATATTCAAGGATGCCTCGGCCACCGGCTGGGGAGCCACGTACAATGGGCACACAGTGTCAGGGGTATGGACGGGTCCCCAACTGCGTTGGCATATCAACTGCCTCGAGTTGCTGGCAGTACGCCTTGCCTTGAGTTGCCTCAGGGGGCACCTTCAGGGCAAGGACGTTCTGGTCCATACGGACAACACTGCGACTGTTGCGTATATCAACCGGCAAGACAGTTTACACTCCCGTCACATGTCGCAACTCGCCCGCCACCTCCTCCTCTGGAGTCAGAAGCATCTGAGGTCCCTTCATGCCATCCACATCCCAGGAGTGTTCAATCAGGCGGCCGATGAGCTGTCTCGAGCGGCACTTCCTGGGGAGTGGAGACTCCATCCTCAGGCGGTCCAGCTGATTTTGAGTCGTTTCGGAGTTGCTCAGGTAGACCTGTTTGCATTGCCGGAAACCACCCACTGCCAGTGGTTCTACTCCCTATCCGAGGCAACGCTCGGCACGGATGCACTGGCACACAGCTGGCCCCAGGGCCTGCGCAAATATGCGTGCAAGATCAGGGAGGACAAGGAACAGGTCCTGTTAGTGACTCCATATTGGCCCAACAGGACCTGGTTCCCGGAACTCATGCTCCTCGCGACAGCCCCTTCCTGGCCGATTCCTCTGAGGAAGGATCTGCTTGGCTGTCCCCCTCCACCCTTAAGGTGTACGTTGCTGCTATTTCTGCCCACCACGACCCCATAGAGGGGAGGTCGGTGGGGAAGCACGATCTGGTCATCAGGTTTCTTAGGGGGGCCAGGAGGTTAAATCCTCCTAGGCCTCCCTCCCTACCCTCTTGGGATTTGGCATTGGTGCTAAGAGCCCTACAAACTGCCCCCTTTGAGCCGTTGCAGTCAGTCGAGTTGAAGTTTCTCTCTATGAAAACCCTACTCCTGACTGCGTTGGCCTCGATCAAGAGGGTGGGGGACCTACAGGCATTTTCGGTCAACGAGTCATGCCTCGAGTTTGGGCCGGCTGACTCCAGTGCAACACTGAGGCCCCGGCCCGGCTATGTGCCCAATGTTCCTACCACTCCCTTCAGGGACCAGGTAGTGAACCTGCAAGTGCTGCCCCTGGAGGAGGCAGACCCAGCCCTAGCTTTGCTCTGTTCTGTACACGCACTGCAACAGTACGTGGATAGAACTCAGAGCTTCAGGACCTCAGAACAGCTCTTTGTCTGTTACAGAGGACAGCAGAAGGGGAAGGCTGTCTCCGAGCAGAGGATGGCCCACTGGATAGTGGATGCCATCACCTTGGCCTACGAAGCACAAGGTGTGCCCTGCCCGCTCAGGTTGCGTGCTCACTCCACTAGGGGTGTCGTATCATCCTGGGCGCTGGCTCGTGGTGCCTCGCTAGCAGACATCTGTAGAGCTGCGCGTTGGGCAACTCCCAACACGTTCGCTAGGTTTTATACCCTACGTGTCGAAGCGGTTTCCTCCTGTGTTCTCACCTCAAACGGGTAGTGGCACTGAGAGGCCCAGCTCAGAGTCAGCTTGCGGCGTTCTTACGTCTAATTCTCCAGAGAGTTCCTTAACCAGGCAAACCCTGTCGAGTCCTCCAGCACTCCGGCATGGCGGAGCGTCCGGCACCAGGCCTTTCAGCCAATGAATTCTTGAAATCTGGTGTGAGGCTAGTGCCCATATGAGAGACCCTGCTGGGATCCCACATGTGTATTCCACGGTATGCTTATTAGAGCCGTGTTTCCCCTGGCAGACCACGTTCTGCCGTCTTTAATGATGCAGCCTAAGCCATCTCAGAGACTTCCATGTGCAATAGGGCCGTACGGGGTTACTTCACATGTCTAAATGTCACTTAACCCCCTCTGGGAGGAGGTGACTCTGCAGTGTGCCTCTTCCAAGCGGAAGGACACGCTTCCCAGTGTTATCCTAGTCCTACTGTTTGGGTTGCTCAAGGAACAACAGTAGTTGACCTTCTCTGTGTAGAGCCCGGTCCTATCGTCTGCCTTATAGGAAGGATCAGGAGGCCTACACAGGGCACTGGAAGGGGCAGCTCCTGTGGCGCTTTGGTAAGGATCCCAAATTCGTCGGTCATCCAATGTGACTCGGAGTGACCGACTGAAAGGGGAATGTCTTGGTTACGTATGTAACCCACGTTCCCTGAAGGAGGGAACAGAAACGCCACGTCCCGTCGCCACAGTCGCTGTACCACCGCTGAATTAATGCAGTGCACCTGCTGCCTCTTATACTCACGCTGTGATCAGCGGCAGCTGGATGCAATAATCACATGCCAATGTCCATTGGCTCGTTTAGTTACACTCTAAGTGGATTGGTCTCTCTGGCGAGATCCCAATTTCGTCGGTCATCCGACGTGACGTCTCCGTTCCCTCCTTCAGGCAACGAGGGTTACATACGTAACCGAGACGTTTTGTTTCTAAAACCATACTCATGCTACAGGCCTCTACCACTGATAGTTTAACCATTTTTGGGAAAGATATGATGGGAATGTTCTGACTAATTGTGATTGTGAATGTGAATGTGAAATAAATGTGATATGTGATTAAAATAAAATAAAATAAAATAAAATAAAATAAAATAAAATAAAATAAAATAAAATAATACATTTAGCCAATACATACTGAATTAAATAAAAACATAAAAGCTGCTTTTTTTAGTTTTAACTATTAACTTTTTTACTTTTAACTATTTGTAATGATTTAAGCCCAGCACATTAAAGGCTTTTTATCTAACCCCGTAAGTGCCTTGGAAGTATTTCATCTACATAATTTGATCTTTACCTCTACTATACCCAATGAGCACCAGGGATTTTATAAAGACACCCATGTAGCAGTCTCTGCTTCTGTTTCCTGAGCTGCTTTTTTAGTTATTTATTTTTTAGTTATTTATTTTTTACATTTTTATAGACATGCTAAATAGACGTAATAAAAATATACATATAAAATAAATAATATAAATAAATAAATAAATAAAAAAGATAATGATATAAAAACAAGAAAAAAACAAATAATGGCTGAAACTGTTAAATAATAATAATAATAACAATAATAATAAATGGTTAAAAAGAATGCCCATCAGTTATACTGGAAATAACATATTTTATTATGTTGTCATTCTCATTGTAAATCTGCCAAGTTCCGTAAAGCTTTCTCAGTTTTGTTTGTAAACCCATAACTCACGCTACATGCCTCTCTACTGTTCATAGTTTAACCATTTTTGGGAAAGATATGATGGGAATGTCATTTTGTCCTTAATGTCAGCAAAAATGGAGAGTATTTATTGTTGAAGCGTGAGCCCTTGACACATTCTGTTTCTATAGGGATGTGAGGTTGCCAAGTAATACCAAGAAAAGACTAACTCTTGGCAACTGCAGCGTGTCACGGCCTCTGCTACTGATGCTGAGCAGAACAGACGTTTTCCCCTCAACTTCATTTGTCCATTTAAAAGAGTGGGTGTAAGTTTGTGAGCATGAACTGTGCATAGTGTACTTGTGGCAAGAGAGCATGTTTTCATGCTCCTAGTTCAGGCATGAAATTGCAATGATACGGCTGTTTTGTCAGACAAATATGCATGATTTCAGACATGTAGCTGTAAAAAGATTTTACATCAACTTCACTTGAATATTTAAGCTGCTGAAAGTGCACTTGTGCTGCATCTTAAATAAACTAGTGCATCTTAGTAAAAGGGTATGACTTATTCCACATGTTGTGCTGAAAATCACTGAAGATATCAACAGTGTGTGTTTTTTGGATTGATTTTGTTATTGCAGTGGAACATGAATACAGTGTTGATGATACCTTATAAGGTAATGATTTTGTTTCCTGATATATTTAAATATATATATATATATATATATATATATATATATATATATATATATATATATATATATATATATATATATATATATATATACACACAGTGGGTACGGAAAGTATTCAGACCCCCTTAAATTTTTCACTCTTTGTTATATGCTGTCCATTTCTTCTGATCATCCTTGAGATGGTTCTACACCTTCATTTGAGTCCAGCTGTGTTTGATTATACTGATTGGACTTGATTAGGAAAGCCACACCTGTCTATATAAGACCTTACAGCTCACAGTGCATGTCAGAGCAAATGAGAATCATAAGGTCAAAGGAACTGCCTGAAGAGCTCAGAGACAGAATTGTGGCAAGGCACAGATCTGGCCAAGCTTACAAAAAAATTTCTGCTGCACTTAAGGTTCCTAAGAGCACAGTGGCCTCCATAATCCTTAAATGGAAGACGTTTGGGACGACCAGAACCCTTCCTAGAGCTGGCCGTCTGGCCAAACTGAGCTATCAGGGGAGAAGAGCCTTGGTGAGAGAGGTAAAGAAGAACCCAAAGATCACTGTGGCTGAGCTCCAGAGATGCAGTCGGGAGATGGGAGAAAGTTGTAGAAAGTCAACCTTCACTGCAGCCCTCCACCAGTTGGGGCTTTATGGCAGAGTGGCCCGACGGAAGCCTTTCCTCAGTGCAAGACACATGAAAGCCTGCATGGAGTTTGCTAAAAAAACACCTGAAGGACTCCAAGATGGTGAGAAATAAGATTCTCTGGTCTGATGAGACCAAGATAGAACTTTTTGGCCTTAATTCTAAGCAGTATGTGTGGAGAAAACCAGGCACTGCTCATCATCTGTCCAATACAGTCCCAACAGTGAAGCATGGTGGTGACAGCATCATGCTGTGGGGGTGTTTTTCAGCTGCAGGGACAGGACGACTGGTTGCAATCGAGGGAAAGAAGAATCCGGCCAAGTACAGGGATATCCTGGACGAAAACCTTCTCCAGAGTGCTCAGGACTTCAGACTGGGCCAAACGTTTACCTTTCAACAAGACAATGACCCTAAGCACACAGCTAAAATAACGAAAGAGTGGCTTCACAACAACTCTGTGACTGTTCTTGAATGGCCCAGCCAGAGCCCTGTCTTAAACCCAATTGAGCATCTCTGGAGAGACCTAAAAATGGCTGTCCACCAACGTTTACCATCCAACCTGACAGAACTGGAGAGGATCTGCAAGGAGGAATGGCAGAGGATCCCCAAATCCAGGTGTGAAAAACTTGTTGCATCTTTCCCAAAAAGACTCATGGCTGTATTCGATCAAAAGGGTGCTTCTACTAAATACTGAGCAAAGGGTCTGAATACTTAGGACCATGTGATATTTCAGTTTTTCTTTTTTAATAAATCTGCAAAGATGTCAACAATTCTGTGTTTTTCTGTCAATATGGGGTGCTGTGTGTACATTAATGAGGAAAAAAATGAACTTAAATGATTTTAGCAAATGGCTGCAATATAACAAAGAGTGAAAAATTTAAGGGGGTGTGAATACATTCCGTACCCACTGTATATATATATATGTGTGTATGTGAATCTATAATGTATCATTTCAATCAATGATAAATGTATACTTTTTAAATGTTATTTATATTATTATTCATAATTATTGTATGATATTTATTAATTGTATATTATTAATTATTCTAATTATTATTACAGTTATTAATTATTTAATCATATATATATATATATATATATATATATATATAAATATATAAATATATAGGTGTGTGAATTCATTTCTTTATGAACAACAACAAGAAAGACGAGATCAACAGAATTGCTGCAAATATTATTCATGGAATAAAAATATATATTTTTGTTGAGATCAGTAAATTACATATGTGATATGCATTTTTTTTTTCTAAATGTTTTATAGACAGCTTGATGCCAAATAATAAAAATAATGCCATTTTCTGACTATAATTATTTAATGCGTCAAACTTTACAGTTGTATAATCTTTTCAGCAATGCAGCATTAATAACATCAAATTTGATTTGCAGATTTTTGTCTATGTCTACTATCTTTGAAGTCATCTGTATGCTATGTACTCCTAAAAGTGGACAAAATTTTTACGTAGATACATATTTAAAATTCACAGTTTTTCTTGAAAGCAGCCCAAAAATATTGATCATACACTCAGGGTGTCAGGGGTACACAGACCAGAGAGAGATGACGAAAGTTCCAAACAGATTTATTTAACAATAGCATCAATTAGACAATAGGTGAGTAGATAAGCATAGCAGATGGAGAAGGAGGAAGATCATACAGGTGAGGTACCACACCCACACACGTTTACAGGACTTGATGAAGAGGTAAACACTTTCCTTTTCTTTCTTGTAGGAAGAGCGCACGACACTTGGAGATGGAGACACAGAGTTGATAACTGGAGACGAGGACCTGTGCCCGGTTGCATAAAGCACCTTAAGTTTTTCCCTTAAGTATGACACTTAAGGCGTGATTTCCCCTTACCTAAGGGAATGACATAAGGGTGATGCATACAATCCCTTAAACCATTACCTTAGTTAAGGGAAACCGTTAAGTATTTCATGACAGCGACCCAGGTTTTGCCATTAAAAAAATCTACTGTTGCTATGGACACGTTATTTGTTAATGCAGATAGCGGTGTAAGTTTTCACAGAAACATAACATTTTCAGGGACTAATGTGAATAAATCTATATTTAAATGCATAGAGACAAGATAGTCATTTTATTCGTATCCAAAATGAGGCGATGTGAACATTATGAAGCGCTAAACACTCCTATGCAGTGTATTTTTCCTTCATACTCAAAGACGGAGGGCGCTGTCGCGCTGAAAGTTCAATCCGGACTCATAGAAGTATCTTATGATGGAATACTGCAGCGATCGCTGCAGCTAAGCTGAATAAAAAGCAGAAATGTGAACACAATAAACACACGATTGTGAAAATATATTTTTTATGTGTGTTTTGCAAGTCTCCCAGATAATATGTAGGAAAATACAGCAAAGTCTCTTTAAGACTAGTAAGTAGGGGTGTAACGATTCACTCGTTTTCTCGATGCATCGATTACAAACCCTGACGATGCATATGCATCGATCTTGAAACATGGATTTTTGAATCGTGAATCGTCGATTTCAGACAGTAATCAATTTAAAACACTAAGAATCGAATGAATCGCGATTTCTATAGCGATTCAGTGCTTTCAAAATATATACACATTAAATTACTACAAGCATGAATTAATGGAGACCTTGAACAGCGTTCGTGCCTCACACAGCCTATACATAATACTTTTAAAGCTCTTTTTTTAAATCTTGGCGTACATAAATTTCTACATATGCCATGTCACACCATATCATCATTAAACTAGCATCTAACAATGGACAAAAGTGTTTTTTTTTTTTTCTCTAACCTATGGTTCTCTAACGATAAAGGCTGTTGTGTAATTTGCCCTCTGACTAAGCATTTAAAGAATTTAGGGGAAGCATTTACATAATCCTGTGAATGCACTGAAAGAATGCAGTCGAATCGTTAATCGAATCGAATCAAATTTAATTGTGAATTGAATCGAATTGAATCATTTTGAATTTGCAAAAATCGCTCTTGAATCGAATTGACAACCTATGAATCGTGAATCAAATCAGTTCGCTGTCTACCCAAAGATTCACAGCCCTACTAATAAGACGCAGTCACGTTTGAGCTATTAGCTGTATGTAATTTGATTAATGTGAATAAATGCCTAAATTAAAATCTGTTATAAAGCGGCCGATTGTGTCTTGTAGAAGACTTTAGGATTGAATCTGCTCGCTGTGTAACACTTAAGGTGACATTTTCCATACCTTATGTTATGCTTAGGAAAATGACAGTTAAGGGGCTTTATGCAACACTTAATGGGCTTTAAGGGATACTTAAGAGAAATTCTAAGGGTTTATGACATTTCACCTAAAGAAACCCTTAAGTGTCATTTAAGGTATATTTTATGCAACGCCCTTAATTGTAAGGGAAACTTAAGGGCGATCTTAAGGGAAAATTACACTTAAGGTGCTTTATGCAACCGGGCACTGGAGATTGGAGACAGGAAACTTGGGAGTGCAAACAAACAACAGGCAAGTAGACTTCAGGTGAGCAACAATCCAAGGCAAAACTCTGGAAGGTCATAGATGAGACTAGACAAATTTTGTGTGTGTGGTGAGTCCTTTTAACCAGTGCAGGTGGAATCAGAGACAGCTGGTGATCGTGATTAGATGATTGATGAACATGAGCAGGTGAGCAGCAGGAGGAATGATGGGAAATGTAGTTCAGAATAGCTGACAGAACTGGTGACTGTGACACAGGGGCGTGTCCTAATGTTTGTCCAATCAAATTCTCTCTAATATCACCTGCAGCTGACTAGCAATACAAATATTTTCAGCACATCAGAACTAAAAGTCATCTGATATTTTAGCAGTTCAGCGTTTTAGGTCAGGGCAAATCAATCAATCAACCCAGTTCTGTGATAGGTTGCTGACCAATCATCTCTTTGGCTGTTCTCCATTATCGTGCTATTGCCAGACTGATTCTGTTGGTTGGTTTTACTGTATTCCCTAACACTTTGAGCTGCCATCTGTGTACCGCAATCTAGTTAAAAACCATTCAAACCCCCAATGTTATGAAAAATGCATATGAAAATAAGTGTGCCATAAAGCATCACAGTAGCTGTAAACCCAAAAAATTTTAAAACAAGACCTACAGCTGATGTTTCAGACTCTATGCTGCCGATTATTACATAATTATCAGAGTGCATCGTACTAATGATGTCAGAAACTGAACTCAGTGGGAACTGCTGCGTATCCACTGCAATCAAAGAGAGCGCCATAAGTTGAGCCTTGGCGAAAATCCACTGTTACCAAGCAACCAAACACACCATGAAACATAAGAAAGGTGCTGTCAGGAAGGTGTGTGAACTGCCTAATGTAATTGTGCTGTGATGGAGGAGGCCTAATGACATGACATTAGGCGAAAACCATCTTTTGACACATGAAAACCTTATATACATTTTTATACAAAAGCCAGACAAAATGTCCATTTGTGAGGAATTTATATGTGTAATTCTGTCCACTGCAAAATCCTCCCATATAGGGATAGAAAAAACCCAAATACCCATGACTAAATCTCTAATCCACTTTATCCTGTAATGATGTGTCTCATAATAAGCCAGCTATGGTAGTGGTACTGTCCAGACACGCTCAGGAGGTCCAAGCTAAAGCATCCGGCATGGGATTCTTCAAATATAAGCTGGAGCTAAAGAGTAATGAGGTGTTTGTTACTCTTCATATATAAGCTTTATTATGTGTTGACTTTCTAGCACCACCCTGTTTAAAACTACTTTGACGATATGACCAAAATCTTTGATGTTAGCAAAGTACAGCATACGTAATTTTACACATATTAAACCAATAAATACAAATATCCACTTACCAAATTTGTAGATTGAGAACATTTCCAAACTTTGTGGAGAAGCTCACCAAGATGGCTGACGAATGTCTTCCGTCTGCAACCAACAGTCTTCACGAGATCTCCCAATAAGTGATGTTGTTATTGAATTGATTCAACACGGGGGCAAATAGACTAATTCAGACTAATTCAATAGACTAAAAGTTGAGGGGGCAAATTGACTAATTCAGTCAAGTTACAAACTAGTTGAGACAGTGAAAGCTTCAAATGTTAAGCTGAATGAACAAATTCAGAAATTGCAAGTTGTGTCAACTTAAAAAAAAAAATCACTGAAAGAACTAAACTGCGAAATAATTTTTTACAGTGTAGTATTGAATTTAACTGTAGGAGGCTCTAAAGTCGCGAAAAATACACAAAATTATATACACGTGCATTAAGGAATGACATCAGAATTCTGACTGCACAGTAATAAAATAAATAAATTGTGGTTTTAATAGTAAAAATGCTACAGTAAAACCTAATTACATCAAGCTCTCTTACTATATGTGGTGAATAAATCTAATAGGACATTTCATGTAATTTTACAGTAAAATTCTGTTAAATTCGCAGGTTTTGGAAATGTAAAAGAACAAGTCATCTTATGATTTACAATGAAAAACCATAAATTGACATTAGCAGAATTCCCTGTGTGATAGCTCACATTTGAAGTTTTTCTTTTTTTAATGAATTAACTGTTTTCTTCTTTTTTCTTATTAGTTATGTACATTCGAGATTTTTTTATTACATCTTATGTTATTAAATTAATGTTTATTGCATTATTTCAGTGTTGTGTGTTCTATATTTTAGTATTACCTCAACTTGTAAGAATGTAATTTATCTGTGATTAACTTTGATTCATAATGTTTTTTTTTTAAAT
Source organism: Spinibarbus caldwelli (assembly GCA_039654775.1). Taxonomy (NCBI): domain Eukaryota; kingdom Metazoa; phylum Chordata; class Actinopteri; order Cypriniformes; family Cyprinidae; genus Spinibarbus; species Spinibarbus caldwelli. Next base: position 16,720,293 of record CM077253.1, on the reverse strand, counting down.
CACTTTCTGTTTTTTTGGTGGCTGTCAGTACATTTTAAAGATACAAAATTGATATTGGACTTCTCCTACAACAATTGATCATATAAGTACTTTTTGAGAATCACTTACTCTTGCTAAGAACAACACAGATCAACATTTAAATCTCTTAACAGAGCATTACTGACCAATATTAAAAATTGGGAAAAAAGTGCAATATAGCTAGATATAAAACCAGTGGATCATTTGTATCATCGTTATATGTCATCATAAGCATTATAGACATATATGACTTTCCGTAACCTGCTTTGAAATGATTTGTATTGTGAAATGCACTTTACAAATAAATTTGACTTATCTTGCTGAATGATATAGCACATAGCACTTATCAACACTATATATCTAAATGACCTTAGCATCTTTCTCCACACGTTTGCCTTTGATGCGAAGTGTAACACCATTTAACACTAATGCGGGCTTGTGAAACACATTCCTTTGGCCTTGTTTCCAGCTTGCCAGAGCACCTGAGATGGTTGCCATGGTTTCCTGGTCACATATGTTCTGATGATGCAGATCAAGTAGCTGTTGAGATGATCTTCAGATTCATGTGCACCATTGGATGATTCCATCCAGGAAGGCATTTCACCACACGCACAAACATGCAAGTGAATGTGTATTCAAGACCTCATGCATCATATATAAATAAATATATACCAGGCCAAGAATGAATGAAGCTCTGAAGGTGTCGTTATTCTCTAGGGGACTAAAGCGTTAGTGTTCAAACACTCTGAGCAGACGCAGCAGGCGCCCATAGAGCTGGACAGTTTGGTCGCAGTGTGTGCAAACACAGTGTAACAGTGGCGAGATGGGGTGTGATTGCAGGCTGTCTCTTCGGCTGTGTTCACGAACATGTTTTTAAATGCAAAAAATGTTTAGTTTAAGAATAAAATACTAACTGATGAAATGAAGCCTGTAATTTATGTAAATGCATGAACATCCTATGGTGTTCTCTAATGAAGACTAATAAGATTCATTGTCCTAATTAAAGTGCCACTCAATAATTGATTCTCTTAGTTTGCTTCTGTGAATAGTACTGTACAACATAATAAGCTAAGTCCCTTGTTGGGCATGGCGTTGGGCAAATTACAACATGACATAAATCAATTATATATATTATATACATATACAGTGCACAGCATAAATGAGTACACCCCCTCTGATTAAATATAAAAGATGTATTTTCTTAATGATCATGAATATTATTCATAGAAAGATGGCAAAATTGAAATGTATTAAACATATTGTTAATAAAAACAGAGAAATATATTCCATTAATATATGTAAAATAAGTAACTTATCCAATTTTGTTTAAATTAAGGATTGCAGAAATAAGTACACCCTAGATTTAATTCAACAAAGTGTAATATTCTAGTACTTAATATGTCCTCCCTAACTCTAAGTACACTGCTCTGACCCTTCTTGGCACTGAGTGTACAAGTTCATGACAGATTGTCACATCTGTCCGGTTTAACTCCTGGAGGACGACCTCCTTAAATGCTCTGGTCTTTAATGGGGAGTGTTGCTCTGCTCATCTCTACAGAATCCCCCACAGCTGCTCAAGAGCGTTAAGATTGACTTTTCATCTTGGGAGAATGAATATCTTCATTGTCATGTTGGAAAAATGCCCAAAAATGCAGGGAATGAGGAGAAGGTAGCATCTTCTATTTCAGGTTTTTGTATTACATCACACAGTGGTGTGTGAATTGATGACAGCATTAATAAAGCACAACTCCCTCACACCTTCAGCACTCATACATCCCTATACAAGAGCTTTACACTGAACATCACTGTCGGAAGCACTTCCCACTGTACTCCTCCTCTAGCAACACTAGAACATTTTGGATACCGTTAGATCCGAAAGGATTAACTTGGTGTCATGAGACCAGAGTATGTATTCTCAGAAGTCTATATTTTGTAAATATGGGCCTTGGAAAAAGCTAAATGAGTTTATTGTGCTTTGGCTAGGTAGTTCTGGTGTGGATAAACAACCATGCATATCACTTCTGCAGGCTGCATCTTACACTATGAGATAAAGTGTAACTCTTTTCATAGCTTTTGCCAGCTCTGAGACACTTTCTTGGTGTTTCTCCTGCTCTTTTTCTAGCAAAAACTCACTCGTCACTAAATGAAAGCTTAAAGTGAAGACCTAATTATTTCAGGGGCCTTTTCACAAATCCATTTTTTTTTTTTTAATTTCTGTGTTACTTTTGCTATATTTTCACACTTAAAACAATAATTTGGTATTCCTCTTGTACCATTGTCCTCTTTTATGCTAAGAAATAAATCTCCTAACAGTTCTCTCTCAGGTGGTTTCATTGTTGTCAGCATTAAGTCTGAGTATGATTCAGTGGACTATATAACACTTTTTATTGTCAATAAATGACTTATCTTTAATAGTTTTGGTTCAACATACTTACCTATTGATCAAAACTTGCCTTAAACTTACACCAGAAAATTTTATTTAGTTTTATTTAGTAATTTTCAGGAGGGTGTACTCATTTTTGCAACATAACATTTTATCACTTTGATAAGAAAATTGTATTTTCCTGAATAATTTTAACATTCTTCTTTGGTAACTAATCAAACAAACTATATATATATATATATATATATATATATAATGCAGTGACAAGGGAATTAGTATATTTAAATACACTAATGATACACACGAGGATGTTGTTAACATAACGTCAAATACATTAAAAGCTATTTTTAATCTTTCAGGGTGACCTTTGACCTTTACTCATAATTGTATATGACTATCCTCTCCATGTTGTATGCAGTTTTATGTGTGTGTGAATTAAAAGTGGCTGATGAAACTGGTGATATAACAAATATTTAATAAATACTTGCTTCTATATTTTACTGGAGTGGGTAGATTCTATTTTTTCTTATTATTTTTTTTTTCTCTACAAATGATTGTTAAAGGTTATATTTGTTATTTGAAGTAAAAATAAATATATGTTCTTTCATTATGGTTTAATATTTCATTAGAATTTAGGTCAAAAAAGGAAAAAGGTGTAACCAGGTGTGAGCTTTGAAGTTGCAGACAGAAACTGTTATGTTGTTACATTTTACTGCATTTTTGTCAACTCAAAAAACTATCTGCATAATCCTTAACAGCTTAAAATATCACACACTTCTCATACACTCATACCACAGTAATCATCACAACAATATATGAGTCTGTTTAAAAAAACTGATTTCTGTTGCACAGAAAAGGACAAGTTCAAATATTTGATGTATTTAAAGACAGTATAAAGTAATAATATTTACGTGTACAGGCCCCAGATATTATCTTTATCCTTACAAACACTGCCATCTGGTGTTGAAATGTGAAAAATATCCGCATTAATTCGACTGATCATTTTAATGTAAATACATTCTGTGTTCACCCTGGCTTTTAAACCCCCTTTTAAACTATTAAAAAACACGCCCAAGTGAACATGTATCGCTCTTATCCGAGAAATACACTTAATGCTAATTACCACATACTAACATAGCCTAATTCTCGATTTAGAACTCAAATACGCTTAAGTACTGTTTTAATACCTTCTTTTCAAGTTTAATCCATATATCTAACATCAACGCTCATCATTAACCGGAAGTCCACAAGCGCTGCCTGAGCCCCTCCTCTCTCTTCCGCTCAGATGTCCTTGTAGCTATGGAAACTCATCAGCGGCAGCATCCTCCAGTTTGTTCACCCCGTCGTCTGGACAGCTAAGCTAAATTTGTGTGTAAAACATCGGTTCAAAATGGCGATCGGGCGTCAAACGCTTTCCTTGGTGCTCTTTTCATGGCTGTGTGAGTAAGATTTCTGTATTTTCTGTGAGTGAGTGAGTGAGGAGGTCTTGTTGAATAGGCGTGATGGCATTCTGACCCCTGCTGCTAACGCTTTACTACCATTTAACGCCACGCTCAGTTTCAGTGTAAACACAGTCCTCGGTTTCTATTAAGATGGGAGTGTTACTCTCTGTTGGAGTAATTGGTTTATATCGCCCAGCGGAGCGTGTCTCAAAAACCTGTGAGCTGCCTGCTTTGACTGCATTTGTGGGCGCGTTTGAAATATCAACATCAAATATTGGAAGACGCTGTTTAGGCAGCTCACTAGGGATTGAGACACAGCTCTAGTTTGTATTCCTCAGCATGCTTCTCATGCTTGTGTGATGTCTGTGTATTCATAGCTTAATTGAGAGTCGTTTTTAATCAGATTACCCTTGTGAAAAAGAAGTGCACTACTTTTAAAAACCGTGTTTGAAAAGAGTAAACTGAATATAATTAATTGCATGTTATTTACAATTAAATTAAAATGTATTAAATGATTATTAAATGTAATTAGTTCAACTTAAAATTCTATTCTGTTGCGTTTGAAATATTGTGTACTGCCAAGTGTACTGGCAGGCATTTATGATAAACTAAAAACTAATGTAATTTCTATTGAAATGTGTATGTCATTTAATATATTTGTAATTACACATTTGTGCAATTTAAAATATGTTCATTTTAAAAGTAATATTGAATAAAATCAAAGTACTTTAGTATGTTAGCATTTAGTGCCCACACTTTAAAATAAGTGTGCTTAAATCACAACAAAAATAATAATAATAAATAAATATTAAAACGATATTATTTAAAATGTACTTTCAACTTAAGAATGTTTTTGACGTGTATTTTTATAATTATTTTTTATTGCTTTTGAAATATTGTTAAAGTGTACTGCCAAGTGTCCTGGCAGGTATTTATGGTAAACTAAAATGTAATATATTTGTAATTGCACATTTGTAATTATGAAGATGCAATTTAAAATATGTTAATTTTAAATGTAATATTGAATAACACACTGCAGTTAAAAATAAAATCAAGTACTTTATGTGCTTTAGTATGTTAGTATTTAGTGTCCACACATTAAAAAAGTGTTTAAATCATGACAAAAAAAAAAAAAAAAAAAAAATATATATATATATATATATATATATATATATATATATATATATATATATATAAACAATATGATTTAAAATGTACTTTAAAGTAAAACTTTTAATTTGACATTTCGAAGTTCACTTTTTAAAAGTTTAATTAAGTGTGCTAAGAAACAGTCATGAAAGTGTCATATTACATTAGTTGTCTAAAGAAATATGCTTTTAAGATTTGAAGTAACTATAAGCGCACATTCAATACACTTAAACCCACTTCTTTTTCACAAGGGTAGAAAATCAACTATTTAATTCATTGTTGAATTATTTCATTGTAGCTGACATGTTTTTAAGGTATTGCAGGTCACATGTTATTGGACTCAACCAGATCTTTTTATTTTCTTCTCAGCACAATGTGCCTCTGTGCAAGTTGTGTGATGTGTGAAGAGGTGTAGCTTCATTCATTCATTCTCAAAGCCGTTGCTGTTGGTCAAAGTGTCCTGAATACCAAACTACTTTAAAATCGGCTCAACTTCAGCCTATTTTCACTTTGTCCAGTGTCGGGATCTTTGTGTATTAAAAAATGCTGTCAGAACTGTGATAAAGAATTTCTCAAGTCAAAGATCACACCACCACCTCCCCCTTCTCTACCACTCTTTCTTTTCCCGTCACTTTTTAGGTCACTTCTTTGTAAAGTCTGGAATAGCACTTTTAGTTAGTCTGTTTGTCATTTGAAATGCTACAACAATCAGATATTGTCTTGTAAAGTAATTATCCACAAAGTATGCCATCAAAACAACCATAAACCAGAACCATAATTAACGTAAGACAACACAAATATTAAAAGGGGGCTTTTGTTATGTTGTTTCGAGTGGAAATCCACATTTATGAAGAAAAATAATGTAACTAAACTTAAAAAATAAATAAAAAAAATGGAATAAAATAAAAAAATAAACCTTTCTAACACTGTTGCTTCCATACAGTGACCGCATGCTTCCCAGTGGTGGATAATATAGCTTGTCTAATCGGGAAATGTCAACAGCAGATGTAAAAATAGACCATGATGCATGTGATGGGAAAGTCAGCCTTGGAAACGTCACCGGAAACCTTGAAGTCCTCCAGCTGTGGCAATATGACTCTTTGCTCTAGTCTCCCATAAAGTGCCTCTTCACAGTGGTTAAATGCAGCAGGATTCAGTTCATCAGTATTGTCAAAACGGTCCCATGTGTAGCTATTCCTTCGAGCTGACAGTCTAGGTGATGATAAAACGCCACAGATGTTTGGGTTGTGATATCTGAAGTCTGTTTCATGCTTTGCAGAAGTCCATATGGTAAGATTTTAATCTGATGCTAAAGCCACAGATTATCACATATGGATCACTGTAAATACACTCTGTGGAATTCATGAGATTATGTGAAAGTGGAAAATGCATCTGGAAATAGCAAATGCCCTAAACCCCAAATTATTTTCTCATATGAGCGAAGTCTATCGGGACCGTCAGGCTTTGCCAAATAATTTGTTTCATATTTGCCTTTTCATTATGTCACACTGTCTGGACTTTTTGAGTTGGTGCAGACAGACTCACACTGAAAAAACACACAAGCTCTTCTAAATCTGTCCATGAATTTTCAACAGAAATTTGTTCAAGCCTGGGCACAGTTTTCCCAAGATATTTGAAAAGTTTATTCTTCCATTATCCTTTCCATAAACATTGTAAAAAAAAAAAGTTGAAAAGACGAACCTGAGAAACTGAGTCACCCATTACCGAAATTCATAAGATTTTTCATCTTTGACATTAAAACAGAAAAAAATAATCAGAGAAGTAGGTATGAAATACTGTAGAGGCTTTTTTTTTTTTTGTAGTACAGTAATGAAAAATGATCATGGAATATTATTTATTAAAATCAAAATCAATTAAAACTAGTACAACAAATATTGTAATTGAAAAATCTTAATAGGGCTATATTTAAGATGTTATTTTAATAAATTACAATAAATGAGTGAAGAGGCAACACAGAATAGTATGTTAATGCAGTAATGTCTACATATATATATATATATATATATATATATATATATATATATATATATATATATATATATATATGTATATATATAATATGGTATAAAATACTTTGGTATTATACAAATTATATCGTTGTATATTTTGGTATGCAATGGTATAAAAATGTCTTATTTTTGGACTGTTATCTGTTCTTTGTTATCTGTTGCAGGCAACAGTACAGCTTTTGCTGTAATTCTCAGAACAACTGAAAAATCAGTATGGACAAATGAATTTGAGTGTAAGTCTTATATGAAGCTGTTTAATAAGATTACCAGTGTTGGGGAGTAACTAGTTACATGTAACAGTGTTACATAATTTAATTACAAAATAAATGTAATTGTAATCTGTTACAGCTACTGAGAAAAATGTGTAATTAAATTATAGTTACTTATGAAAATGTTAATGATTACAAAGGGGGTTACATCTGAATATTTTCTGTAAAAAGCTAGGATATGTTGAATAATATTAAATTCTTGCTTTTCCTGTTTTTGATGTGCAGGATGCCTCCTGCCATTTAAAAGCCGTTTAGTAAAGCGATGATATTCTGCTTATGATTGGTTCTCTTGTTTGAATTTGCCACACACCACTTCTGCCAATTACATCAATCCACACTGTTACTGAACGCTTTAGGCTACAACCTGTCTGAGAGTTGATTAACTGGTTAACAGTTGAAAACATTCACTAAAAATTTAGAAAAGTAATCAAAAATGTAATCAAATGTAATCAGTTACATTAATAAAGTAATTGAAATAGTTACACTACTTATTATATTTTAAAAAGGGTAACTTGTAATCAGTAACCTATTACATTTCCAAAGTAACCTTCCCAACACCGAAGATCACTTCATTAATGTCTGCATAAATTGATCAGCTATTTCTTGTTTCTTTAAAGCGATTGAGTTGACCTGCTTGATAGAGTCCATTTCTACAAACAATCCCAGAATTGAATGGAAGAAAATTAAAAACGGTGTACCCAGCTATGTGTATTTCCAAAATAAAATTTCAGGTAACATAATCTTTCTCTCAGAAAATAATACTATTTATTTGTTGACAGTATTTAAGCTACTGTAAATTCAACTGAACTGAGCTGCTTTATGTTCTCAGGTGACTTGGAGCACAGGGCTTTGCTGAGAGAGCCTGCAAACCTTCTGATCCTGAATGCCAGCAGATCGGACACAGCTCAGTATCGCTGTGAGGTGGCGGCCATCGACGACCAGAAGCCCTTTGATGAAATACTAATCAGTCTCGCTGTAAGAGGTACTGTTGGAATAGTTCCTCTCAGGTGCAGCAAGGGGAACATTCTGTGAGTTTTAATCTATGGATGTAACTCTCAGTGATGTTGCACTGAAATGCCCCATGAGAACAGAACTGATTGGACTGTCCGGACAAAAAAGGTTTCAGTGGGCATGAGGGCAGGATGAATACGCTGAGCTGATCAACGTGATTCCTCTGGATGCACAAAAATGTCTCAGATTATAATTGTGACATAAAGCTGAGAGGGAATTCAATGCCATGCAGTATTAGATGTAATGCGAATGCTGTTTTCCGTTTGCAGTTCTCTTTATTTAAAGTTGGTATGAAATGAAGATTCACCCTGTTTATTTTCTGAATACATAATGAAAAAAGCTGTTTTGTTGTGGATGTGTTGCAGTGAAGCCGGTGATGCCCAGGTGTAGTGTGCCGGAGGCAGTTACGGTGGGTTCAAGCACTGAACTGCGCTGTATTGAGAACGAAGGCTTTCCACAGTCACAGTATCAGTGGTTCAAAAACAGCGAAGAGCTGCCAGAAGACCCAAAAACCAGCAGCAAGTTCTACAATTCTTCATACACCATGAACACTGAGACTGGTTCGCTGGTAAGTGTTTTGTGCTGTCGTGCTAGAAAAAACACCCACTGTCCTCCTCCAAAAGACTACCCTACAGGTTGTTTGTGCAAGCACCTTATTACGAACTATATTTACGTTTTAAAGTTAAGCGCCCTCTAGCAGGCGTAAAAATAATGACAGTGTTGTGTTGCATATGTCATCGTGAAATGACGTTTGACTGTCATTACCAATCAAAATGCGTGTTCATTTAAATGCAACATGTGGACTTTTTACACGGTCCAACCCGATCTCACGGCAATTCGCACATATTTTGCTAGGTGGCTAATTCGTACGAATGACCACACCTAACCCCGCCCCTAAACCTACCCTTAAAGAAATCACACAAAACCGTGATTTATAGTGCGTATACATTTTATGAGCTCTCTGGGATCAAACCCATGATCGCACATCATTGTATAACGCAATGCTCTACCAACTGAGCTACACGAAACCCAAATTATGACGCAGATAAAAGAGTATAATGCATTAATATGAAAGAGTCCTGTTGTCAGTAGGGGCGCAAATGTAGTATACGCTCCGATGGGTCGTATTTCAGAGATTTTGACAAACGACTTTTACGGGTGTATTAGTTGGAAGACATGTTGCAAAAACAACTTACATTTTTAACTTTCTTTAAATATCAGAGGCTTGGATTACATTCTGCGCCACCATTGTTTTGCAAGGAATTGCAAATATAATGATTAGTTTCGCTGTGTTTATAGGGGTGTAACAGTACACGTATTCGTACCAAAGATTTTCGGTACGGGTCTTTCGGTTCGGTATGGATGTGTACCGAACAAATACAGCATTGTTTTAACCACTGCACAAGTGAAACTTCATTGGAAACTTACAGTTTTATATATTGTTACTTTTGATAAGAAACAAAGTCTCATCTTTAAAATTATGTCCATATTTTTCAGGGAATTCAAACAATAAAAGCTGTTTAAAAGTCACGTAGCATTTCATTTACCTAGAAATGAAGAAATTTTACTTTACCTGTTAGTGATGTCTTAATTATTTAATGTATGTTTAAATAAATCTGTTATGAAGCAAGTTATGACAGCCACTGTGTAAATGAATATATTTCAACAACAAATAGAGATTTAATAATTTAGAAGTTAATTTAAATACTGCATACAATTTACATTTTTGCATACATTTTTTTTTTAAAGTTGAGTATTGATTATTATATTTAAAAATAAATAGTAATTAAATTTAACTTTGGGCACTATTTATTAAAAATAAAAAAGAAGCAATTTTATGTTTAGTTTTTTTTCCCCTTGCTGTACTGAAACCATACCAAACCGTGACATCAAAACCGTTACACCCCTAGTTTACACTTTAAAAAATAATCAGCCTGTGAATGAATTACATTAGTTGTACATTTATTTAAAGTAGAATGGAAAAAGTTTTTTAATATTGAAAAAATGGCAAACTTATGCTTTAATTGAAATAAGAATAAAAAACAATAAGTAAAAATATATTTAAATTAATTCTTTAAATTAAGTTATATGCGTTTGTTTTTTGGCTAATTAATTGGATTTTTAAAAATGATTTCAATTATGTTGTATTATACCAGTTTTAACATTAATGGGCTTTTGATAAGTGTATGATTTACATTTGATCCACAGAAATTCCGGTCGGTGAAGAAAGAGGATGCAGGTGAATACTATTGCCAGGCCAGAAATGAGGCAGGATGGTCAAAATGCAATCCTCAGATCATGGAAGTGTGTAAGTGTGGCCCTTAAATATGCTGGTCAGTTGCTGCACTTTGAAATAATGATTCAGATTTTAATGTTGCAATTGTTTATTCACCCTCATGATGTTTCAAATGCAGTTATTTTTTCAGAACGTAAACACAAATATTTTTGTGTAAACCTTGATACATTTTTTTCAGGATTCTTTGTTGATAATAAATGTTTCTTGAGAACTAATGATTTCTGAAGGATCAGGTGACAATGAAGACTGGAGTAATGATGCTGAAAATTCAGCTTTGACAAAAAATCTAATTTGTAATAATTCACAGTAATAATTCACACACTGGTCGTATATAAATAAACACAAAGAATGAGTAAATAATGAATTTTTTTATATTTTTTGCTAAGCTATTTATTAATTTGTACATAATTTCTTCTTAGATGATCTGGACATTGTGGGAATATTCCTGAAGGTGTTAGGTGGAGTGGCAGCATTTATATTTGTCATTGTGGGGATCTGCCAGATTCAGAAAAGTGGCTACTGTTCCTGCAAGGACCACAGGGAAACCAAGTGAGTAAAAACCATAACCACAAAATGAATCTTACAGCATTACCATAAGAGCTGATCTGATTTGATCTGGAATTGAATGCACTTTTGGTAAGATTACAATGCTCTGTTTTGCTCAGTTACAAAGTACCCCAACATGACAACAGGATGGACTATGCCAGTCCAGATGAGGTAAGGCTTTGTGGATTTGTGACGTGATAAAGCACCACAGATATCATTTTCATGCATTAGTGCACATTTAGAGGCTGTAGTCAACACTTTGAAATGTTCTTACATGGATGAAATATCATCCAAGATTTGTTATTGTTTATCTTCTCAGATTACACAGCTTTCTCTGACTGCAGATATTTTCTTTTTATTAATGCTAGCAAGACTCAAAGTGGTATTAGTGCAATCCTCAAAATAATCTTTCAGTAAAATCTCTACATGGAAAAAATATTCGGCTGGATTTATGTTTTGTAGTGCCACATTTTAACTACACATCATTTGGCTGCCTTCTGTTTTTCCTCAGGGACATTTCCGCCACAAGTCCTCCTTTGTCATTTAAAATCAAAGAAGAGGAGACGAGCACTTCAGCTTGTGAGCTGACTTTTGAACTGTCAAATTGTGGATTTTACACAGAGGTGTGACTTGAGCTTCATGGCTTGCCAAAGTTATTACAAAAATGAAAACTACTGTGTTAAGCAGGGAATTTTTACTCCCCTTATTTTGATTTAAACAGACAGGAATCAAACAGGTTTACTTAAATATCCAGAGTTTATATATTAAAATGACGTTCAGTTGAACAACACTAAGATTTATAGCTATCACATGCATCTTGTTAAGTAAAAAAATCATTGTTTCAGCAAATCAAAAAGGACTGAACTTAAGAAGTAACATAAAAGATGAGGTTTTTATTGAGTCTTTCCAAATAATTGTGAATTTCAGAATGCCAGTTGCAGACTTCAAATTGTAGCAAGGCTGAAATTGCATCCAGGTGCTGCTGTATTTTTGCCCAAAAGTAGTCAACACATAATACCAGTGGCAAGAATTTACATGTCTTCAAGGTAAATATTATATTTCCCACTGGAAATATAGCGTGTGACTATATGAAGAATCCTGTCAGTGTAAATGTGTACAATGCCATGCCAAGACTGTTTTATCTGGGTCACTTTTGACAAGAGGATTTTATGTGTTAGTGTTTCAGTAGTAGTTATTGAGTTGATGAACTATAAATTTGTAGCATTTTAGTTTGAGATTTAATCAAACATCTCCGTAAAGTCAGTAGACTTGGTTGTGCAAGATGATTCATTTACCTAGTTTCATTTTTGAAATATTCCTCTAGATGCAGATTACGCACTTGTGGTTTTTTCAGAGTGCCATTTCTGTGTTTAAGTGACCTTCAATGCTTTATAATTGTTTTATACGTTTTGGACATATTGTCCAGGTCTTTTGACTGAGTGTTATTGTTTTAATCTATTTATAATATCTAGGTATATTGTAGTTCACTCCAGATTAGTAGTTAGATAGACTGTGGGCCGTGTCACAAGAATAAAACTGATTATGTGGAAGCAATCAACATTGTCTATCCTTTCATTTTGTTTTTAAAACATGTAATTGGACCATCAAATTTACTTTATTTAGCTTGATGTTTGAAAACAAGAACAAGAAAAAATTAACTCATTATTTTCATCTTTTTTTACAATAATTTGACGCACTATGACAATATGTATATATTAGTCTTCCTCATGGCATGTCCCACTGTCTAAAAACAGTTTGACAGACTGTTTATTGAAAAAACGAATGAAAGAGAACCTAGGTTCGATCGTCACGCAGCTGAATTTAATAAAACAATCTAATTTAATGAATAGACAAATCTAATAGATATGCCTAAGTAAAATTGAAATGTCCTGTCAGAATAGACTGGACCCAGATACTGTATATTCCAATATGTAAACAAAAGTAAAAACAGTATCTCTTATCCAATTATTCAAAGTGTTTGATGGCAAAACATTTTATTGTACCTTTTTATTTAAGGCTCAGTGTTATACGATTTGTACCTATTCATACTATTGAGTGCCAGTCAATAATCTAAATTAGGTGTAGTTAAGCAGTTTATAATGAACTCACACTCTTAAAAATAAAGGTTCTTGATTTATATGCGGTTCCATGAAGAACCTTTAACATTCATAGAACATTTCCATTCCACAAATGGTTCTTTAGTTTATTACAATTTTCTTTACAGTAAGAAACTCAAAGGCTCTTTGGGGCCCGAAATAGTTTTTAACTGGCTTCCCTACAAAAACCTTCTTCTGGAACTTTTATTTTTAAGAGTGCTGGTGATGCTCAGCCACAACTTTTCCAAACATTTCTGTATTTGACTTTATACTATAAAAATACTATAAAGACGAAATACCTGACATTCCAGCTATGGTTAAATGTTGAATGTATATCTTAATATTTGAAGTTACACTGCAAAAATAATTTTCTTAATCAATATTTTTATTTTTTTCTTAATAAAATGTTTTTTTTCCCCCTTGTTTAAAGCATAAAGTTTATACATAAAATATGCAAAAAATAAACATAATTCAAGAAGACAAATTTGGACATTTAGATATATTTGACTGTAAAACAAGAGAAAAATATTGATTAAGATTTTTTTTTTTTTTTGCAGTGTATGCTATTATAAGGAAATTTGTCACATCTTAAACTGTTGTCCAGTTATTTTTGTATTATCTTTAATGTGTGGTTTGTGTGATGTGAAATCAAAACACATTATTACAAATGAAATGGAATCTAAATAGCACTACCACCAAGATGTTTACTTCTTTATGCCACCACTACACTAATGTACTTTCAATAATCAATCCATTATATAATGCTTAGATTATAATATTCTCAGGTACAGTTAAAAGAAGTGACCAAGTATGTATACAGTTAATGTGGTCATGTAATCGGTTTTCTTTTATCATTGTTATTTAATAATAAAGAAATTCTTCTATTAAATAACCACATCATTATTGTTTGCCAATCTCAGAACTACGGACTTTTATTATGAAATAAACCGGAACTTTTATTTTGAAATTACACCTGCAGGAAGATCCAGGAAGTGCGGGAGTTATTTTATGGGCAAATATCCTTCCTGACTGCAGTCCTGCTGTAACTTGAACCACTTTAATTAAATCAGACTGAAATATGCATCAAATTTCGAGCATAATATATTGATATTTATAATATAATCGCGGATAACAAACGATCAAATAGCGTATGCGCTTGTTTTTGAAGGCCACGTGGTAAAAGGTATCAGCGCTAGTGAATCGCACGGCCACCTGTAGCTGAGCGCAGCAGCTGTCAATCAGGTGATCCGCGCTCTTACAGCAGTGACACTGACACTCGTCCATCAGACATGAGCTTCTTCGGCTTCGGACAGACCGCTGAGATCGACATCGTGTTGAATGACGCCGAGACCAGGAAGAAAGTTGAGCACAAAACTGAAGATGGCAAAAAGGACAAATATTTCCTTTTCTACGATGGTCAAACTGTGAGTGGGAAAGTTAACGTGACTCTCAAGACTCCTGGAAAGAGGCTGGAGCACTATGGGATCAAAATCGAGTTCGTCGGACAGATTGGTGAGTTTATCCCTCTTTGAATGGACGTTCAGAAACAGTCCTGGTGTTTATGTGTGTGTATATATATATAAACCTGTCCTCTGATTCACAGAGCTGTACTATGATAGAGGGAACCACCATGAGTTTGTGTCGTTAGTGAAGGATCTTGCACGACCTGGTGAGCTTTCACAGTCCCAGACCTTTGACTTTGAGTTCACCCATGTGGAAAAGCCCTATGAATCTTACACTGGCCAGAATGTCAAACTGAGGTAAATCTATCAATTGCTTAAGGTTACTAATCAATCAGAAAGCATTTAGGTACTAGGAGTAAAGCTGTGATCATGGAGAGTAAACACAGAACATTATTGGATGTGTTGTCATGTACAACAGTATATATAGCAGCATGGATGTACAGTGTGTAAAGTGTCTTGTTGGGAAGCACAGAACGTACCTGAATTTCTTCATTCTGATCTGTTTAGATACTTTCTGCGAGCGACAATCAGCAGAAGGCTGAATGATATCAGTAAAGAGATGGATATTGTAGTGCAGACGCTGTGCACGTATCCAGAGCTCAACTCCTCCATTAAGATGGAAGTAGGAATTGAAGATTGTCTCCATATTGAGTTTGAATACAACAAATCCAAGTGAGTATCCATGTTGTACCATTAATATAAGTTAAAACCGTGAGATTCACCAAAATGTTTGACACCATTAACACCAAAAATAAATGTTATGTTGTATATAATAACTATATATGTGACCCTGGACCGCAAAACCAGTCATAAGGGTCAGTTTTTTGAAATTGAGATTTATGCATCATCTGAAAACTGAATAAATAAACTTTCTATTGGTGTATGGTTTGTTAGGACAATATTTGGCTGAGATACAACTGTTTGAAAATCTGGAATCTGAGGGTGCAAAAAAAAAATGGATCCAAATGAAGTTCTTAGCAGTGCATATTGCTTATCAAAAATTAAGCTTTGATATATTTACGGTAGGAAATTTACAAAATATCTTCATGGAACATGATATTTACTTAATATCCTAATGATTTTCGGCATAAAAGAAAAATCGATCATTTTGACCCATACAATGTATATTTGGCTATTGCTACAAACATACCCGTGCTACTTAAGACTGATTTTGTGCTCCAGGGTCACATATAGTTTTTCATGATTATATTTACATTATTATATTTTATAATGTGCCTTGAAAATGGTAAGCACATTTTACTATATTAATTTTTGTTTGAATTTTTTAGTACAAAAAAAAAAAAAAATATATATATATATATATATATAATTTTTTTTTTTTTTTAATTTTTTTTTTTTTGTTAAATTATATACATGTGCATGTATACACACACACACGCATATATATATAGATAGATAGATAGATAGATAGATATATATATATATATATATATATATATATATATATATATATATATATATATATATGAAATGGTAAGCATGTTTGTCATTTTATTAGTTTTTTTTTCCATTATGTCTGTATAAGTTAAGTTTTAGTTTTATTTAATTTGAGTTGTTTTAGTACTTCAACAAACTACATGGAAATGAAATAATATTGAATTTATAGATATGTGTGTCTGTGTGTGTGTGTACATACACATAGTTGTTTTTGGTGTTTGGCTTAGTTTTATGTTAGAATCATTATTACACTTATACCTTTTGTTCTCTTAAGATTTTGAATTGTTTGTAGTTTTATTTTGTTTTCATTTAAATGTTAAGTTTAGAAATTTTGTCATATGCATTTCTCATTTTTATTTAATTAAATTTTTTAGTGTGTATGTATATATACTATTTATAAAGTTTTAGCTTTTAGTTTTGAATCAGTTTTAGTTGTTTTAATACTACAATTGATTGTTTCTGTTGTCCTCATTTGTAAGTCGCTTATTCTTCACATAAATATTTTTACTATTTAAAATAACTGTTTTCTATTTGAATATATTTTAAAATGTAATTTATTCCTGTGATCAAAGCTTAATTTTTAGCATCATTACTCCAATCACATGATCCTTCAGAAATCATTCTAATATTCTGATTTGCTGCTCAAAAACTAAACTCAAAAACATTAAATGTTACAATGCAAAAATAGTCCTAAAATATGATGTTTTTTATTCATAATATAATTTCTTGTGTCCTATTTAGATACCATCTGAGGGATGTTATCGTAGGAAAGATTTACTTCCTTCTTGTGAGGATAAAGATCAAACACATGGAAATCGATATAATAAAACGGGAAATGACTGGAACAGGACCCAGCGTGTACCATGAAAATGACACCATTGCCAAATATGAGATCATGGATGGGGCACCAGTGAAAGGTAAAGCTAAACCTTTCATCTGTATTATATTATTGTATACTTTTTTTGTGGGTTCTGTTTAATCACTTTTCTGAAATGCATTATTTTCACATGAACTAATGTTATGGTTTTGCTCCCTTATTCTTTTCAGGCGAGTCGATCCCCATCCGCTTATTTCTCGCTGGATACGAGTTGACGCCCACCATGAGAGACATCAACAAGAAGTTCTCTGTGCGTTACTACCTGAACCTAGTCCTTATAGATGAAGAAGAGCGACGATACTTCAAACAACAGGTATTCCACATGTAATGTAACATATCACACATTATTGCTCTCCGTCTTGAAGTATGAGTAAAACACATTGCTGTTCATTCTCAACAGGAGATCATACTCTGGAGGAAAGGAGATATTGTGAGGAGAAGTATGTCCCAACAGGCCACCATTGCCGCCCAGAGATACGAGGGATCAAACTCTGAAACTGCGTCAGCACAAGCCAAAGAGGAGAGTAATTAGACGCAAAGATGCTTTATGTTCCCTCAAGATCTCAAATGAACCTTATGTCAAAATAATATTTTATAAGTCTCAAAGGGATCAATGTGACACCTGATTTTTGCCGAAAAAGTGAAATCATCGCTTCTTGAGATCAAAAATGAGAATCGAGCTTGTAAAAGGCAGACCAACTACTTAAATGTGTATAGATTACAAAAATATTTTTTTATTTCTCATTCTGATACTGCATACATTTCCATTATACAATAGTGACCAACAGTTTTGGATGCCAGAAACAATCTTTTCACATGTACGCCGCTGTTTTCATCATCCTATATGTTTGATTTATGCTTCATGAAGTTGTAGCCTCAATACATTCCTCTTATGCTCAAATGTTGCTTAAGTCTAGTACACTGAGAAATCGGAATCTAGCTTCTGTACTTTGTCCTGTTTAATGAGCCTAAAATGAGATTTACTGTGATCTTTTGTTATAAATCTAGCTCTTCATGTACTCTTCATAGAGCTCTGCACAGTATTATTCTGTCATTTAGGATATTACAAATGAAGGCCTCCATAGAAATGTCTAATAAGGGAACTACTAACTAACTTTTCATGGATATTTTTTTTTTTTTTGATCTGGTGTCTTGTGTTTATTTCTTATTAATAAGAATCAGCAGAATCATTGGCAGCACAAGGTTTCAGTATTCTCAAGAGTTCAGTTTAACGCTGTAATAGATAAAATCCTATTTGTGATTGTTTGCTACTCATTTTTAAGGTGAATTTTCCATTCTTACATGTCATTGTATTATACTAAATATTTGTTTAATAGTTTATTAGATGTTCGGGTGATGAGATATGACTATTAACAGCCATGCAACCGTGAAAACTTCTGCGAAAGGCTCATTTAATCAGCCCTATTGTAATAAAATATACTAACCTCTGCATTCAAGACGATTTCCTTTTTTTCTCCAAAATTAAAATAACCTGTGATAACTGACTTCTCATGGCTGTAGAGAAATCTGGTATAATTAAGTGGTCTGAAGGAGACAGAAGCACAAACAATATTTTATTAACAAAAATATTTAAATGTTTTAATATTATTATTTGCTTATTTGGTATTCTGAGGTTACATGAGTATAGATTACAAAGAAAAGACCGACTATAAAATTTAAAGTGAGAGAGAATCATAATAGGATGATATGAAACAGACTTTTATGGTGATTTCTTCATTCTCCAAACTCAGGACAATGTCAAATTCCTCTGAAAAGACGAAAAAAAAGTATGTATTAGCTAACAATTATTTTCATTAAGAATTATATTAATGTTAATATTAATTATAACAATTAAAAAATCTTTTCACAAATCCATACAGCTGAATATCTAGACTTATTATTTTTGGTCATTTTAATAAATTATAAAATATATTTAATATAAATTATTTTTATTTTAGCTAAAACAAAAATAGCACTTAACATCAGTTATTTTTTTTTTAAGAATATATATATTTTACATTTAGAATCACATTTTAAATGATGCTACACTACAGTACATGAAAATGAGAACACACTATATTGCCAAAAGTATTGGGTCACCCCCTTCTAATGAACAGGTTTGACTACTTTAGTAATTTCCATGAGTACAAATCTTAATGTTTAAGCATATAATGATATTCAAGGGAATTGTGTGCTTCTAATTTTAAAGCAACAGTTTGAACAGGACCCTTTTCTATTCTAACATGACAATGCCTCTGTGTATAAGGCAAGGTTTCATCAGCTAAAACAAGAAGCAATTAATTATTTAAAGTGATGACTTTAAAAACGATGCAACCCTTATATTAAGCAGAACTTAATATGTTTATTAGGCTCGTGATCTTTTCTGGGGTGGCATGTTTCATTGGAAATGCGAGGAAATGTTTATACAACCCCTCGTGATAAAACAGCGCCCTGGCGGATCGCATGTGGTCTGGAGAATCATATCTGGATTTAGTCGGATTTTATTTAAAACCCCACCACAGAATGTGGAGTATAAGAACGTTTATAATTATTCAAACTGCTTGTAAGTTAAACTTAATACATTCATGTGGTATTAAAAAAAGTTAAAGCTGCGTTGATGCTGTGCATACATGATTCACTTGAAGGCTCATGTCAAGTCTAAACTGTTTCGAACTACATTACCCATAATCCCCGCGGCGATTGAACGCGTCACTGATCAACATGGCGGCGGCTAGGGCACTCGTAAGAGGTGTCCGATTGGGTTCATATAGCATCGGTAGAAGTCGTAGTTTAATATTTAACAGTGTACAGAGACGAGGAATAGCAGCTTGCATTGATCGTAAGTCAAATTATTGAAAGACCTTGATAATAATAATATTTTTGCTTGAGAATTAAGGACAAGCAGTCAGTCATTTAGGGCTACTAGAGTGAATGTATGTTTAAAATAGTATAGTTTTAATAAAGTTACTAGATCTAATGTAGATTTTAATTAATGCTATCTCGTATTCGATAAAATTTCATTTTGGTGCAAATTTATGATTTTAAATCTTTTTAAATTTCTGTGGAAATGGAGTCAGTCTGGTCCCATTGGTAAAAAGGAGTCTGATTTAATTTGAGTTTTAGTGGAGTAATAATACATCGTCATTTTAATCTACATTTTTGTTTAGTAAACTCAGTTGTGCAGGATTGTTGCGTCAATATAACGCTTCATTAAATGTCAGTGTTCCTGGAGTTTCAAAGTTGACAGTTTACTGAATTAATTTGTAAAATGTATACACAATTATTGTTTATTATATTTTATTACAAAATCTTACGTTTTAATAACAAATTAATCGGGTTCGTGCAAACGCTATTGGTTGTCTTTTAATGAGCTCAACCAATCAGATTTGGGGGTGTGTATCGAGCGCAGTTGATTGGCTCATATTAAACGCTGTTTCCTTTGATCTTCGTTGGTCATGTACAATTACAACAGAAGCTGCTGCTAATACATACAGTTGATAAACAATAGAAAGTATTATATAATATATTAGTATGTATAACATATATATACACACACATACATACATACATACATACATACATACATACATTTACATTTAGTCATTTAGCAGACGCTTTTATCCAAAGCGACTTACAAAAGAGGACAATAGAAGCAATCAAAACCAACAAAAGAGCAACAACATGCAAGCCTGTGACAAGTCTCGGTTAGCCTAACACAGTACACATAGCAAGGTTTTTTTTTTTTTTTTTTTTTTAGAAAAGTAGAAAAAGAAGTAGAAAAGAAAGCTAGTGTTTTTCAAGAAAAAGCTAGCAGTTAGAGAATAAATATGGAATTGATAGAGGGTCGTGTGTGTGTGTGTGTGTGTGTGTGTGTGTGTGTTTAAATAAAAAGGCAGATAGATAAAATAGATTTGGAAAAGAGAATGCTAGAGTTAGAGGGTCGAATAAAGATGGAAGAGATGTGTTTTTAGCCATTTCTTGAAGATGGCTAAGGATTCAGCTGCTCGGATTGAGTTGGGCAGGTCATTGCACCAGATGGGAACAGTGAATGAAAAAGTCTGTGAAAGTGATTTTGTGCCTCTTTGGGATGGCACAATAATGCGGCGTTCACTTGCAGAACGCAAGTTTCTAGAGGGCACATAGGTCTGAAGTACTGAATTTAGGTAAAGTGGTGCAGAGCCAAAGGTGGTTTTGTAGGCAAACATTAATGCCTTGAATTTTATGCGAGCAGCTATTGGTAGCCAGTGCAAATTGATGAATAGAGGTGTGACGTGTGTTCTTTTTGGCTCATTAAAGATTAATCTTGCAGCGGTATTTTGGATTAATTGTAGAGGTTTGATGGAATTGGCTGGAAGACCTGCCAAGAGAGCATTGCAATAGTCAAGTCTGGACAGAACAAGAGCTTGAACAAGGAGTTGTGTTGCATGTTCTGAAAGAAAGGGCCTGATCTTCCTAAAATTGTATAAAGCAGATCTGCAGGACCGGGCAGTTTTAGCAATGTGATCTGAGAAATTCAGCTTATCATCAATCACAACTCCAAGGTTTCTGGCTGTTTTTGAAGGCGTAATGGTTGATGAGCCTAACTGGAAGGTGAAATTGTGATGAAGTGATGGGTTTGCTGAAACTACAAGCAGTTCTGTCTTAGCTAGGTTGAGTTGAAGGTGATGGTCCTTCGTCCAGCAAGAAATGTCTGTTAGACATGCTGAGATGCGAGCAGCTATCGTCAGATCATCAGGATGGAATGAGAGGTATTGAGTGTCATCAGTATAGCAGCGATATGAAAAGCCATGTTTCTGAATGACAGAACCTAGTGATGCCATGTAGACAGAGAAGAGGAGTGGTCCAAGGACTGAGCCCTGAGGCACCCCAGTAGCTAGATGTTGCGACATGGATACTTCACCTCTCCAAGATACCTTGAAGGATCTATCTGAGAGGTAAGACTCAAACCACTGGAGTGCAGTTCCTGAGATGCCCTTTCTCAATAGGGTTGACAGGAGGATCTGGTGGTTGACCGTATCAAAAGCAGCGGACAGATCCAGCAAGATAAGTAATGAAGACTTGGAAGCTGCTCTTGTAAGTCTTAGGGCTTCAATAGCTGAGAGCAAGGCAGTTTCGGTCGAATGTCCACTTCTGAAGCCAGATTGGTTGCTGTCCAGGAGGTTGTTCTGTGTGAGAAAGGCAGAGACTTGGTTGAACTCAACTCGTTCAAGTGTTTTTGCAATGAAAGGTAGAAGGGAAACTGGTCTATAGTTCCCTAAAAGAGTTTGGTTAAGAGTGGGTTTCTTAAGAAGTGGGGTTATACGAGCCTGTTTAAAAGCTGAGGGAAAAAACTCCAGTGTGAAGGGATGTGTTAACGATACTGCGTATATTTCCACAGCCTCTATAGGACTCACAGATGAACAGAAAGAGTTTCAGAAGGTGGCATTTGACTTTGCTGCCAATGAGATGGCACCACATATGGCAGAATGGGACCAAAAGGTAACCTGAACATCTGAAAATAGTGCTTATTGTTTATATATCATGTTTAAACATTTACCAAAGTTGAGTACTATACATTCAAGCATCATTAATATCTTCACTGGTAGGAAATTTTCCCTGTGGAGGCCATGAGGAAAGCCGCTCAGCTGGGGTTTGGTGGGATTTACGTGAACCCTGATGTTGGGGGGTCTGGACTCTCTCGTCTGGACACCTCTATCATATTTGAGGCTTTATCCACCGGCTGTGTCAGCACTACCGCGTACATCAGTATTCATAAGTGAGTCTCCTTTGCCATTCATGTTTCATAAATATCCCTACTAGCTTACTTATACACTACCAGTCAAAAGTTTTTGAACAGTAAGATTTTTAATGTTTTTTAAAGGGGGGAAGAAGTTCTAGAAATTAATTATTTAGCAAGGATGATCAAAAGTGATGATAAAGACATTTATAATGTTACAATTTCTGTTTCAGATAAATACTGTTCTTCTGAACTTTCTATTCATCAAAGAAACCTGACAAAAATCTATTCCGCTGTTTTCAACATAATAATAATAATAATAATAATAATAATAATAGTTTTTTGAGCAGCAAATCAGCATATTAGAAAGATTTCTGAAGGATCATGTGACACTGAAGACCAGAGTAATGATGCTAAAAAGAAAACAGCTATTTTTAAATAGTAAAAATATTTCAAAATTTTACTGTTTTTGGATCAAATAAATGCAGAGTTGGTGAGCAGAGGAGACTTCTTTAAAAAAGTTAAAAATCTTAGTGTTCAAAAACTTTTGACTGGTAGTGTATAATACTTTAAAGTCATTGCTGCATCGCAACAATACATAAGACTGGACTAAATTTCTTTTTACATAAAGTGGTACATGTGCTTGCGTATAGTTTTCATTCTTCATGGTTAATTAGGTTTTACAAGATGTTTATTGGTTGTTTGACACAGCATGTGTGCCTGGATGATAGACACATTTGGAAACAATGAGCAGAGGGAGAAATTCTGCCCTGATCTCTGCTCTATGCAGAAGTTCGCCTCATACTGCCTCACAGAACCTGGTAAGTTCAAGATCACATTTTTCTGTGTTCCTTTGTGGAGTATATCAGTGTTATCATTAACCTAAAAGGATTTAATTATAAAAACAATAAAAATATAGTTGAAAAACTTAGAAATGTTGCCTTTGCAACAAACATAACATAAAATACAGCTAAACAGAAATATTAAAAAAATAGTTAAAAAAAAAAAAAAAAATATATATATATATATATATATATATATATATATATATATATATATATATATATATACACATACACATATACATATACATATATATTATTCTCTAACCTCAGGTAGCGGGAGTGATGCCGCTTCACTTATAACCAGCGCGAAACTCCAAGGAGATCATTATATCCTGAATGGCTCCAAGGTACCTTGAGAAATGATTGAGGCATTGACAAAAATCTCCATGCAGCTTCCCAACAGTTTTTGCTCTTTCTGGTCAGGCGTTCATCAGTGGAGGTGGAGACACAGATGTTTATGTGGTGATGTGCAGGACAGGTGGGAAGGGACCTAAGGGCATCTCCTGCCTGGTGGTTGAAAAAGGAACCCCTGGACTCAGCTTTGGCAAAAAAGAGAAGAAGGTAATGAACATCTTCGGTATAAGTGTATTATTTAGGACAGGAACACCAGGTGGTAAAGATTGTCCAGCAGATGGCAGGATTGCGTAATATCATCACTGTTGTGATTTATAATCAGTGTACCAACATCTTTCAGGTAGGTTGGAACTCGCAGCCAACCCGAGCCGTGATATTTGAGGACTGCTCTGTCCCAGTGACCAATCGGCTTGGAGCAGAGGGGGAGGGCTTCAACATTGCCATGAAAGGCCTTAATGGAGGCAGAATTAATATTGGTGAATTGTTTCATAACTTTGATTTGAAACCTTTTTGATAACCTATTTATTTTTACAGATTTGTGTTTAGCCTGGAGAGGATTTTCTTTTTCCTGAAAATGCTAGTTAATGTTATCGCACTGGACTAAAACTTACTGACTTTGCACACAGTTGTGTAACAACTTCTTGAGGATTTTTCCCCCCTCTTTGTGTTCCGGGTCAAAAATGACCGGCCTAAAAAATTGCTTATAAATTTCTTGTTATGCTACATTGAATTCAGTCATTTTCTAAACTTGTTTTTTTTCAATTAGCACAAGTTTTTTATTTGTTTTTGGAGCTGATTGATCATAGGCCTCATTGATCTGAGCTTATGAATCAGTTTCTGAGTGAACGCTGCCAAAAATAATCCACAGATACTGTTTTGTTTTTGTTTTTTTCAGTCAAAAATTGAAATGCATAAGCTCAGATCAATGAGACCTGTTATCAATATTTTGAAAAAGAAATACAAAAGCTGCTAATTGAAAGAAATCACAAAAAGACAAAAAGATTGAATCCAATATTTGGTGATAATATATCATAATGCGAGATTTACAAGCAATTTTTCAAGGGTTTTCAGCACAGCACAAGGGTTAATGCTAGTTGTTATGTGCCCGCAGCTTCTTGCTCTCTTGGAGCAGCTCACGCATCTGTGCTTCTGGCCCGAGATCACATGTGCGTGAGAAAACAGTTTGGAGAAACACTATCGAACAGCCAGGTACCAGCTGAACTATCTAGCACTGATCTGTCTAATAGGTTTCAGTCAAATCAGAAATAGGAAGTTGTTATTGACGTCTGTGTTCAGTTCCTGCAGTTTAAGCTGGCTGAGATGGCCACTAAGCTGGTAGCTTCTCGGCTGCTGGTGCGTCAGGCGGCAGTGGCTCTGCAGGAGGGCCGACCAGAGGCGGTCTCGCTCTGCTCAATGGCCAAACTCTTCGTGACAGATGAATGTTTTTCAGTAAGTGGATACACATTGCTCCATCGGATTGTGATGACCTGTTTGATGTTGTTACATAAATGCATTAAGGTTTTTGTGATCATCTCTTTTAGATATGTAACCAGGCCTTACAGATACATGGAGGTTATGGTTACCTAAAGGACTATGCAGTGCAGCAGTACGTCAGAGACATTAGAGTACATCAGATACTGGAGGGTAATGAGTTTTTGTCTTATAAAATTTTATTTATATATATATATATATATATATATATATATATATATATATATATGTGTGTGTGTGTGTGTGTGTGTGTGTGTGTGTGTGTGTGTGTGTGTGTTCTAATTCCAATATGCTGATTTATTATTAGAATTATCAATGTTGGCAACAGTTGTGCTGCCAAATATTTTTTTGGAAACTGCGATACTTTTTTCAGGATTCTTTGATGAATAAAAAGTAAAAAAAAACAGCATTTATTCAAAATATAAATATTTTCTAACAATATAAATCTTTGCTATCACTTCCTTAACACATCCTTGCTGAATAAAAGGTTTAATTTTTTTCAAAAAAAGAAAGAATAAAAATTTACTGACCCCAGACTTTTGAACGGTAGTGTATATTGTTAGAAAATATTTCTATTATAAATAAATGCTCTTCTTTTTAACTTTTTATTCATCAAAGAATCCTGAAAAAAGTATCACAGCTTCCAAAAAAAATATTAAGCAGCACAACAGTTTCCAGCACTGATAATAAATCAGCATATTAGAATGATTTCTGAAGGATCATGTGACACTTTAGACTGAATGGCTGATGGAAATTCAGCTTTGCATCACAGAAATAAATTATACTTTAAAGTATATTAAAATAGAAACCATTATTTTATATTGTAATAACATTTTGTAAAATTACTGTTTTTTTCTGTGTTTTTGATCAAATAAATGCAGCCTTGATGAGCATAAGAGACTTCTTTAAAAAACATTACAAGTCTTACTGATCTAAAACTTTTGAACGGTTATATATATATATATATATATATAATTTATTTTTGTTTTGTTTTTTCCATTTAACATTGTTTTTCTTTTGTTTAGGTACAAATGAAGTGATGAGGATGATCATTGCAAGAAGTTTGCTCACTGAGTCATGAAGCTCATGAATGGACTCCTGTATGGGACAAAACAGTTTGTGTCTTCATTGTCTAAAATGTTCATCACAGATATAAGGTTGAGTGACTGTTATATATTTATATGTCCCACATGTGACTGTAGAGATTACTGATCTTTCACACTCCAGCATCTGTTGATTTTGAACATGAGATGTTGACAGTATTTTATGCAGGAAGTTTGTGCCTTAAACTTGTGAATTAGTAAATCTAGTTTATAGTGTTTATTATAAAAGCACACTGAGGAATTTGGTTTGTTTAGGGTTAAAATATTGTCAGGTTACGAAATGATATGTAATAAAAAACACTGGCTATAACATTAAAGTGAAACATTTACAGAAGTTACTGAAACACTAATTTAGTTTAAATCGTATAACTCTTATCTAACTCTTTTATGTACATATATATATCAGATTAATTTAATATTCAGTACTTGTTATCACAGACATCTGTCTTTGTGAGATCATTTTCAAAGCAGAAAATCCAATCAGTTCAAATGTGGCTTTATATTGTTTGTCCTCATTACACAATATGTATAAATTTTATCCTCATGTTGTTGTGCACCCTATGAAATAATAAAAAAATGCTGTTTGGTGAAACTTTCCACAAAGACTTTTTGGGTTTCACCTGTTTTTTGTACACTACCAGTCAAAAGTATTTGAACAGTAATAATGTTTTTTAAAGAAGCCTCTTCTGCTCACCAAGCCTGCATTTATTTGATCCAAAGTACAGCAAGTTATAGAAATTAATAAATTTATTTAGCAAGGATGCTTTAAATTGATCAAAAGTGATGGTAAAGACATTTATAATGTTACAAAAGATTGCTATTTCAGATAAATGCTGTTCTTCTGAACTTTCTGTTCATCAAAGAAACCTGAACAAATTCTACTCAGCTGTTTTCAACATAATAATAATAATAATAATACATGTTTTTTGAGCAGCAAATCAGAATATTAGAATGATTTCCGAAGGATCATGTGACTGGAGTAATGATGCTTAAAATTCAGCTTTGAAATCACAGGAATAAATTACATTTTAAAATATATTCAAATAGAAAACAGTTATTTTAAATAGTAAAAATACTTCTTTTAAAAACATGAAAAATCTTACTTTTCAATAACTTTTGATTGGTACTGTATGTTTTGTCAACATGAGTTTATAATGTTCTTAAAGTTGATAAGAATAAAAACGCTATACATTACAAAGATCTCTTTAATCCAGTATTATAGTATCACAAAGGTATGCTTCTAGGTACATGAAAAAAAGTGTATATTTATTGTAGGCTCAGAAATTAAACAAGCAGACACGGATGCAAAAAAAAAAAAAAAACAGAAACATCTAAACAACTGGACTGAAGTGAGACACTTTCAAGTCCAATTTGTCTTCAGTACTCGACTGAAAGAGTAGTAGGTTCCCTCCGCTCTTCTGATGAGGTGCGTAATTGTTTTTTACCTGCCTTGTAGACAAAAATGAATAAATGCTGAACATCACATCTAGTTCATAGCAGTTTAAATGCACGCCTAACCTCATGTTCGTGTTTTCTGGTCGTGCTTCTCCCTTTTCCAGGCGACATAGGTGAGCGTTACTCCAATCAACAGCACAATGAGAAAGAATCCCATCAACACTCCACGAATCACATCAGCATCTAACAACAGAACACCATGTCAAATGATTTCAATATTCAGGGATTTTAGAGCTGTGTGTTGTACTCACAGGTCACACTGAGGGTTATGCTGCACTCTGCCTGACCGAGTTCATTAGACGCTTTACATGTGTAGGTTCCAGTGAAGGCATCAGACAGGTTGTGCAACATCAGAGAACCTGTGTGCTGATCTGAAGAACAAATGAGATGGGATATTCAAAGGTTGATATCTAGATAGCAGGGTGGCTGATGACTAATGGTGATATATACAGTACAGTTAAACCAAAATTTATTCACACACCTTCAACATTTCTCACATTATCACATTACGCTATAGTTTAGAAAATGGTAATAAAACATGAGTTAAACTGTGTCAGAACAAATTCATCTTGATAATGTCAGATAACTTTGATAGAATGGTATGTAACAAAACATGGTCAGGTCAAAGTGTCAAATCTAAATTTTTTGTCCCAAATTTTTATCAGTTTTACTGGTAGTCCACTGTATGAAGAATTTTGGGGTATAATATGTCACAGTTTA
Source organism: Spinibarbus caldwelli (assembly GCA_039654775.1). Classification (NCBI taxonomy): domain Eukaryota; kingdom Metazoa; phylum Chordata; class Actinopteri; order Cypriniformes; family Cyprinidae; genus Spinibarbus; species Spinibarbus caldwelli. The sequence goes on along the minus strand of CM077253.1, from coordinate 16,691,571 downwards.
CTGTATTTTGCTATCCTCACTTACATAAATGAACTATAGTGTCCTGCACCCACTAGTAAAAAAATATCAAAAATTATATCTGGTGCCTGAATAATTTTTTATTTGACTGTACATATACAATTTACTGACAGCAAATGAGATGTACTTAAATGAACATTTATTTTTAGCCACAAAAGAATGAAAAATTAGTTATCGGTTACTATTAAACATTTCAATGCATTTGGTTATTACAAACACAGCGTTTTGTTTTACAAGATGTTAATTGATGGACTGGAGTCTTGTGGATAATTGTGATGTCTTTATCAGCTGTTTGGAGTCTCATTCTGACGGCACCCATTCACTGCAAAGGATCCATTGCTGAGCTTGTGATGTAATGCTAAATTTCTCCAAATCTGCTCCCATGAACAAACAAACTCATCTACATCTTTGATGGAATGAGGGTGAGTAAATTTTCATTTTTTTGGATTTTTTGATTTTGGATTTATTAAAATCATTAGTAAGTTAAAGCTTAATGTTTTTATATAATCCTGTCTGGCTCTTTATAAAAGTTGAGTAAGCAAATCTGTGCCATCCGTGCTCTATTTCAGGTGTTATAGCAGCAGCTGATTGTTTCCTACCTTCAACAAAACTGTCTGGTGGCAGAGGGGCTGCGTTCTGCTCTCTGTGCCATGAATAGATTGGTGTGGGTAGACCCTGAAAGGAATGGCACATCAGAGTCACATTATTCCCCACGATGGTGTCTCCCTGCAACCCACATTTTGGCACAGATGGAGGAGCTGATGATGGAGAGAACAATATGTGAATATGCAGCACCATCTATATGAGTGGATAATTACCACTTTTTCAAAATGAGGTTCACAGAAAAAAAGCATCCACAGAAAAGCTTGAAAAAGTGTGAAATGTAAAAAATCTATATGTAAAAATTAATCTATAAATATAAATACATCACAGGAGGTTATTATATTTGGGGGTCTATGGTATCAAAACGTTTGAAAATCCATGATATAGGCTCTCTTACCTAGCACAGTGAGGCTGATCAGACCTTGTGCGCTGATGGACCAGTCGTTCAGGTTGGTGACCACACATACATACAGCCCAGTATCAGACATTTTGGCACTGATGATCCTGACAGAAGCGACACCTGACACTGGGGGGTTCTGCACAAGAGCCATCCTTCCCTCCCAAGATTCTGCCCTGTACAGTTTCCCATTGTAGTACAGCACCTGTGTCAATCAGAACATTGAGATCAGCAGATGTGGTGGTTTATTGTAACTGACTCTACACATGTTCTCACCCTCTTAGCTTGGATGACAGGAGTTCCTGGAGCAGCATAACGCCACTCCAGGGTGAAGCCCTCTGAGGCAGCGTGTTTATCATACTTGCAGGTCAGCTCAGTCGAAGACCCCAACCGGACAAACACCGAGGGTTTAACAAAAACCGCCTGTACATCTGTACAAAGAGAACATCTCTATACCTTGTTACAGTAAAGGCATTTCAATTTTTAAATAAATGCTGTTCTTTTAAAAAAAGAGTCCTGAAAAAAAGTGTCACAGTGTCACAAAAATATTAAGCAGCACAACTGTGTTCAACTTTAATTATTAGAGTAATTTCTGAAGGATCGTGTGACACTTAAGACTGGAGTAATGACTGCTGAAAATTCAGCTTTGTCATCACAGGAATAAATAACATTTTCAAATATATTAAAACAGAAAACAGTCATTTAAAATTGTAATTATATTTCACAATATTACCCTTTCTACTGTAGTTTTGATCAAATAACTGCACCCTTGGTGAGCAAGACTTTCAAAAACATTAAAATATCTTGCCGAACTCACTTTTGAACAGTAATATTATATTAGTGAATCTATATTTACTCATATATTTCTAAAACAGAATTTTCTATTAACTACTTGAAGAGTTTATTTGCAAAAACAGTTAACTCCGTTTTTATAAATTTTCATAAATCATGTTTTTTATTGTTAGCTGTATTTTTTCAAGTTATTATTATTTAATAAAAACAACCCAACTGCAGTTTGATTGATATTAATTGGAATGCAGAGTAAAAAAAACCATGATTTTTGAAAACTTTTAAAAACGGAGTTACCTGTTTTTGCAAATAAACTCTTCAATTATAAAACATTTCAATTTAATATTTAATAAAAAGGATGAAGGAATTACTCACCGAAGTACAGGAACAAAATGCAGGTTGTGAGGACAATGTGACCATATGCCATTATGCTTCTAATATTTATTTGTCCTTGCACTGAGATAAGAAACAGCTCAAAACTGGTCGGCTCTGACTAACAGAAAGCACAACAATATCCAGAATGTGCTTGCAAAAAGGAGAGGCAGGTGTGGCACCTTTTTCTTTGAAATTGTTGGAAAAACTGTAGTGGAGAAAGTCTTGCAAAAATATTCAGAGTCGGAGTTCCAGAAGACAAAATAAGACTTTATTGGAAGAAACCACAAAGCCGAGATGCCTTCAGAACAACTGACCAGCTCACTCGCAGATCACACTTTTATGTGATTTTCAACCTCTAATCTTATTGTAGGAGTTCTCTTCTCAAAACTCCCTATCTCTGTACCTTGTAAGAGTGGCGGACTGCCAAATAGCCTGCTTCAATAACAAAATGATTATTCAGTGTATTTTCTCATTATATTTATCAGAAGACCCTGTTTGAAAGACACGTGGCCTAGAAGAGTAACTTAGTATCAATACAAATGCCAACTTCAGCCAAAATCTCATTTTTTCCCTGTGGGACTTCACATCTGGCTTTTGTAATGTTCAAACTATTTCTACAATTGCTTTCTATAGGATAAATAAAATATTTCATCAAAACTACACAATGAAAAAGTTGCCCATTCAATAGCTGTCTTCTAAGACAACCAATATTATTCTGAATATTAATTTTATACTTACTTCTAAAGCAATTTTAGTTCCCATGATATTAACAAGAAAAAACTGTATTTCTGTTATAGCCATAATAGAAATCGGGGTCTCGTCCGGATCAAGTAAGTTAAAAAAAAAGATAAATGTGGCAACCAAAATAAAGTGTCTGGTTCTAATATTAAAGACACTTGTTGTTAATAAAATTTGTTTAATGCTGAGTCAATCAAATGCCACATTAAAGAGATGTGCTAGTTGAACTCTTTAAAAAATGTTTTACAATGCAATTTTGTATAGGTTTAATAAGCAAAATATTATGGTAAGTGATCAAAACAAGTACCGCCCCTTAAACACTTGAACGTGACTGAAGCATTTTCCACTTTGAGTCTGTTTCTTACATCTCTGCTTCCATCATGTGAAAAGTAACTGAATAATGCTTTCAATTCCATATAATGCCAATTTGAAAATAACAAAATGAGTGGAAAAGGCTTAATTACAGAGTAAACAATGTCTTCAACCATAATATTCACAATAACATTCAGCATTAACACTATTATCAAAAATCATAAAACATTGCTTCCAATATTCAAGTCATTAAACCACAAGGCTAGTTTTTCGTACATTATCATGAACACACGAATGAATAAATGGACACTTCCATGTAACTTAAATTATCAAATGTTTTAGAAATTAAGAGTCCTTCCTGCTCCAGTAAACAAGTATGGCAGACACTGGCATTTATTTGTTTTATGCTCTACATCTTGAGACAGCATTTTTATGGGCTCTCGTTTTATTTTCTACTTTACAGTCATCCCTTAAATCTCTAAACTCCTCTGATTGGTCAGAAAATGTTACATTTGAAATAAAACCTGTTCTGCTTCAGAAAACTGTCAACCGCTTGACAGAAAAAGCGAAAACTCCTGAGAGAAACGGAGGCACAAGAGGCACAAGAACAGCTGACGCTAAAGAATATTGTCATAAATTTAACTGAATGTCTAAATAACTGGATAAATCTGAATCCATAAACACAAAAAGTGGATGTCTGCATCCCATCATAATGTATAATGCATTGACAAAATAAATTAAAAATACTGTTCTCGGTCAGTGAAATGGTTCGAAAAGATGACAAAAACAACTTCAGAGTGTTTAGGCATCAAAACACAGATTAAAGGTATAGTTCACCCAAAAATGAAAATTCTGTCATTAATTACTCACCTTCATGTCGTTCCAAACCCGTAAGACCTTTGTTCATCTTCGAACACAAATTAAGATATTTTGATGAAATGTGAGAGCTCTCTGACCCTCCATTGACAGCAACACAACTGTAATGTTCCCAGGTCCAGAAATGTAGTAAGGACATTGGTAAAACAGTCCATGTGACATCAGTGGTGCAACTTAAATTTTGCGAAGCTACGAGAATACATTTTGTGCGCAAAGAAAACAAAAATAATGACTTTATTCAACTATTTTTCTCCCCCGAGTTACGTTTTCCACCATTTTGGGGAGTACCCAAGAAAGTAATCGAAGTAATCAGCCTTGTTTACGTTCGTGGGGGAAAGCGCCCGCATTAACGTAATCAGCGTTGTTTACGCTTAGGGGAAAGCGTGCGTATGCATTGTGATACTCTCTAAAATGGTGGAAGATGGTAACTCGGGGGAGAAGAATTGTTGAATAAAGTCTTTTTTTTTTTCTTTGCGCACAAAAAATATTCTCATAGCTTCGCAAAACTAAAGTTGCACCACTGATGTCACATGGACTGTTTTACTGATGTCCTTACTATGTTTCTGGACCTGGGAACATTACAGTTGCATTGCTGTCTATAGAGGGTCAGAAAGCTCTCGGATTTCATCAAAAATATCTTAATTTGTGTTCCGAAGATGAACAAAGGTCTTACGGGTTTGGAACGACATGAGGGTGAGTAATAAATGACAGAATTTTCATTTTGGGGTGAACTAACCCTTTAAGCTCATTATAAAACATTTAATACTTTAGAAAATAAATCAAAGGTGTTTTTTGACATGTAACTAACTATATTTTACTATCCTTTAATCTGTATAAAAATGTATCGCCACCTTTGTAGAAACCCTTCCCCGCATACATTTGGCTTGAGGGCCGTTACACCAGTGACCCGGCATGGTTCTGGGTGGGCACCATGATGGGTACGGCCCCCATGCGGGACAGAGTGGCAGTGTTTATAGGCATGTTGAGCAGGCGCGGGGTCTGTGGCTGCGGCCCCTCAGTCCTGGGTGTGGAGCAGCTGTTGGGGTTGAGAACAGTGGGAGTGTGATGGCGATGGTGGTGATGGTGGCGGTGTGTGTGATTTGGTGTGCTGCTGGCATTGTATCCTGGCAAACCGTGTAGTGGGTTGGGCTCCCCTGCATGGAGGCGGTAAGTGGTTGTGCTTCCGGAGGTGGTGAGGATGGAGGCGGTGTCCAAGGCACCAGGAGGGTATGGGTAATGGTTGTTTTGGAGTAGATGCTGAGGGTCCTGTGCAGGAGGACTGGTGGCTATGGAGGACAATGTGCCGTTCTTTGATATGATGTCCGATCCTGTGCCGCTTTTAGCCCAGGAGACGCGTTTCGGTGCCTGTGCATCTTCCCTTAAAGCAATAGAAAGCAGATACTGTAATACACACATCTAATCTGTAGCATTATGGATGAAGTGCAAAAATCAAGAACAGATATCCACTGTTGGGAAAGTTACTTTGGAAATGTAATAGGTTACATATTACAAGTTACCTTATTTAAAATGTAGTAAGTAATGTAACTATTTCAATTGCTTTATCAAAGTAATGTAACTGATTACATTTGATTACTTTTTGATTCAGACTGTCCTCCTCCAAAAACGACCCTATAGGTCATTTGTGCAAGTACCTTACTACGACCTATATTTACGTTTCAAAGTTAAGTGCCCTCTAGCGGGCATAAAAATAATGACAGTGTCAATAATGACTGTCATTACCAATCAAAATGCGTGTTCATTTAAATGCAATGTGTGAACTTTTTACACGGTCCAACCCGATCTCAGGGCAATTCATACATATTTTACAAAGTGGCTAATTCGTACAAATAACCATACCTAACCCCACCCCAAAACATATCCTCACGAAATCGTGCAAAATCATGCTTTATAGCACGCATTTTATGAGCTCATGCATTCCCTGGGATCGAACCCACGATCGCGTGATGACACGATTGCATATTGTTGTATAATGCAATGCTCTACGTACTGCGCTACATGAAACCCAAATTATGATGGAGATAAAATAGTATAAAGCATTAATATGAAAGTGTCCCGTTACCTATAGGGGCGCAAATTTAGTATACGCTCCGATGGGTCGTATTTCAGGGATTTTGACAAACGACCTATACGGGCTTATTGGTTGGAGAACATGTTGTTTTGATTACTTTTCTAAATTTCTAACGTATGTTTTCAACTGTTAATCATTTTCAAACATTTAAATTAGGCAGGGTTAACCTTACAGTAGTACTCAATGCTGATTACTGTCAGACTTTCAAAATCATCACTTGAATTAAGATTATAACCATTTAATTTTAAAACAGCCACCACAAAATCAGACTTTAGCACCTCTTTTTACTTTGAGATCATTCTGAGGTTAAATGACAAATAATAGTAAATATTTTTGAAATCCCTTTGAAATTGTTAACATTTTCATAAGTAACTGTAACTTAATTACACATTTCTCAGTTACTGTAACAGATTACAGTTATATTTATTTTGTAATTAAAGGTTACACTTCATTTTAAGGTGTCCTTGTTACAGTGTAATTATACATTTAAGTACTGAGTAGTCTTAATTAACTACATGTACTAACTATATGGTTAGGGTTAGAATTAGGGTTTGGTTTAGGGTTACTTGTAATTATGCATAATTAATTGTTATTATAATAGTAAGTACATGTAACGTGTAACAATGACACCTTAAAGTGTTACCTAATTAAATTACGTAATGCCGTTTGCATGTAACTAGTTACTCCCCAACACTGCAGATATCCTAATAAAATATTAGAAATATAAGACTCACTTGATATCATTGGCCATCTCCTCCTCAGTGTCACGGTTTCTCCTCAAGATGAAGATCAGGAATAAAATCAGAGCCATCAGACCCACCACAGAGCCCACTGTGGCCCCGGCGATCACCCAGGCATTGTTAGCTGCGGCCACAAGAGGAACAGTTCAGTTATAAATATAGTGAGTGCTGAAATCTACAATATAGAATGTTGCATCAATGTTTTTGAATGATACTTACGGGTGGAGACTTCTAGATTGATATGGCAGCTGTCAGTCCCAGCCGTGTTGCTGGCGCGGCAAACATACTTGCCGGACATGCTTTTGGTGAGGTTGCTAAGTCGAAGGGTGCCCTGCCTCTCATCTGAAAATAGGATCAAACATTCACAGTGGTCATAATTGAACATCAAATATGTCTTTTCAATAGAGTTCACTTTTCTGTATCTGTCTTTTGGCTGTTGTGACCTATTGCAGCATGTGACTGCTTATTCTACTTTTATGGGTGTTTACTTAATTACAGGCACTTATGGTCCGCTGAACATGATTTCACCAAGTGCAACATGTTCCTGGATCAACATCCTTGTTGATCCTGGAACAACATTCCAAGCAACCAATCAGAATTCAGGGATAAGTTACAGGAAATGTTACAACCACAGTTAGGTGCTTCTACACCCTTGTTATTCAACTATAATTTCCTTCTGATTTTAGGGATAAATTATGGGTAGGGTTAGGTTTAGGGGTAGGGATAGGGTTAGGTCTGTGTTTCTGGACAATAATATTGATCCAGGAACATGTCTTACTTGGCAAAATCACTGAGGACTTTTAAAAATTAAACTCTTAAAAAAACACCTTTCCCACTCTCACCAGTTAAATTTGTTCACTAACATTGTTAAACAGTATACACTACCATACCATTCAAAAGTATGAGGTCAGTAAGATTTTTTGAAAGAAGCCTCTTATATTCACTAAAGGGTCAATTTATACAGTAAAAACAGTAATATTGTGAAATATTATTACAATTTAAAATAATTGTTTACTATTTTAATATATTTTTAAATTAATTTATTCATGTGATGGCAAAGCTGAATTTTCAGCCGCAATTACTCCAGTCTTTACTGTAATTGTCAATTTAATGTATCTTTGTTGAATAAAAGTCTATATTCTTTTATTAAAAAATCTTACTCTTCCCAAATTGTTGAACAGTGTGTTACATGTACACAGTGTTGGAGAGTAACTAGTTACATGTAACAATGTTACGTAATTTAATTACAAAATAAATGTAACTGTAAAACCTTTACAATTACTGAGAAAAAAAAAGTGTAATTAAATTACAGTTACTTATGAAAATGTTAATGATTACAAAGGGGGTTACATCTGAATATTTTCTGTAAAAAGCTAGGATATGTTGAATAATTGGCCTATTAATTTGTGGCTTTGCCTGTTTTTGATTGACCACTCTAAAATATGAGACACAATGTTTCAGGAGTTTAATAAGACACATGCTTATTCGATAACTGTTTTATTTCCTTTTTGGGTTTATGTATATGCTTATTTTTTTAGATTAACTGTTTGGTTTTTTTTCCAAGGCATTGTTTGATGCAAGTGTTTCTGGTCATAGCTATGCAAAGATTTGATTTCAAAAACTGTATCATAGATATTAAACTATTTCTTGTTATGATTTTAAATCTGTATTTAACCTCAGAACAATCTCAAAGTAAAAAGAGGTGTTAAAGTCTGATTTTGTGGCAGCTGTGCTATAAAATGAAATGATCATATTTTTGGAAAATTTTACATTTTTGGATTTTGAAAGTGTGACCGTGATCAGTGTTGAGTATTACTGTAAAATTAACCCTGCCTGGTTTAAATGTTTGAACATGATTAACAGTTGAAAACATTCATTAGAAATTTAGAAAAGTAATCAAAAAGTAATCAGTTACATTAATAAAGTAATTGAAATGTTACACTACTTATTACATTTTAAACAGGGTAAAATGCAATCTGTAACCTATTACATTTCAAAAGTAACCTTCCCAACACTGCCTGTACATACATCATGGGAGATAAACAAGCACACTAACTTTATGAAAAAGGGGCAAATTAGTTAGGTTTGGTGGAAATGATGCGAGACAGCTATAATTTGTGGAAAATTTAAATTTCATTCATATTTTAAGATTAAAAGTGTAAAACAATAAAAATCTCATTTGTACTTAAAATGCATTTGAAAAATAGTAAAGGTAAATGAAGAAGGCATGATAAAAAGTTTCCAAAACAGTTTTTAAGTGACCTTCATATAAGTAAAAGCTAAAAATCTTGTAGTTTCAGTAAAAAGAATAAAGAACACTTTGGCCATAAAAGTGCACAAAGTTGAAGAAACACCCTTAATATGAAATATGATGACACAGACAGTAAATAAGAATGTAATCCTTTGAAAATCCCTGTTTATGAGAGCACTTTGTCATGACTCACACATATATGAGACATATGTGTTAACGACTTGGCTACAGTTATGTTGACAATACTAAGCCTATTTTCACTGCATGATGCTGGCAAGAAGGATGAGAAGTTAAAACCATAAAAACAGAGAACAAATATTACATTTCTGCCATTATTACAGTGTTGGCAGAGACTGCAGTCGACCATCTGCTGCTGTAGCTTCTGTCCACACACTGATTGGCCTGCAGTGATGAGCAGCCAAACTCAAATTCCTCAGTGACCCAGAGCCGAGGCCAGACGCCCAGGGAACCCAGTCTGGGCTTTACAGATTTCACAGGCACTTTTATACTAATGAAGTGTCACTTAAAATGATTGGCTTCATAACACTTTAATAGTATGTTCATAAAAACCTTCAGTTTGTGTTGCTTCTACATCGAATAAACTACGAGACACAGAACTGATTTCAGCTCTCTAACAAGATACACAAATAGCACAGCACCACACAATTCATAATTTCAACAATGGGAGGGAACAAAAAAGATGAAAGGGATAGGATGATGTTTAATATGCTTTTAGACTGATATGCTTGGGATATTGAATGACTCTAATCTCACTGACACACATTGATACAAATGGCTGATTGCTAAAAATGCTTATCAAGCTTTAATCTTTTTTTGTTGCTTTTGTCCTTTTGTGTTTACAGATTTTGCGCAGATTGTAAACCTCTCTCGGTGAAGTTTAGAGGTGCTGTGGGACTCAAAATAGTGCGTGAACTTTGCATGTTTTTCACATAATGACGATCCACCATTGTCATAACTGGAGAAGAAGAAGAATGATATGAGGGTGAGATCGGAAAATAACCCAGATTCAAACCCTGCTATTTTCTATGTATTCATATCTTACAATATTTTATCAATGATGTTACAAAGAAAGACTCATGTGGCACCGGTCAGCTTTGACTTAAAATAACACCTCAAAATCACGCAAAAGTGAAATTTGTTTTCAATTATCAACAGCATTGTATTCACAGTCAGTGGTGTATAAAGTACCTAAAAGCCATACTCAAGTAAAAGTACAGATATCTTACCAAAAAATGACTTTGGTAGAACTTGAAGTCACCGTTTAGAATATTACTTGAGTAAAAGTCTTAAAGTATGTGATATTTATTGTACTTAAGTACGAAAAGTATTTTTTAAATCTTAAACGTACTTAAGTATTGAAAGTAAAAGTACAAGTAAATACAAAATGGAAAAGAAGCAAATAAATATATATAAAAAATATTCATACAGCTTGAGTAGCAAGATTGTGTTCAGTTTTTAACTCTTTCTTCCATTTTGTATTTTTGGGTAAGAATAAGAAGCACTTCAACCGGTACTTAGTGTCTTTCATTCCAACATAAGAAAACATTTCTGGAATCTGCATCGGAAATAGCACTTAGAAGATGTATGTACACAGTTTATGTATCTCAGAGGGGACATGGATGCATTTAAACTGCAGTTACAGATGCATAAATAGGCCTAATGTTTTGTTTTTAACATAAAACACTGAATACTGATATCTGAAATAATTTAAAACATGAAAAGAAAAGTCGAAATGTGAAATTAAAACCGCCAGTAGGTGACAGCAAGTGACTGTTAATGAGTGAGTCATTGAGATTCAACCGATTCATTCAAACGACAGATTCATTCAGAGACAAAGCATTTGACTGTGTTAATGAGTGAATCACTGAATCATTTATTCAACCGATTCGTTCAAAAAGCTGATTCATTCAATAAGTAAACACCGTCCGTTGCTCAGTGACGTGAAACAGTGCTGTGATCTTTGTTTGGAACTATTTTCGTTGGCAAAATTGAGCAAAAACAAGCAATATTATGACTAAAATGTAAGTCACATTGCTTTACTGAACTTGTATAAAATGATTATTAAATGTGTTCATGCTGATATCTGCAGAAAAACGGGACTCTTTTTGTGTGATATAGATAGATATAGAAGTTAACTATATTAAATTATATAAATATAACAAGCATACAGAAGCATTTTTGCCGCCTACAGTATAGAATGCCTGTAATTTTGAGTTTCAAATCAACGTGCGTGCACTCTGTGTGTGATTTGGTGAAATAGCCTACTTGAAAATGTCAAATCGCACATCATTACAACACCACTTACCATATTATCGCAGACGATGCTGTATTGCACACCCCAGCCTCGACTTGAGTGGAAAATGAAATCATCTGCGGTTGTGCGAGCACTTGTTTGCATGAGCAAAGGTGTTTTCAGAAGTCTGACCACCAATTCGTCAAACCTGCTTGCTTGCGGTCTGTGTTCTTCTGACTATTTTGTAGTAAGTAACGAATATGCTTCGGGGAAATGTATCGGAGTAAAAGTATACATTTTAATTAGGAAATGTAGTTGAGTAAAAGTTGGCTGAAATATAAAAACTCAAGTAAAGTACAGATACTCCCAAAAAATACTTAAGTACTGTAAAAAAGTATTATTACATCGTTACAATACACCACTGTTCATAGTCAGCCATTTATTCATTCTCAGGTAAAAATGTTCCATTACAAGGGCTTACAAAGTTGAAAACATTTCTTACTTTACGTGTAAAACTGCTTTAAAAAAATACTGAGTGTACCTTTAAAAAACAATTAAGTTCGGGGTCAGTAAGATTTCAAAAAATTCTCATATGCTCACCAAAGCTGTTTATTTGCTCAAAAATACAGTAAAAACAGTAATATTGTGAAATATTATTGCAATTTAAAAATATTTTTTTTCTATTTGAAAATATTTTAAAATGTTATTTATTCTTGTGATGACAAAGCTGAATTTTCAGCATCATTACTCCAGTCTTCAGTGTCACATGATCCTTCAGAAATCATTCTAATATGCTGATTTGCAGCTCATAAAACATTTTGGTCACACTTTATTTTAAGGTTCTCACCATTAACAAACCATTAACTATGACTTTTGCCTCAATAAACTCCTAATTTGCTGCTTATTAATAGTTAGCAGTTGTTAAGTTCAGGTATTGGGTAGGATTAGGGATGTAAAATATGGTCATGCAGAATATGTGCTTTATACTGTAAGTACTAATAAACAGCCAATTTGTTAATAATAGGCATGCTAATAAACAACTAATTAATAGTGAGAATTGGTCCCTGTTAAGGTGTTACCAATATTTCTTATTTTATCAATGTTGAAAACTGTTGTGCTGCTTAATCTTTTTGTTGAAACCATAATATATTTTTAGAACTCTGATAAATAGAAAGTTCAAACGAACAGCATTTATTTGAAATAGAAATATTCTGTAACATTATAAATGTCTTTACTGTCACTTTTGATCAACTTAATGCATCATTGCTGAATAAATGTCTATCAAAAAAAAAAAAAAAATCTTACTGACCTCAAACTTTTAAATGATAGTACATGTAGCTCTATCATTCCTGTACTCAAGACAAGCAAGCAAGGTTTGAGGAATAAATTGAACACTGTAAGAGTGAACCACACATTTACTAAGTCTATCTAAAGGAGTTCTCTCTATCCTAGTGTCTATTCCCTTACCCAGGTATCCCAGCACAAGCACAGGCTGGGGGCAGGACCTCCACTCTGTGAATGTGCAGATGAGAGTGACAGAGAGAGGGCGAGAGGAAAACAGATGACCAGGGGAACACGATACAAAAGACGTTCATCTTTCCTGAGGGGAGAGTTACTGAGCACCTCGCCTCCCTCAGGACTCTCATATCAGGAAAGAAACTGGGAGAACCACGTGCCTGGGATCAAGGACGAAATTTGCTGCATGGTTGATAAGCATAAGCCAGCTTTCGTGAACAGCTGGCACAGCCATGTATTTTGAATAAAGATTTGTGCTGATCAGAACGAACATGTCAACAGAAATCATCATGATATATTTTGGAAAAATGCACTGGATGCTAATGCACATTTTCTATTTCTGTAACTGTAATATGTTATGCTTTCTTTATCGTTTTTGAGAGAACATGCCAGTAGAAATGCTGTAAGATGTTCCTGGCACTCAGTCAAGGTCAAACCTGTTGTGTTTAGAAGCAGATGGGAATGTGTATCTCTGGCTACTCTGAGGGTAACGGAGATATTTCCACCTCTCCTCAGGCCAAAGAGATGGAGACATGCTAAATTAGTGTTAAATGATGCCTGTGCTCTTCCTCTCTACAAAGCATCTAACCAATCTCTTCGAGATAATAAACAGATTGAGCACAGAGAAAAAACAGCCCCTCAAAATGATACAACAATAATAACAAAATAAAACCTATTTAACACAGTGATACACTACAGTTCAAAAGTTTGGGATCTGTGCGATTAAAAAAAACTTTTATTTATTTGATTAAAAAAAAACAGAGTAAAAAGTGTAATATTGGGAAATATTATTACCATTTAAAATGTATTTTTGTATAGATTTTAAAACATAATTTATTCCTGTGATGGCAAAGCTGAATTTTCAGCATCATTACGCCAGTCTTCAGTGTCACATGATCCTTCAGAAATCACATAATACGCTCAAGAAAAATTTGCTGATTTGCTGTGATACATTTTTTCTTGCTGTATAAAAGCATTCATTTATTTAAAAAATCTTACTGGTAGTGTATTTCTTTTTTTTTCTGCTTAAGTAAGTTTACTAATAGGGCAATTTAGTTTTAAGCCTTAAACCACACAGCATTTTTGGGTCAATAGATTGTTAACAAGTAGCAACATTAAGTCTAAACGGTTGACCGATTTTTACAGCATTTGAAATTCCAAAAATCACAAAGGAAATTCCTGGGGGAACACTTGGTAAATTAGTCTTCCAGGTTGTTCTACAAATAGACATCATAACAGAACAACACTATAATCATATTCTAATTCCTTTTATATCTAGTTATTGTGTGCTACATGTGAAAGCAATTAAAAAAAGAAAGAAAAAAGAAGCACTTATACTGTATATGTACTATATATGTACAGTAAGTAGAACCTGATTGTTGATAAATCTTTTAATGCAGCATAGCAAATAATAATTGTTATGGAAGCCCATTTCCGCTGCTGAATAAAAAAAAATAAAAAAGGTAATTGTGACTTTTTATCTCACAATTCTGACTAAATAACTCGCAAATGCAAGTTTATATCTTACAATTCTGACTTTTTTTCTCAGAATTGCATGATATAAACTCACATAATTTGTTGATGACAGGATAATTTTGAGTTAACATTGTTTATCAGTTTTAATTGTTTACTCTATTCTTTAGTCACAATTATGCTATTTGAGCACTTCTTATAGTCTGAATGTCTCATGTTTGCTGAAGTACAATGACTTTGGTATAGACAGTTTTGCCAGTTTATCTCTTTAAGTAAGATTTTTTTTTTTGTTTTATTTTAAGAAATTATACTTTCATTCAGAATCTAAAGTGACAATAAAGATGTGTAATGTTACAAAAGATTTCTGTTTCAAATAAATACTGTTCTGTTTAACTTTGCGTTCATCAAAGGTTTCCACTTGGTTTTCACAAAAAGATTGAGCAGCACAATGTTTTCAACACTGATAATAATAATAAATGTTTCTTGAGCAGCAAATGAGCATATTAGAATGATTTCTGAAGGATCATGTGACACTGAAGACTGGAGTAATGTTCCTGAAAATTCAGCTTTGACATCACAAGAATAAATGACATTTTAAAATATAAAAAAAAAAACATTTATTTTATATATCACAATATTACTGTTTTACTGAATCTACAGTACACTCTTAAAAATAAAGGTGCTTCACGATGCCATAGAAGAACCTTTTTGTCTAAATGGTTCCATAAAGAACCTTTAACATCTGAAGAACCTTTCTGTTTCACAAAAGGTCCTTTGTGGCGAAAGAAGGTTCTCCAGATTATAAAAAGGTAAGAAAGAGATGGTTTTTAAAGAACCTTTGACTGAATGGTTCTTTGTGGAACCAAAAATGGTTCTTCTATGGCATCGCTGTGAAGAACCTTTTGAAGCACCTTTATTTTTAAGAGTGTAACATTTAAAAATCTCACAGATCCCTGACTTTTGAATGATAATGTGATCTGATTTAACCACATTTTAACCAGTCAAAAATATATCAATCCATACAGCAAATTAAACAAAATTGTACCTTTTGGTATCATTAGCGTATGAAAAATAAAATCAAAAATTCTTCTTAATGCATCCACAGAAGCTCCTGAATTCAAACAATGGCAAACATACAGATGCATGAGACTCACTTTGCATGGGAGAGAAGAAGACCTCAGAAAGAGTAGCTGCTTTCGTCCATTTGTAGTGAGGAACAGGTTTGCCATAGCTGGATTTACAGCTCAGTGTTACATTGCCACTCAGCACAGGATTTCCTGTCATAGAGCACACAGGCGTAGATGGAGGAACTACAACAAACAGAGAAAGAAATGATGAGACAGACACGTAAATGCCTCAAATATGTGAATATAGCCACATTTTGCCAATGTACCTTTAACATTGAGGTGTAGCTCCCCAGACAGGCCTGGAACTCCAGGAATGATGACGTGGCAGTGATAGCGCCCGGAGTCAGACTCCTGTGTGTTATTAATGTAGATGGACAGATTGGCAGAGGGCATCGTCATGGCAAAACCCACTCGCCTCCGAAAGTCAGTGCTACCGATGCCAATCTGTCCTGAGAAGTAGGAGATGACCTGCAGTTAAAAACACACAGAGAGACCTTAACACACAACTAGCCATGTGCAGTATGCAATAATGATAATGATAATAATCATGGAGGTAAACTGTCATACTAAAGATAATCCTCAGATGCAAATGCAGATGGTTCAAGTATTAGGCTGATTTTCCATTTATTTACAATAAGCTAGCAGGCAAAGAGAAACTAGTGAAACTACAGATTATGATAAGCAGCACAAAAATCATTCATACACATGCGTATGTTGCATGTGATAGCTGGCTCACACATACAGTATAATCTTACACATTATCACGCCTCAGGGTGTATTAGCTGACATTTACATCTCAATCTAAAACCTTCAATGATAATGGCTCGAGTTAACCCACATCTTGCCCATCTATCAAATTCATCACGTGCATTTTCATAAGCAGTCTTTGACCTTTCAAGCATTCTATACTGTTCCTGTGACATTGACGTGAAAGCCATCTGTTGAGAAAGAGGATGCAGAGGCGAGCTGGGTCTGACATGTCAGGTTCATGTAATTTATTAGTCTGCTGATGGAGGACAACAGATTGTTCTATCATGTAATCCATCCCTCGTTTTTTCAAAATGACAGGAAAAGAGGACAGGAAATGGATAGCTGACCAATAATACAGACTTATTTTAAATTCAACATTAAGATGAATTTAAAAAATGATTAAAAATTTAAGATTGGATTAAATATATATAAAAATTAAATTAATTATTTTTAAATTTATATATAACCTTGACTTAGATTTCTATATGATGACTTCTAAAATCAACATCAAGATTATGGGTTAAATATATAATACAAACAAATTTAATCAATTATTATTAGTAAATTAATTATATTTAACATGGACTTGGATGTATATATAACATGGGCTTACTGTATTTTAAAATTTAACATCAAGATTATGGGTTAAAAATATATAAACTTGCTGATGCCAAAATATGAAGAAAAAAAGATGTTGAATTTTAATATTAATAAGTCCATGTTATATATAGGTCCAATGTAATATGTACATATAAATTTTGATCAATTCAATGCATCCTTGCTAAATAAAAGTTAAGTTCTTAAAATATTATATAAATAATTATTATTGTTTAGTATATGTATTACTGTAATAATATATAATTATGTTAGGTTATATATTATAGATTATTTTTTATGGATTTTACTTTAGATTATTTAATAATTTATTAATTATTAATAATAAATCATTACATAAAATTTTGATGTTGAATTTTAATTTTAATAAGTCCATGTTATATATAAGTATTAGTATATAAGAAGTATATAATATATAAACTTAATTATGAATAAATTACTTATATATTACTTTGGAACTATATATAACATGGACTTATTAAAATTAAAATTCAACATAAAAATTTTATGTAATGAATTATTATTAATAATTAATAAATATATAACATGGTCTTATTTTAAAATTCAACTTCAAGATTTTGGCTTAAATGTATTTACATTTAATTGATTTTTATTAGTGCTGGGCAACGATTAATCGCGATTAATCGCATCCAAAATAAAAGTTTTTCTGTACATAATATATGTGTGTGTGTACTGTGTATATTTATTATGTATATATAAATACACACACATGCATGCATATTAGTGCTGGGCGGTATACCGGTTCATACTGAATACCGGTGTTTATTTTTCTTATGATATGAATTTTAAAAATACCGCAATACAACAACGTTCGGAACGCGACACTGTTTGAGAGGGGTCTCTTTTCACTGTTGCACTGCGGCGAGGACACAGCTGTATGTGTTACTAAGCGTGAAAGTTCCGAAACTGAAGCTGTAGAATTAGTAGACCGTGAACTCAGCCACAAATATCCACTGCACCCTGCCATCAGCTCCCACGTCTCACACACACGAGCGTGACTTCAGCACTAGATTTAGCAACATTCAGACCCTTTTAGTTGCTTTTTTCCATAGACTATACATACTAACAAACCTAGTGACTTTTTTTGGATAAACCTTAGCCATCTTTCAGTTGGAAGATGTTGCCAGTACTGCCCTGCGAGCGCGAGGTCTGACTCTCCCGGCCCATTATCGCCTCTCTCGGCGTCTGTTCAGTGCAGTGAGCGGCAGAGAAGCACCGCATTCAGCTGGCCGTACAGCAGCAGACTCATCAATATATGAGTACAAAACAGCATTTGGAATTATAAATATGAGCATAGATCGTCTGTTAAAGACAATGCAGAAAAGCTGAGCGGATGTGGTGGAAGACGAAACTTGAAATTCACTATAGCATCTATAAAGGCAGCCTTCATGTTTTCAATGTGGAACTAGCCACAGCAAGACAGACCTTCTTCTCAAACCTCATAAACAGTAACTTAAACAACACTCGCACTCTTTTTGCTATTGTTGAGAGACTAACAAACCCAAGTCAGAATCCCAGTGAAATGCTCTCCGACAGCAAATGCAATGAGTTTGCTTCCTTCTTTTCTGAGAAGATCAGTAATATCAGAAAGGAGATTGGCACATCTTCTAGTTATGCAGAGGCCACACAGATTCGACCACAATTTCAAAAAGAAGTGACTATGTCTGTTTTTGAAGCAATTGATAGCAAAATTTTGGAAGAAATAGATCTTGACACACTTCCCACATCTTTTTTCAAAAGTGTGCTCAACTGTTTAGAACTGTTTAGCAGATCTCTTAGAAGTGGTAAACACCTCACTTCTTTCTGGGACTTTTCCAAACTCCCTGAAAACTGCAGTTGTTAAGCCCCTTCTGAAAAAGCGCAATCTTGATAACACAATGTTGAGCAACTATAGACCAATATCAATTCTTCCTTTCATAGTTAAGATTATTGAAAAGGTAGTTTTTAATCAGCTGAACAACTACTTAAACGCAAATGGATACTTGGACAATTTTCAATCTGGTTTTCGAGCGCATCACAGCACAGAGACAGCACTTATTAAGATAATAAACGATATTCGCTTCAATTCTGATTCTGGCAAAATATCAGTGCTGGTACTACTAGATCTTAGTGCTGCGTTTTGCACTGTAGTTCATAACATGCTTCTAGAGAGACTGGAAAACTGGGTCGGGCTTTCTGGGATGGTGCTCAAATGGTTCAGGTCATACTTAGAAGGGAGAGGTTATTATGTGAGTATAGGAGAGCATAAGTCTAAGTGGACGTCCATGACATGCGGAGTCCCACAAGGCTCAATTCTTACACCGCTCTTGTTTAGCCTGTATATGCTAATAAAATCAAGTCAAAAATCTTGGGGTGATTCTGTAGACAGACCTTAGTTTTAGTAGTCATGTCAAAGCAGTAACTAAATCAGCATACTATCATCTCAAAAACATTGCAAGAATTAGATGTTTTGTTTCCAGTCAAGACTTGGAGAAACTTGGTCATGCCTTTATCACCAGCAGGGTGAATTATTGTAATGGTCTCCTCACCGGCCTTCCAAAGAAGACCATTAGACAGCTGCAGCTCATCCGGAACGCTGCTGCCAGGATTCTGACTAGAACCAGAAAATCTGAGCATATCACACCAGTCCTCAGGTCCTTACACTGGCTTCCAGTTACATTTAGGATTGATTTTAAAGTACTTTTACTCGTTTATAAATCACTCAATGGCCTAGGACCTAAATACATTGCAGATATGCTCACAGAATATAAACCTAACAGACCACTCAGATCATTAGGATCGAGTCAGTTAGAAACTACGTCCGAACTAATTGCACTATGTATAACGATTTTCTATTCTTAACCGTTTTAAATTCTTTTTAAATCAATTTATATCATTTTGTTTTTATTATTATTTTTTTTTAATTCCTTGTTTTTATTGTTGTGATTATTATTATTTTAATGACTATTTCACATCCTTTTATGTAAAGCACTTTGAATTACCACTGTGTATGAAATGTGCTATATAAATAAACTTGTCTTGCCTTGCCTTGCCAATATTATGCACTTTTTTATTTGTTGTTTTTTTTTAGTTTGTTACTCAGACGCAGGCAGTGCACTGCATGAGACAAAAAAGTAATATAGCCAAAACCACTGCATAGCTGCTCTTTAGCATAGATGCATGTTGATTTTATCAGACAATGTCGCTACTATAAATGAGAGTGACTCCTGGTTAAGTATTTATGGGTCGTGTTTAGTCACTATTTAGTGTGGAATTTTTCAACAATATTCACTCATCATGACAGTAAAACAGGGCATTCTAAGTCAATCTACTGCAGTATTTCCTCTCTCAATCAGTACAAAATGTGGTTAACACCTGGTCATGCATGAAAAAAATAAATACCGTCATATATCGTGAAACTGGTATAATTTTGAAAAATACCGTGATATAAATTTTTGGTCATACCGCCCAGCACTAATGTATATATTTAAGAAAAATATGTTGTTTATATATTAAATATATTTATATATAACATAAATTATATGAATATAAATATATACATGTAAATACATGTAAATATTTTCAAAATATATACTGTATGTGTGTGTCTTTATACATACTAGTGCTGTCAATCTTTAAATTAAAAAATTTAATCACGTTAATCACAGTCATGGACATGGATTAATCACGATTAATCGCAAATTTAAAATACTAGGATTTACCTGTAAATGCGTTGAAATACAGAAATGCATGACAAACCGATGCAAGCTTCGGATCTTCCAATGTTTCTCTATGGCACTGAAACCTAAAGATGTCTGAGTTCCGCTCCCCGTGCAACTGATACTCGACTGCCATTGGCTAGTCTGCGTTCAAGGGTACGGGCTTACCGATAGGTCAATTGGGCTATTTTGAAAATACAATCGCGGGAAAAATTACAGAGCTATGGGTTGCGTTTTTTTGGGCCACTTTTATAATGTACTGTGGCCACCCAACGTGTATATAGACAAATAAAAATTTAAATAGATCCTTTTAGTAATGTGTATTATACTTGGAATGTATACCTGGCAACTTAAGAACGGAGAGGCGGTTTTAACATCACAAACAACGTGAGTTTCAGCCAGAGCACACATGTTAAGGCTTTTACACAGCAGAAATAAACATGACAACAGCCACTATAGATTATATACTTTACTTTACTTTTACTTTTAGTCATTTAACAGACGCTTTTATCCAAAGCGACTTACAAATGAGGACAACAGAAACAATCAATTGTAGTATTAAAACAACCAAAACTGATCCAAAACTAAAAGCTAAAACTTTATAAATAGTATATATACGCACACATTAAAAAAAATTAATTAAATATGCACACACACAAATGCATATCGATAAATTCAATATTATTTCATTTCCATGTATTTTGTTGAAGTACTAAAATAACTCAAATTAAATAAAACTAAAACTTAATAAATAACTTAGACAGACATAATAGAAAAAAACTAATAAAATGACAAACATTACTACAACTGTAACTAAAATTAAAATAGATAACATATACAAATCAAACTACATTAGTTTAACAGTAATCCTAAAAAAAAAATAACTGTGCCAAACATACAAGTAAGAAATGGTTATAAACACTGAAAGAGAAGTGAAACAAGTAATAGGAAAGAGAATAACCACACGGTCAAAAAAACAAAACAAACAAACAAAAAAACACATGGTCACACATTCATCTGTGACATCTGAGGGAAAAATAAAACAAAACTCAAAAAAGCACACTCACTTTATATTATATAAGATAATAAACACACGATTACGATAGGATATGGCTTGTATGTGATTTTCTTGAGATGAATGTGTACATCTGAAATGCTAATTTGTACAGTGATAAAAAGGCTATAAATAGCATATTTTAACAACAATAAACGACCAAATTCCACATGTGATTGCGAAAGGAAGTTATTACAAACACTCGATGGTGGTTTAAAGTGAGTTCTGAGTAAAACTGTACTATTAATCTCATAAATTGTCTTATGTAGCATGATGCTAATGTTAGCTCTAATGCACCTGCAGAACAGGTCAAATTCTTCTTCATAATGCATTTTGTCATAATACTTCAAGTAAGGTCGCAAGAAAATGTTTTGTTGTATTTATTTAGAAATGCTTTTGATAATAGTTGGGTAAATGTATACTGGGATTGAAGCGATGTGGCTTGGTAAACGTTTTATTGCCAGTATAAAGGCTGATAATGGCTGAATAAAAACAAAAGAATAATAAGGATTATGTCTTGCCTGGCGGAGGTGTGAAAGGTTCTGTTTCCTTAAACTAGTTTTATGGGGTTTATGCTTCAAAAATGGAAAAACGATGTGCCTGGGGTACTTGTAACTACTGATTCCAGGTATCCTGAGAGGATGGACAATATAATTTATTTTATTACATTTCCTGAATCCAAACTAAACAGAGCAAAATGTCCCTAAGTATTCAACCCCAATACAAATGAAGACAAAAACTTTCATTTTCTGGTTGTCATACACTCATTAAGTTACAATTTTGATCTGCTCAAGCAAAACGTTAAAGTTATCTTGTGCTTCAGCAAGGTATCTCTGGCTAAAACTAGCTAGGGAATCCATGCTAATGTACAAACCTAAATAGCGGACTCGCATCTTGTACAGTGTAGGTCAAAAACACATAAACGAAGGTCTACATTTCAGTGCCTCTCCACATTAAACTGGTTAAATGTACATTAATTTAATCGTACCCTGCGATACATGAACAATGTTGATCCTCCATGTTGTCATCCGCGATCATGATGACCGACCGTAATATGAGACTTCTCCCGCTTGCATTGTGATCTGTAAACCCTCGCTTCGAGTTACCCACCGTATTTATTTTTAAAATATTTTATAAATTCCTCCATGGAATATTTAATTCCCATTTGGTGGCCTTCTGTGTCCAAAATTGTGCAAAAACATCGTGGGACAAGGTTTTCACACTGTAGCTGTCATTGTAAGACAGTGAGCAACTCCTTTTGTTTGTCCGAGGGAGCAACAGTAACTAAGGGGGCGGGGCTTACCGATAGGTCAACTGTGTGGAAAATCACGACCCTGGCAACACTGGTTCGCTGTACCCTTATCATACAACGATAGATTACCTTCCGCACTGCGATGACGGCAAGAAGTTGGGGTCAAACCTTATCAAATTATTAATTCGCATTAAAAAATATTAACGCGTTAAAATTTTTAGATTAATCGCATGTGTTAATGCCTTAACGTTGACAGCCCTAATACATACATAATAAATATACACAGTACACACACATATTGTCATGAATCTGGTCCGTGGACTTCCATCTGCTTGCCACCAGAGGTCACTCTTCCGTTACATTGACTCTCACACTACACAGACTGTTACATGTCACTCCGGACTACATTTCTCAGCAGCCATTTCACTAACCACACGCTCACACCTGAGATCAATCACACAATCACACACCCTACATAAACCATGGACTTCCTTGTTCAGGTCGCCGAATATTGTTCTGCGTATATCACTCTCCTAGTGTTAGCTGCGATACGAAGCCTGTCTCGTTTTTCCTGTCTTATGCCGCATTCCAGGTAACCCGTGTTTTTCCAACCTTCTACCCGTGAAAGTGCACTGGAACGGCAGTCAAACCCGTGACTTCCCATCCGTGAACTCGTACTAGATCGATGTACTCCCAGTTCCGCGCTCTGACGTCACATAGCCCGCGAAACAACAATGGCAGCCCCTACGGATACATTTCCAAATATACAAATAAAGTAAAATAAAAGGTATAACGGCTTCTCTTGCCTTATGCGCCGTTTTCCTCCTCCGTTTCCCTCAAATAAGCAAGGAGTAGCACCTTTGGTGATAGAAATGATTGTAAATGAGCATAAGCACAATTCCTTGCGCTCAGGCAGTTTGGCGTGACTTGCCTGGAACGCTACAAAGTCGTGAGTCGTGGTTTGAAGTCGCGACTTACGGGCTCAAAAACCTGCCTGGAACGCAGCATTAGTTCCAGTATTGTTCTGCGTATATCACTCTCCTAGTGTTAGCTGCAATACGGAACCTGTCTCATTTTCCCTGTCTTAGTTCCAGTATTGTTCTGCGTATATCACTCTCTTAGTGTTAGCTGCGATATGGAGCCTGTCTCGTTTTCCCTGTCTTAGTTCCAGTATTGTTCTGCGTTTATTACTCTCCTAGTTTTACGGAATAAATACTGGATACGGAACCTGTTTCTTCTTTTCTAGCCTGTCATCCCTGGATTTACCCTTGTCTCGCCCTTTAGACTCTGTTTATGCCTTGCCTGGATTATTGCTCATGTTTCTGGATTACCCTTATTGTCAAGCCCTCTGGATAACGTTTGCTGTCAACTGACTCACGCCTGGTTTTGGATTATTCTTGTATCTCGTCTGTGCCATACCTGTTTTCTGGTGTTTTGACCCTGCCTGTTTTTGACCACGTCTCTGTATAATAAAGCCTGCAAATGGATCCGCACGTCTCTCGTCTTGTTCGCCGTGTTACAGAATACTTGGCCATACAAGGATCCAGCAGCTGTTCAAGTGGACCCTGGCCAGGTATGGACACTACAAGAATATTATTCGCCATTAAGCAAGGCACACAATCGTTGAAAAGCCATATTCGAGAATTTTTAGCCATTTCTCACTATTCAGATTTACCAGACATTATTATGATAGAGATTTTCTGTGATGGCATAAATCAACCTCTTCGGTCTAAGCTTAGACGCAAGGGTCCGCGTTCATCACTCTGTCAGTTTATGGATTATGCTTTGTTGACTGTTGGCTCTTTGTTTACTGTGGGTGTCGCGGAGGAAGAACGCGACACCGTGTCCGTGGCTGAAATGGTGGCCGCCTCGGAGCACGTTTGCAAAATGGTGGTCACAACAACACACAGTCAAGTCACAGCTGATCTTCGTGAGTCAAGTCAAATCCCAGTTGATCTTCATGAGTCAAGTCAAGTCATAGCTGCTATTTCTGAGTCAGGTCACGTCTCAGCTGATCTCCCAGAGTCTTGTCACGTCACAGCTGATCATCCAGAGTTACGTCACGTCTCAGCTGATATCCCAGAGTCTCATCATGTCTTCACTGATCGTCCAGAGTCTCGTCATGTCACAGTTGTTCATCCAGAGTCCTGTCACGCTCTGTCTATTGCACCTAGATCGTCGAGGTCAGTTCTTCAATCTCCCAGACTAGCATCCAGCGTGGAGGACCTACCGCTGGTATCAGTCCGTGCAGCTGGTATCCCTAAACCAGTGCTCTCAACCCCTCCTGTTCCTGAACTAATTCCCCTGTCGGAAGCATTTCCCATGATGGGGATCACTTTTTGGTGTGTTTGGGCTGCATACACCACCACAGAACCTTCCAGAGTGGTGCCCCCTGCAGTTTCTCCAGAGGTGGCGGCTTATGCTGCAGAACCTCCCGAAGCGGCGGTGCTCGCTTCAGCTCCTTGCGTGGTGGTGACGCCCAGCAATGCACGTCCAGCCCGTCATGTCACGGTCGAAGGAACCGTAAATGAGCACTGTACCTGTCCTGTTAATGAACTATACCTGTTTCCTGATGTTACCACTGTAGAACCTCCAGAGGTGGCGGCGTCTGCTGCAGAACTTTCAGAGGTGTCAGTGGTAACCCTCTATGATTCCTCGTCCTGCCCTGTCACGGCTATGGAGGCCGTCTGTGAATCCTCATCCTGCCCTGTCATGGCTATGGAGGCCGTCTGTGAATCCTCGTCCTGTCCTGAACCGGCCACAAAGGCTGTCTGTGAACTGTTGTCCAGCCCTGAATTGGCCACAGAGGCCGCTTATGAACTTTTCTCCTGTCCTGATCCAGCCGAGGAGGCTACCTATGAACTCTCAGTCCTGTCAGTCACAGCCAAGGACACTGTCCGCAAATTTCATGACTGTCCTGTTACCAATGAACTTGCTATATGCTCTAGTAGCCTTGTCACAGCCAAAAAGGTCACCTGTGAACTCTTAATCCTGCCTGTTATGAACTTTGAAACCATGAAAGAAATCTCTATTTGCCCCATTACTTCTGTCTTTGCCAAAGAGACCACTGGTGAACTGTCTGTCTTGCCTGTTTCCGTCAGGGAATCTAAACTTGAACTATCTGTCGGTCCTGATTTAGTCATTGAGTCTGTTGTTGAACCATCCATCTGTTCAGTTTCTATTAATGGCTCTGAGTATGAATTATCTGTCTGTCCAATTTCAGTTACTGAAATGTCTACCAGTCCAGCTTCAGTTAATTCATCTAATTTTGAGCTATCCGTCTATCCTATATCAGGCCATGAATCTGTTTGTGAACTACCTGCCAGTCCAGTTTCCCTCAATGAGCATAATTATGAACTGCCTATCTGTCCAGTCTCAGTCAGTAAGCCTGTTGTTGAACTGTCTTCCTGTCCAGTTCCAGTCAATGAGTCAAATTTCGAACTGTCTGCCTATCCCGTTTCGATCAGTGAACTTGCTTATGACCTGTCTGCCTGCTCAGTTGTCACCAGGGAAAATATTGATAGACTTCTTGTGTTCCCTGCCTCGGTCTTTGAAACCGTATATGCTCTCGCTGTCTCTTGTGTTTCTGTTTTTCCTAGACTCCAATCCCTGCTGTGGGTTCCTGATCAGCCTGTTCCGCCATGGTGCTCTCCTGATTCGTTGTGGTGTTCTCCTGATCCGTCGTGGTGTTCTCCTGATCCGTCGTGGTGCTCTCCTGATCTGTCGTGGTGCTCTCCTGATCCGCTGTGGTGTTTTCCTGTTCCGTCGTGGTGATCTCCTGATCCATCGTGGTGCTCTTTTGTTCCGCGCTGGTGGGCTCCTGCTCCGTCTGCTCCGCCGTGGAGGTCTTCTGCCCTGTCTGCTCCGCACTGGTGGGCTCCTGCTCTGTCTGCTCCGCCGTGGAGGTTGTTTGCCCTGTCTGCTACGCACTGGTGGGCTCCTGCTCTGTCTGCTCCACCGTGGAGGTCGTTTGCCCTGTCTGCTCCGCACTGGTGGGCTCCTGCTCTGTCTGCTCCGGCGTGGAGGTCTTCTACTCTGTCTGCTCCGCCGTGGTGGTTTTCGGTCCTGCTCTGGTGGTCTTCTGCTCCGCCATGGGGATCCTCAGACCCGTCTGCTCTGCTATGGTGGTCCTCAGCTCCACTCGTTCTGCCGGCTCCATCATGCTCCCCTGTTTTGCCAGTCCTGCCTCAGTCCCAAGGTCTTACATCTTTACATGGACCTGGCCCACCGTCCCTCCCCCTGTAACGCCTCCGCTCCACCGCCCTCCTGGACTGTGTAATGTTTAGAGCGTTTGGAAGCCGCTCCTTGGGGGGGGGGGGGGGTGTCATGAATCTAGTCATCTGGTCCATGGACTTCCATCTGCTTGCCACCAGAGGTCACTCTTCTGTTACATTGACTCTCACACTACACAGACTGTTACGTCACTCCGGACTACATTTCCCAGCAGCCATTTCACTAACCACACGCGCACACCTGAGATCAATCACACAATCACACACCCTACATAAACCATGGACTTCCTTGTTCAGATCGCCGAGTATTGTTCTGCGTATATCACTCTCCTAGTGTTAGCTGCGATACGGAACCTGTCTCGTTTTCCCTGTCTTAGTTCCAGTATTGTTCTGCGTATATCACTCTCCTAGTGTTAGCTGCGATACGGAGCCTGTCTCGTTTTCCCTGTCTTAGTTCCAGTATTGTTCTGCATTTATTACTCTCCTAGTTTTAGCTGCGATACGGAACCTGTTTCTTGTTTTCTAGCCTGTGTTCCCTGGATTTACCCTTGTCTCGCCGTTCGGACTCTGTTTATGCCTCGCCTGGATTATTGCTCATGTTTCTGGATTACCCTTATTGTCAAGCTCTCTGGATAACGTTCGCTGTCGACTGACTCACGCCTGGTTTTGAATTATTCTAGTATCTCGGCTGTGCCATACTTGTTTTCTGGTGTTTTGACCCTGCCTGTGTTTTTGACCACGTCTCTGTATAATAAAGCCTGCAAATGGAACCTTTATTTTGGATGCGATTAATCGTTGCCCAGCACTAATTTTTATTTATAAATTAATTATATATAACATGCAGGACTTAAGACTTATATATAATATGGACTTATTTTAGAATTAAATATTAAGATTTTGGGATGAATATATATGCATTAAATAATTAATCATAAATATGATACATAACATGGCCTTAGACTTCTTCAAGAGTTTGGGTTAATTAACTAATTAATTATATATATATATATATATATATATATATAATTAATTTATTTAATTATAATCAAATAAATTTAAAATGTATAAAATATAGTACCAATACATATTTTTGTACAAATATTCGATGTGTTATTAATTTTATAGTACTAATTACAAACATACTCACTTGTTTGGATTGATTGGCCATGAAGGTCCAGATGACCGCATTCTTCTCGATGGAGGTAGTAGGGGTGTACCAGGCCTCCAGAACAACCATTTGTCCCATGATTACCTCCATGTCTTTCCGTGGCATCTCAACCCGCTGAGAATCACCTGCGACAGCAGAGAAACAGCCAGTGATGCCACTTATCCTGGACTTCAGAGGGCAAGTTCGGCAACAGGGCTTGACTTTTAGGTGACATCATTAAATTGTACATTTGACAAAAAAAAATCATAATCCTACAAAAGCAAAATTCCTAATCCACCCAAACACACACACAAAAAACCTTTAAAACCCCATTGGATCCCAAAAATCATGTACTGAAAAATGAATAAGGTGATATAAGGCGTCTCTTTCAGCAGTCCATTACAGTAAATTGCAAACCATTATTTTGTATGCATACAATGCATGCATACAAAAATGCATCGACAGTAGGAAAAACCATAAATAGTTGATGTAATTAATGAGCTCCTCAATAAGCAACAAGAGGTCACAATGAATTGCCAAGATAGTCTGAGCAAAGAGCATGAAAACTTAATATAAAAGTATGAAACAAAGTTAACTTGTTTATAAGGGAAAAAAACTTCTCTAATAAGCACATCTATTGCAAAGCTTCCACTGAAAGAAACTAAATGATACCTTAAGGAGACTAATTTAAATACACTCAATATCAGAGGTCACTCACAGGGCAGGAAGTCTCCTGAGCTGCTCAGCTGGAGATGGATCAACTGATCCCAGCATTCCCAACTGTCCTGGTCAGCCAGTTTGGTGGTGGATTGCTCACTCACAAACAGACGTGGTGCTGGAGCTCTGCTGAGCTGAGCTGCTGCGCTGCACTGCAGCTATATTACCTTTACTTTCAGCTTTAAACTGAATCTCTCTGTGACGTAAAGACGCCGACGTCTTACTTTAGGCTGAGCGCTGCCCTCAAGCTGCTTTGTTATTGCTCATGAGACTGCGCCCATCTCTCCATTTTTTAATTTCTGTTGTGGATCTGGACTAGTAATCCTCCAACAATCCACAGCTCAATCTCACCACACATTCTACTAGCTCATGATGCAACCGACGGCTCCTTTGACAAGCGCTTTCACTGCTGGACTGCCTTCATTCATATTCTCACAGAAAGATAAACCACCCAGATTAAAGGATCCGATGGGAAACTGATCTAAAACACAAACATATTCCTTATCATTTATCCTCGTTAACCTCACAGGGGGAGCTATACATTAGTACAAGATCTCATTACCAAAAGATTTTTATTCTTATTCTTATTCATATTACTATAAATAATATCATTAGTAATCAAGTGTACAAATTTTATTATATTTGTTATATTATTATATTTATTTTATTTATATTTATTAATTTATTATAACTTAATTAATTAGGAATAAATTACTTATACATTACACTGGACCTATATATAGCATGGACTTATAAAAATTTAAATTCAACGGAAAAATTTATATAAATGTAATGAATTATTATTAATAAATTATCCATATATAACATGGACTTATTTTTAAATTGAACATCAAGATTTTGGTTTAAATATATATATACATTTAATTGATTTTATTAATAAATGAATTATATATAATAGGATTCACTTCACAGGGGAGCTATACATTAGTACAAGATTTCATTCCCAAAAGATTTTTATTCTTATTCATATTACTATAAATAATAATATCATTAGTAATCAACTGAAATAAGCTAATTTTATTTCTACATTATTATATTTGTTATATTATTACTTAAATTTATATTTATTAATTTATTATATTTTATTTTATTATAATTTATTTTATATCTTATTATAATTATATATTATTACAATAATACAATTTAATTATTATAATAATCAATAATAATTATTTTTATACTATTTTAAGAACTTATAATTAAAATTAAATTTATAATGTTACAAAAGATTTCTGTTTCAAATAAATTATGTTCTTTTGATCTTTATTCATCAAAGAATACTGAAAAAAAAGTACTTTGTGGTTTCTACAAAAATATTAAGCATCACAACTGTTTTCAACATTGATAATAATAAGAAATGTTTCAATGACACTGAAGACTGGAGTAAAGGCTGCTGAAAAGTCAGCTTTGCATCACAGGCATAAATTACATTTAAAATATATTAAAATACAAAACAGTTCTATTAAATTGTAAAAAAAATTTTTTCACAATTTTACTGTTTTTCACTTATTTTTGATTTTAAAAATGCAGTCTCGGTAAGCACAAGAGACTTCTTTCAACAACATTTCAAAATATTACAATATATTAAACATTAATATGTAATTAAAGATGAGAAACTATTGTATTTAAACTTTCCTTGGATATTTAAAAGAACAAAATTCACTTCACGGACTGTCTGATTCAACCATAATATTATCCAAAAACAGTATTGTACTTGTTTCTGTCTGCCAGATTTGTTTTCCACTTTGTCAACCTTTAATCTTTTTAGTGGTAAAAGCTCAATCTTCCCCTTGGTCCCGGACTGGGACTTTGGAGGGAGTGTAAGTAGGACATGCGTCACCTGGGCTCATGAAAGCAGCGTGCCGATATGTGGCGGCTCTCTGATGTGCTGCGCTCAGCAACTGTCTCTGTGTGACCAGGTTTATCCCTTATATTTCTGAGCCATAGTAGTTTATTAAATCAAGGAAAATCTTCCCTAATGCTGTCCCTGGCTCCATCTGTGCTGCTCTAGACAGACACACGCAGCACCAAGGTGGAAAGCCTGACATGGACACCTTGATTCGAGGATTAGCACATGGCCACACAACACACATAACATTTAGAAGTTCAGATCTTCATCCTGATGCACAGCTACAGATTGTACTGTGCTTTTATCAAATATCCTTCCTGAAATGAAAAAGAAAGCCTTGAACCAAGTGTTGATAGGAGCCTACTCTCATTAAACAGATGCCCATTGTCTTCTAATACATAATCTCCTCTTTTGCTCGTCTCCGGCTCACAAGGTTTGTCTGATAAAGCTTTAGCTTGAGCAATCTGAGCCAGCCTTAAAATACGTCATGCTCATTTTGCAACAGTGTAACATATAGTGCACAGTGGACATTCAGAAGGTGAAGACTGGAGAAGCTGCACAAAAGCAGTGAGTGAGGGACATCTTTTGGAGATGTGTGCGAAATTTCACCCCTTGAAATTAAAAACCAATTGGAAATGGAGATCACAAATTATAGTACAGACTATTGCAGTTACAATAGGCCTCCCAGAGAGGGCAGCACAATACTTCAGGATGAGAATAAAAAAGTAATGATCAATGAGTTTAGATTAACAGATTTAACAGGGTATGTATCAATGCCACTGAGTCTCATGTGCATTCAAGAGAACCAGAAATCCACATCAGATCTCAATCTATAAAGCAGATTTTAATGCAGAGTCTTTAAAAATAAAGGTTCCAAAAGAGGGTTTTTATAATGATGTCGTAGAAGAACTATTTTGAGTTTCAGTGAACAGTTTTTAAAAGAAACATTTTTTCTTAGTGTGAAGAACATTTTAATAATCTAAAGAACTTTTTTCCACAGTAAAGAACCTTTTGTACAATGGAAAGGTTCCATGTTAAAGATACATCATGGAATCATCAATGCCAATAAATAATATTTGTAGTGTAGTGTACTTAAATGTTATCACACATTTGTATATAATATTATTAATAAATAAATAAATAAATCATATAAATATATATATATATATATATATATATATATATATATATACACACACACACACACACACTCAAAAATGGAGAATATGATAATAATTAATTACAATAGTAATAAATAATGTAATTAATAATTATATTATCAATAATAATATAATTTAATATAATAGTAATAAATTAATTTACATTATAATATTATATACACTGTAAATATTATACTGTATATATTATATACACTGTAAAAAATAAATTGAATTGAAGTAAATGTAATGGTAATTTTCTGCCAAAAGTTATTCATTAATTTTTAGTGACATTTCTGTTAACTCTAAAACATAACAAAATGCAGTGCAAAATTCAAAATACAGGTAAAACACCTGTAAAAAAAAAAAAAAAAAAAAAAAAAAAAAATCCATATGGAAAATTTCTTTATATTATTAATACATTACATTGTGCCCTATTTTTAAAGATTTTATTAGTGCATATCATTTAACTCAACTGAGTCAGTTTGATTCATAGTGTAAGTGTTTTTCCTTTTCCCTCAGCGAATCAGACTGATCTGATTCATCTCTCCAGTCAAAACAGTTCTCAAGTTTACAGCTCACTGGAGGGGAATAACAACAAATGTCTGTTCCTGACATAAAGCTATCAAATGCCTTCAGTAGATTTGCAATACAGAGTTATGGACAGATGTTGTTAGTGCAGCAAAAACTGATGTTATACAGTAAAACAAAAAAGCTGTGTAAAGATTCTTTAAAATTCTCCTTTTGTGTTTCACAGAAAAACAAAGCATAGAGATTTGAATGAGAAATGGGTGAGTAAATAAGCACAAGATTAAAGTGGATTTCTAGGCAACAACTAGGCTACAAGTAACTAACTTCATCCAAAGTTTCATTGTCTATTTACAGGCCTACTCTAAAAGCAAAAGCTGAAATCCCCTGGCACATCCCAGGTGCTCAAAAACAGGCAAGTAGCTTTTATCAAATGTCCTTCCTGAAAAAAAAAAAAAACCTTGAACCGAGTGTCTCATTAAACAGAGACCCATTGTCTTCTAACATAATCTCCCCTTTTGCTCGTCTCCAGCTCACAAGGGTTGTCTCATAAAGCTTTAGCATGAGCGATCTGAGCCAACCTTAAAATACCTGCTAATCTTGGGCAGCTGCACATCAGAAAGCACTTAACTGAGGAATGGGCAATGCGGCTCAGGTCTGATGAGTACAACCGACCCTTCCCATTTGATTTCAGACTCTGACACAGGGTTTAATTATCAGAGAGTTTACCTTGAGTGCTGAGAGCCAGGTCAGCGGTATATGGTGACACTGAGTGAAGTTGGCAAATGCTGATATAACTCCAGGCAAATATAAACACTGTCTTTCCTAAAGGTGGAGTTTGTGGGTTAAGCAAGAGTTTTCTGGCAGATGTCAATTGAATAATAAACATTTGGTGAAGATTTCTTTAAATAGGATTACATCAGTTTAATCTCTGGTGTAGGGCTGCAACAACTAATCGATAAAATCGATTATTATCGATAATGAAAATCATCGACAACGATTCTCATTATAGATTAGTCGGGTCTGCACACAGTGCACGTCCAACTTCAGCCAGTCGCGTCAAATTACAGCACTGAATAACACATTTCTGTGGCCAAAATTCATCTAAAAATAGTGGAGGAAACAGAATGAGATGCTGCGGGAGAAGTGCATGATCCAAGCTGCCCAAAACGTGAGAATTCTTTATTTTCAGCTTTAAGTTAATGCATTAGAGGCCCTGTCAGGAGGTTTGACAGATGCGTGTGCGTCCTCAGCGCAAAAACTTTTAGTTTACGGTCATATCCTTATCTGTAAATGTCACAAATTCACGCGAGCATTTCCATTTTTTCATAAAGTTCCGTCCTGACAGTCTGTGTTAAGTTTAAATCTTTACTGAATGAGTACGAGCACGGCGGGCGCGTGAACGTGAGTCAGAGAGAGATTAATATTCAGCGCAAAAACATTCATTGTGCTGAAATATCTGTTGTTGAACTTTAAATTAACTTTTAAAAGTCAACATGTAGTGCACGTATTTTATGAGAGTAGGAACTGTAAATGGATAACCGCGTATAGTTGTCTGAATATAAATATCAGATGCTTCATAGCCGCCTTTTACAGGATAAAGAAATTACAGTAAACGTGACTGTGATCAAAGTGAACACGTTCCTGCAGAACATTACTCTTACCTGTTGGTTAACACTGAGTTTGTGTTTTTATTCGTCTTTATTATCTTTATTATATCTTATTTTTTGATGAAGAGATTTAAATAGGCTACAGCAAAGACTATAGAATACCCTTAAGTCTTAAAGAGACTTTGGCTACAGTGCTCAACAAATTTACTTAAGGTTTATAACAAATTATGTAAGGGTTGCCACTGCTGTTCTAAACTAACAGTATTGGTGTTTACTAATTTTTTTTTTTTTTTTTTGCTATCTGTATTGGTTAGACCTTCAATATGTGTAAGCTCTTTAGTA
Organism: Spinibarbus caldwelli; assembly: GCA_039654775.1. Taxonomy (NCBI): domain Eukaryota; kingdom Metazoa; phylum Chordata; class Actinopteri; order Cypriniformes; family Cyprinidae; genus Spinibarbus; species Spinibarbus caldwelli. The sequence goes on along the minus strand of CM077253.1, from coordinate 16,657,021 downwards.
ACAGAAGGCTATTTTCTATAATATAATTATTGCTGTTATGAAAGAATGAAAGATCTATGAAAGATTTTTTTTTTCAGATACCCAGTTACAGTCAAAAAAGTACCTAAACAATGCCAGCAAGAATGCATGCTCTTATGAAAGGCAGGAGGCCATTTTTTTATTATGTGAATAAATACTATTTAGTTGTTTCAGTTTGTTATTTGCCAAATAAATCACATTAACATTTTTAGATTTAAACAATTCTTTGACAGATTCCTAAAATATTTGTGTTTTCTCTTTATGACAGGTGGTCTAATAAATTGTTAAGCACTGTATGTTTTCATAGCATTCAGTTGGCACGTTTGTTTGAAGGACATTGGGCAGAATGTGGAAGTGTTTTTTGTCAATAAAATTTAAAAAAAGAAAATTTAGTTTTTTTCTCAGATTAATTGATCAATCTAAAAAATAACCGGCCAACTAATCGATTATCAAAATAATCGTTAGTTGCAGCCCTACTCTAGTGCTATTTTAAGTAATTTTCAGTGTGTTGTCACATCAAAGACACCTCTAAATCCCTGCAAGTTTAGATCGATTCTTGCATACATGGATACGGACAAGACTGTCATCAGGGGAGGACAATCAGGAACAGTGTCCTGCTACTACCAAGGTCTTTTAGGTTGTAGCCTACTGATCCAGGCCCTATGAATTTTACCAGAGGCGCTGGACATAATATAGTAGCTATTACCTACATAGACAGCATTCTAACCACATTAAGTGACTGATTTGGAACACTTTACATAGGTAGCATCTCTGCATGCCACTAAAATAATGATTCACAAGCAAAGGGTATGGGAGATTACACTCACAATTGAGTTTGATTCTGTCAGTAAATATGTTAATAGATTTCAACTATACTTAGTATGAAATAAATGTATTTTAAATATATTACTTTTCTACTAGGCCTTCAGTGTCACATGATCCTTCAGAAATCATTCTAATATGCTGATTTGCTGCTTAAGAAACATTTCTTATCACTGTTAAAAAAAACAACAACATGATTTCAGGATTCTGATGAATATAAGGTTAAAAAGAACAGGATTTATTTGAAATAGAAATCTTTTGTAACATTACAAATGTCACTTTTGATCAATTTAATGCATCCTTGTTAAAGAAAAGTATCCATTTCTTAAAAAAAAACCCTGACATGTACATTTATAACACCTCTCAACTGTCATCCTTGATGAATTTTTCACTAAGCCAATCGCAATGCATTCTGGGATTGCCCTGTTTATGAAAGATGCATATCATGCTGCTGAACTTGACCAAAATGAGGGATATCAGAAGCTGGCTATCTTCTGAAACTGCCTTCAGGTCAGCAGTGCGCCCATGATGACTTCAAATGTTGGCTAGGTAGTCAGTTCACAAGTTTTGAGCAGAGCTTTTTCCCTTTTTCTCCTCTCAGCAATTCATACCCTCTTCCTCTCTCTTTTTGCACACACACACACCCCACTATAATAACTAATATTAATCTTCAAAAGAATACATTGTACAATGGAGGCCATATATTGTGACATGACATTATGGAGAAGCTAAAATAGAACCACTGCAGGGCTTGCGGAAAACTTATCGGCCATAAATATGGTCTTAAATCAATGTGACCATTTTTTGCTCTCAGTCATCATGGCCCAAGCTGTCAGCCAACCTTTCAGAGAAACCCAAACAACAAAAATAATACCTCAATATACAAAGAGTTAATAGACTCTACAAGTTCAGTCAATAACTGACCTTAAAACATGAGTAGACAGCCAGATATATAGATTTTCTATAAACACTTTTAGGCAACATTACAAACGCTCTTGCTTTAAATAATCTGAGCTGTGACCAAGCTCATTATATTTGTTTAGATGTCTGACTGCTCTCAAATTGGCGCACATGCTTTGTTTTGATTGGTGTATTGGTCCGGGAGAGCGCTGTAAATCTAAAGAGCGCTGCCAAGAGTGTGGAGAGCATCAATCATCCTGAATGTGACGGTCATGAAGTGCTCTCCATCCCTGCCACTCAAGTCCGCGGGAAGAAAATGATGCCGTTCCACAAAGCTACTCTCTCCATAGCCTCCAGCATATGGACACAATCTCCTCCTACAAATCTGTGCAGAAAATATTAATCCATGAAACAGGCAGATGGATCGGGCTTGAATTATGTATAGAGCTCGAGCCCAAGGAGGAGAATTACTCCATGAGTCTGACGTGCAACATCAAAATCAGGGTCTGGTGAAGGAAAGTCAGGAGAGAAGATCATTACGGACGCTGTGGATGAGATGTGATTCACAAAGATAGGATTAAGGCTGGAGTCACAAAGGAAATTTAATGGCCATAAAAGGCTATCAGGAGAGATGAGGCGGCATGTTGCCTCGGGTCTCAGTTCACTCGGTTCACAAAATTGTGGGGACGGTTTCATCAAAATGTGCTCATATAAACTGTTGTACTTTATGATTCTGAGTTGTTTGCTTTGCGTTTATCATTTTGTTTAAGTAAACCTGAAAGCTTTGAATTCTGGGAAGGCAGTTACTGTATCACGTGGAATGTCATGGAATTTGCAAAATTTTGGATGGATACATATTAAGTATTAAATATAAAAATAAAAAATCATAAAGTCATAAGAAAGATGCCATTAAACAAATATTAAAAATATACTGTTATGTTGTTTCTACATTCATTTGAAGATTGAATGTGAAATTATCGCAATATAAAAGTATATTTAAAAACTTTAATGTTAGGTGGGATTAATTGCGATTAATTTCAGAAAAAAATGTGATTAATTGGTTAATTTTTTTAATTGATTGACAGCACTAGCTAAAAATAAAACTGAATTTGAGAAAAAAATAAAACATTTCATAGGGCCTTAAAAATTTTATTTTTGTTAAACTTTTAATAAATTGCTGTTTAACATTGTAAGTTTCATGATTTCAACCATTAAAACAGTCTAGAAAAATTTAAAATGGAAAAAAACAGAATCGAGAAAAATTTAAACTGAAAAAACATAATTTGGAAAAAAAATAAAACGGAATTTGGGAAAACAATAAAATGGATTTCATAGGGCCCTATGTAGGTTTGGACACAGATCAAAAAAACTGACATCCTGCAGGATCTTCATAACAATGAGTGGGAAAAGTAAAATATGGATAAGAATTCTTATCAGTGAATATTAATACTAGAGAGATGATAACACTACTTGTTGTCCATGTGTGTGCTGGGATCAGAATGTGTCCATGTGTAATGAAATTGCCTTTATTAGACACCCTCCAACTGTACGCACTTATCAGATGTCCGTCATCTAATCATACGCAGGTCTGTGGAGCTCGGCTCCAAGGTGGGCTGTCTGGATAATAAAAAGAACAAAAATTAAATCTAAACTAAATCACAGAGACCTTAAATCAGACAGTCTCTCCAGTCATGGGCTGTGGGATAAATATTTAGATGTCAGTGAGGGGAATGGATGTGCTCTTTTCATCTCTTGGATGTATCATTTCAAGGGAGATCAGACAGCTGCTATGGCAACCTCAGAGCTGACATCATCTTTCAAAGTTTGGGAGGTTAATAGGCCATTGTTGAATCAAATATTGAAAAAAAAAAAAAAAAAAAAAAAAACAGTTTGTATAGAAACAATTTTCACTCAGAAGTTGCTAGAAATTGCCAGAAATGTTTCAAATAATTACAAAGAAATGGCAAATTTTGAAATAGAAGTAGAAATTATTTTCTACTCCAATAATCCTTGTTTTATTATCCTTAAAATTCTAAATATGTTATATATTTAAATATTTTTTATATTTTAAATAATATTTGAAAGTGTGATTTTTTTCAGGATCCTTTGATAAACAAAAAGTTCAAATTAACAGTATTTATTTAAAAAACTTTTGTAAAATTATGAATGTCTTTACTATCAATTTTGATCTATTTAATGTATCCTTCTAAGTGTTAAAAATCTTATAGACCCAAAACTTTTGAGAACTAGTGTCAGTCTGCTGGAGAAAAGAAATACAAGGATGACTGATTAAAATAACAAAAGATGATCCATGTTAAACTATTTAAAAGCACAGCACAATTTTCATACAAGTGCATGTTTGATATAGTGCTCCCAAACAAAATTAAAATGCTTCATCTGACCTAGAAGAAGAGGAGGGCCGTTGGGAGCTGGGATGAATGTGAGGTCTGTGCCTTAATCCCACAGGGCTGCCCTGTACAGCTGTGGGACAGAGTGGACCCCATGCTGAGGCTCAGGTGTTTTATACAGTTGCCAAGCAAGAGGAGCTCAAAGCTAGCTCCAGTGGAGAGCGTCATTCGCTCCAGTGGAGAGCTGGAAAAGCTTCAATATATGGTCACATCCCAGTCTGAAACCCACAGCAGACCGTCAGCCTTCATTTTTTGCCATTACTAGAATGCTCTCCAGGTATGGGAATTTGGATAACATATGGTGAGCAGCACAGTCCTATGAGATTTTAAAAAAATTTAAACATCATTTTGGAATTTTGAATACATGAAGTATTTTTCAGAATTCTTAAATAAAAAGGTAAAAATGGAAGCATTTATTTGAAATAGAGGGTTAGTTGTTACATTGTAATTATACATGTAAGTACTGAGTAATATTAATTAACTACATGTACTTACTATATGGTTAGGTTTAGGGTTAGTTGCATGCAAATATGCATAATTTATTGTTATTACAATAACAATAAATTACATGTACATGTAACATGTAACAAGGACACCTTAAAATAAAGTGTTACCAAATAGAGTTTTTGTAACATTATAAATGTGTCACTTTTGATCAATTTAATGCTTCCTTGTTGAATAAAAGTAATCATTTATTTTAAAAAATGATATGGTTCTTCATCTGTTCTGATATGTGGATAACAAGAAGATGCATCACCTTGCCAGAGAACTGAGATGATGAGCTCATGAAAGATGATGAGTCATTGTGAATCCATATTGTTTGCGTCATTGACTGAAATCATCAGTCTGACCTGATCATGTGGACCGTTTTAAACATTTATTCAGAGTCTTAAAGTTTAAAGTGACAAAAAAGTTTAAATAGTCTGCTAAGCAGTTCAAGTCTGAAAGGGAATCTTTAACCATGATGTCTCTTATCACACTGCTTTTTCATTGCTTGTGTCAAAGCTGCAGTGAACCTCTCAATATACACCATACAAATTGTCGAGTAATCATTCAAAAGGTCAGCAGCAAGCAGGTTCAAATTTGACTGGATTGGGGAACACAGACGCAAATCTGGTGAAGAGGCTTGAGAAACAAATCTTTTGTTTTGCTTCTGGAGACACATGCTACCTTTTGATGGTAAATCATAGGAAGATGAATGCATCTTATTAAATACTTGACATGTTTATGACTCTGCTGAAAAGACAGTTCAGGACACCCAGAGCGAGGCATAATATTGTCTCAGTGCTTTGCAGTTATACAAACAAAATTAAATATAAAACTAACAGACCGATTTTACACACCATATTTGCTATTGACAATACAATTAAGAATAAATATGACTGTTATCATGATGAGTTGTAAAAGAAACTAATGTAATTATGTGGACTTGCGAGGGTGGGCACGACTAAGATATCAGATAAAGAGTACTAGATTGTTTGTATAATTTCTCATTTTACGTTTATACTTTTTTGGATGTATTAAGAGTAATTGTATCAAATGTTACCTATGGCTCTCGTTTATACCGGTATACACTTTAGATTAGGAAACACTATTCGCTATTAAGTAGTTGCTTATTAGCATGCATATTACTAGCATACTGGCTGTTTATTAGTAGTTATAAAGCGCATATTAATAATTTATTCTGCACGACCATATTTTAGATCCTTTAACCCACCACATACCTAAACATAAAAACAACTACCTTACCTACTATCTACTATTCTATTTATGTATTTATTATTCTTATTTTTTGGTAACACTTTACTTAAAGCCTTTATATATAATGCATAATAAAAGTCGTTTTAATGCATTAATTATGCCTTGTAATGCACCTTATAATGCACTGTATGATCTCATGAATAATTGTAACCAATACATTATAACACTTATCAATTCATTGTTACATTATGCATTTTAAATTCAGTTATAATCTTTTAATGACAAGATAAAATATATTACAACGCACATTATGAATAATTATAATGCATTATACCCTTTAATAACTCTTTATAACGCATTATACATAAAGGCTTTAAGTAAAGTGTTACCTTTTTTTTCAGAGACTATGTTCCCTAATCTAAAGTGTTACCCATTTTATATATATAGGAAGTTATCGAAGTAACTCAGTCTCACCAAGCAGCATTTATTTTATTAAAAATATAGTAAAAACAGTAATATTGTAAAATATTATTACAATTTAAAAGAACTGTTTTGTATTTTAAGAGTCTATATTTAAAAAAGTAATTTATTCCTGTGATGGCAAAGCTAAATTTTCAGCAACCATTACTCAGTGTCAGTGTCACATGATCCTTCAGAAATCATTCTAATAGGCTGATTTCCTGCTCAGAAAATATATATTATTATCAATGTTAAAAACACCTGCATGGATTTTTTTCAGGATTCTTTATTGAGTAAAAAGTTCAAAAGAACAGCATTTACTTGAAGTAGAAATCTTTTGTAATATTATAAATATCCTTACTGTCACTGTTATTGCTTGCTGAAAATATATACTACTTCAAATAAATGCTGTTCCTTTTAACTTTTTACTCAATAAAAATGTCACAATCTCTAGCTGGAGTGCTCATGAACTCATCTAGAAGGCACTCCATCCCATACCTTTGCCACTCCATCCTGGACTCAATTTCCCTACCTAGGAACTAATCTCATACTCCTCCCTTTCCTATCAAGAGGACTATTTATGTCTGACACTTTCACACACACATTGCTGAGTATTGTTTGTATTGTTTCTGGTTTCCTGGTTTCTTTGCCTGTGGTTTTGATCCTTGGACTGTTTACCTGTTTTTTTGTGATTGTTTGCTGCCTGCCCTGACCTTTGCCTATTTGTGAATTACTCTTTGGCCTCTGCCTGGGATAGTATTGTTCGCTGATGTTAGACCCTGCCTGTTTGACCATGTTTTTAAATAAAGCCTGCACTTGAATCTCTGTTGTCACGCCTCTCCGTAACAAAAGAATCCTGAAAAAAATCCATGCAGCTGTTTTTAACATTGATAATAATATATATAGTAACATATATATATATATATATATATATATATATATATATATATATATTAGTGGTGTCAAAATTAGCGTGTTAACGCAGGCGATTAATTTTTTCAGTTTAACGCGTTAAAAAAATTTAAGGCAATTAACGCAGGGGCGGGGCTAGGGCTGGCCACCCCTCTCACAACTGCTGTTTCTGTCACTTTTTCTCTTGACAAGTGCATTTATTCAGTCGCAGAACGTCTTTATGACAACATCAAACAGGAGACGTTTCAGATGCGCGCTCCAGCTTCAGGCTTGAGGGTTGTCCCCCATAAAAATATCATTACAAGCGACTCTGTGTATTGTAAATAATATAATGGACATATATTTAAAATAACTGTGTAAGTAGTAAAATAAAATAAATGCAAAAAAGCGTTTTAAGTTCAGAAATGTTTCGAGTCCCCCCTCCCTTGCCTCACAGTGGTTTGGTCCACTGCCTGCTTTCCCCCTTTACCGATACAAACACACGAGACCGTGGGAGTCCGTAGTTATGTGTAAGTAACTTAGGCTGTCAAGGCTATTTTATTCACTTTAAACATCGGGTGAAGGGATTCTTTCTCTTTAATACAGATGATGCTGGATCATTAATAAATTAGTCAAGACAAAAAATGATGATATCCGATGTATTTTTCTTGAGCGATTATAAGGTTACCAAGCTTAGCTTGTTTAATACCGTAACTAACATGGCGATAAGCCTGTGTGTGAACTGATATTAGGATAATATTTTAGACCTACCGATGTGTTGGGTTTTGCTCAATATGATGTTAAGTGGCAGATCAGTGGGCTTGCTGCGGTTGAATATCTAAATAAGAGACGTCCTCAGTCCCAGACGAAATCTAAAATACTATGTGGAGGACGCAAAATAATTCAGTAATTATAATATGACCGCGTGGTGAAACTATGAACTGAACTCATATTTAAACATGGTCTCCATGCTACGTACACATGCTGTGTAAACATATACATATCCTTATACAAATACATATACATATCCATATACAAAAACATATACATAAAAACATATACATATCCATATACAAATACAACTTTGGCTGTATTATTTGTGTCCCCTTCAAAAATTGCTCTTGAGAAATTTTATGTTTATTGTCAATAAACATCTAACCAGTGTTAGATGAAATTTATGCCCTTGCGGAGAAACAGTACTGCGCTCGCAGCGCGTGCGGCGCCAGCGCGCTCTGTAGCCTGTATCATTTCATATCAAAGTGCGAAATAAACTACTTGCATGCAATGTCGTGGTCAGTTAGTCATGAAGTTACCAAAAAGGTGATTAAAGCTGCCTTAAAACTCTGCATGCATGTAATATGTTATATGAGTCACATTTAAAAACATGCCTCTGAAATGGTTTTCAAAACTGTCCTGGAGCAGCCCATCACTGTCTCCCTCATCTAACACACACGATTCAACTCGTCAGCTCATTAATAGAGACCTGAAGTGGGTCAGAAATGGTAAAAAGAGTTGAGAGAAAATATGATGCGTGTCAGATCCGCGTCATGTTCAGCAGTGACAGCTCTTAAAGAAATAACAAAATAACCTAATAACCAGCTGCTGTGATGTCTATTAATCAAATGACAAAGAAAAAAAAAGAGGAAAAGGATTAAGGATTCATCTATATTTAATTTATAATTTAGTGTTTGATAACTTCAACTTCAGTTTCTGTATATTTCTGCTGAAGGGCAGAGGTAAATATGACATTGATTATAATGGGTTTATGTGAAGATTGTTTTAAGTTTAATAAATGTTAAAATTGATAGCTCTCAATTATCCTCTAATGTTGAATGGGAGGGGGGGGATTTTATAGAGGAATCAGTATTAGTATCAGTGATACTGGCCTTCAGTCATAAAAAAGATACCATTAAACAAATATTAAAAAATATATTGTCTTTATGTTGTTTGTACATGAATTTGAAGATTGAATGTGGAATTATTGCAATATAAAAGTATATTTAAAAACTTTAATATTAGGTGGGATTAATTACAATTAATTTCAGAAAAATGTGTGATTAATTAGTTATTTTTTTAATCAATTGACAGAACTAATATATATATATATATATATATATATATATATATATATATATATATATATATATATATATATATATTAAGCAGCATATTAGAATAATTTCTGAAGGATCATGTGACACTGACACCATTTGCCATCACAGGAATAAATGACTTTTTTTTTAAATATAAACTA